>OZ025239.1:99570933-99753433 GCA_964019155.1 Osedax fenrisi
AAATATAAGATTAAAATAAATCTGCAATATTTAATAAAATATTAATCTGATTGTAAATTTTATGATTATGAAACATAAATGTGAGGTAAAAGGAACATGTTATTGAATTTTCAACTAACATAAGTTAACATATTTACCAGGTTTATTTTCTATGTTTATATTCTATAATGATTAATCAGTAATTGACATCTTGTATAGTATTGCATATGTGTGTATTATAAATATGTTTCCATATAATGTATAAAATATTATATATTTAATTTGTATTATGCAGTATGTTTATATGTGCAGGTATATATTTGTAACTATCACTGTATAAATTATACTATAGATATATATTTGTAACTATCACTGTAAAAATTATACTATAGATATATATAATATTTATAAACTACTACTAATGTAGATGAATTTAATATATTAAATAATTCAAAATATAAATGTAATATAACATATATTTATTAATAATAAAATTATATAATGTAATAATAATAAAATTTTTTATACAATTTGCTAATTTTTTTTGATACAGTAATATTATTTAAAAATATATATTTTTCTATAAAATTACATGTATTTATTATTTTATAATTATATCGCAAATTAAATATAAAATGGTAAAAAAACCATACTTGGAAAATTATAATAATACATATATTTGAATATATAATATTCTTATTTATTGATATATGAAATATATCATTCATCTTTAGTATAGTAGGGGCTATCTGTACATTCCTATTGATAGTATATATATTGTAAATATATATAAATGTTTAATCATATATTTAATATAAACCTCTAAAGATTGTTCTATGATATTGCTATCTTCTTTCAATCATTTTGGTAATAATCTTAAGAATAGTAATATTCCTGGAGCTATTTAATTTTATTATTTTATAAGAATATTTAAATTTAGAATATCAGAAATGAATTATTATCAATTATGTATTATAAAAAATATATATATATTATAATATATATCATACCTACTGGTTCTTTATTTGAATTTAATAATAATCTATTAGTGTTTGTATATTCAGTGATATCCATATACATTCATTGGGAGTACTTAGTCATTTTAGGAATAAATTTTGATATCTCCAAATGGGAATCTTTACTTTTAATTCCAAAGTTAATATTTAACTCGATTTTTATCTAAAATAGAAATATATTAACATAATGCCCAATTTCCCGTTCATATATAATACTAACAAGTTCAATTATTTTTAAAAATGGATACTTTTTAATTAATTCTTGTACGTTTCCATTATACATGTCATCTCTTCTTTTATTTGCAGTCAGACTAAGTATTTTAGTAATACATGGAATATCCGGATTAACTTTTAGACTTTCATTGTATAGATTTTTTAGTTGGATTTCAAAATCTATATAATTTTCTGATATCTACATAATATATAAATTCTATTAAAATAAATACTATTAAAATTTGAATAACCTAACCTTTAATGGTATTCTCACATGATCAGATATATCCTTTTGTTTATTACTATTATCGGTTGTAACTTTAAAAGGAAGATGATTTTTAATTAAATTATATTTGATAAAATTGAATTAAATATGAAATAATTAAAATTAATTTTTAATTTTTGTTTTTTTTTATTCATTTATGTTACATTTATTAACAGTTTTTCATTTTAATTACCTTTTTGACCAAACTTTTTTTTTAATTCATTTATATCATCGCATGTAGTGATCTTAAATCTTATTTGCTTGAATCTAGTTCGTAATGAATAAATCCAAGAGTCCTTGTAAATAATCAGAATGTATGTTAGTATATCAAACATACACATAATGGGTGATATATATATATATATATATATATATATTCTACGATACAATATACGCTATAAAACTCGGGCAACGGGTCAGCTAGTATATATATATATATATATATATATATAATATTTATTAATATTAATTAATATTTATTAGCATGTTATCGTGTTATCATATTATATGTGTATTCAAAAATAACTTATCTGTGTATGAAAAATAGTGGTATATAATAATATATAACCTACTCTCAGTATATTATATAGGTATAATTATATAGGTTATATATATAGGTTATATATATTATATAAGTATATATTCCTATGTATACTATGATGAAATTGTTATGAACATAAAAACCTAATGTTAAATATTAAATTTACAAACAATGATATTAATGTATCGTACTTTGATGTAAAGGCTTCCTTAACTTCGATAACATGATAACATTATACACGATGACATGATAACATTGAAAATAAATAAAGTTTATAATTGGGTTTTATTCATAACACCTAATATATATGTTTAAATAATATTTATAAATTATTTAGTAATGTGAAATATAATGATCTAGAATCGATAATTTATAATAGAGTTAAAAGTTATTGATTTAGATCAAATAAATATAGCATATATATATAATTTAGAATTATGTTATATTAATTTTTTTTATAATAACCATGTCTCCGAAAAAAGAATATCTTTGCAAAAGTTTCTTAATTATTATTTTATATCCTCTACATTTGTAATTGTTAAGCAAGATACTGAAAATACAAAATTAATAATAACGTATATTTATATGGGTTATATATTTATATATATTATGTTGATAATATAGTTATCATATATTTATAATAAATTCTAAAATTATACACATACTAAATATCATTTTTCTCCAAATCATCTGATAATATACATATAATATTGGAACGGTTTTTAGATCTAGCTTTGTAATTTAAATGACTCCTATTATTAGCAAATTCTATAAGCAATTTTGGAGGAAAGTCTGGAAGTCTGTAATATTGAAATTAAATATTAATTAATTATTACGTAATTAGTATATATTATTTTAAGTATTACTAACTCATAATTTGCAAAGAATGAATAAACCGATTTGGAAAATCTATCATTTTCAACTTCATCTCGGCAAACTGTGGTTGGAACTGAATTAGATTCCTCATCGATAACAATCTCTTTTTCAACAATAGTAATTTCGCTATCGCCTTCCACATTATTAGATGTACCTTCAAACTCCCTTTCGTATGTTTCGGCCATATTAATGTCTGTATGAAATCTATTATCTTGTTGAATAGCATTATCTCTGTCAAACACATTGGACATTTCTTGGTAATATGGTATTTCTAGTAATTTTTCATTTATTAACTCTTTATCTATTGTATCAGCAACAATCATATTTATAATTTTCAGACAATTCCTTATATCCCCAAGTTCAATATTATGTTCTAAATAGAAAAAATACTTAGTATGTACTTTTTAGAATGAACTATATCAAATATAACTAAAAAATAAAGATTATCAATAACAAATATATATGTATATACAATTATTATAAATATTATTATTGTATTATAAATAATAATATATTATATTGTATTTTAACATAAATTATTAATATCAAATGTAGAATAGATAAATATATCTGATTTAATTTCATATGTACGAATTTTGTGGCTATCTAATAATTAATTTGTCTTTATAATAAAAGCTTGGTCTAATTCATCAACTTTATATGCATGTCGATTTTCTATATAAACAGAAGGTATGAAAACATTTCCATGAAAATACCATATATTTGATATACAAATGATATTTACAATTTAAAAAAAAGAAGGTATATTTTTCTCAATAGATAATATATAACAAATATTCTTATCAATATCATATGGTATTCCATGTATCGTTATTCCCGTTGTGGAATACATATATGTAAAATCTTCAATATTTCTATTAATTTTAGTTGAAATTAATAGCTTCAATTCTGTACTTATATTGGTAACATAATTAATATTTATAGATTTAGTAAGGAAGTTTTAAAAAAATTATCATGTTTTGACAGATATGATATTAATTTGATTACGTTCTGATAATGTATATGTAGGATTTATGTAATTCTGTGATCTTTTAATAATACCCTTTACATATTGATGCTTCATTTCAAACCTCATATTCCAAATTTTTTAAGAGGACCATATTTTAATATTTGACTTGGATAATGAACCATATAGTGGAATTTACACGTAAGTGATTGTGAATCAAATTCGTCTACATAGATTTTCAAAAAATTTTCAATCATTTCTTGTAAATAAGTGAGACACGATTTTTTAATAATATGACTCATAACTATATCACATATGTGTCTTAAGGTTAAATATATCTGATATACGTTATTAAATTCAAGCATATTTATGTTACATATATCTACTAATTGAGGGAAAATCAAAAAAATATCGTATTTTTGAGATGCAGTTCCTTGAATACAATTTTTTGTAAATTTGTAAATTTTTTAAATTTCTTAGGTTTATTACTAGTCTTAGGTAGATTAATTAACTCTAAATTTTTATTTAAAGAGTCAATATTAATTAATTTGTGAATATGCATATATTTAAGTAGCAGGTAAAGTGTTTTAGGCATAACACCTTCTAATAGATCATGCATTTTATCACTAGGAAATTGTTCGGTAACTTTAAAATAATTAAGATTATTAAATACACAATCTGACTTTAAACCCATTGTTGTAATATTATCATTAAGAGTTTCATCTCTTTGAGAATTATAAATTTCTGGAGTTCTTATTATATTATCTGTTAATAATAAATTATTGCCAGTCTTTAATTCAGACTTATAATCTATATCACAAAAACGACACATTTTTCCTGAACTAAAGTTTAATTGAAATCCACCAATATCATGCGAAGATAAATTGTCTCTACTTATATGTCCTAATATAACTCTAAAGTTATATTCTCTTCCATTAATATTAAGTGAAAATGGTGTGTGTAAGTTTATTAGTTCTGATAGAAGTGGTGCAAATAATTCAGAATAAGCTTGGAAATTATTTGTACTCTGTTTTATATATTTATAATTACATAATGTAGAAACAAATATCATATTGTCATTATAACGATATGCATAAGGTATATTTCCTATAACAAAGTACACACCCGTTATTTTAGTAGGATTTGAACCTATTGGATTATTAATGCCGAACTCGTCGACATAAAAATGTAGATTAATGTTAATAATATTATCTTCATTCTTATCTTTTGTTAAAGATTCCCAGACTGAACCATCATTATAATCGGTCAAATAATCATTGTTATTGTATTTATTTGAATATTCTGATATTAAAGTAAATATGCTTTTATTATTAAATAACATTTGTAGAGTATTTTTCAGTGGGATATAAGAAAAATTTGCTACATTTCCTATTAAATTAAAGTTGTATTGAATAGGACTAATATATTGTAAAATTTTTTTGACATATTTTTTGAATTTATAATTTGTATCTAACTCCTTAATCTCTTCTGTTAATTTAAAACTATGTCCTTTTACTGTATTTACAAATAATGATTTATGTGTATTAGAAATATCGGTTTTATCACATAATTGTGTTATTATTTTAATATATTGGTTACTAATTTTTTCAACTAGCTTATTCACTTCATTAATAGTTTTTTCTATGAATACATCAAGTAATGATAGTTCTACTTTTAAACTTAAGACAAATGATGATATAAGTAATTTTATATTCATATCATCATCAGTAATACTTGTATTACTTGTATTTAAATTATATAATGAGGAAATGTAATCATTATCACTAGTATTATTATTAATAATATTATCATCATTAGTGTCAGTATTAATAGAAGTATCATTAATTTGGTTAATAGTTTGATCAATATCTATAATATTATTTTGTTGTGTAATATAATTTTCATAGAAAATAGAAGACATATGATTAAGTCTGTCATGTCGCTGTAATTTGTTCACTGATGTGAATAACTTATCACAATCTAATATGTGACATTTTATAACAAAATCATGTGTATGTGAATGATATAATTCAATATGATTTAAATAGGTATGAAATGAACTATACTTTAAATTACAAGATAATGGACAGCTAATTTGTATTCTACGTAAATTATTCATAATTGTTCTTAATTTAGTAAAAATCACTATCACGAATGAATTATAAAAAACCTTCGAAAGATGTAATATACTGTCCCAATGATATGGATAAAAGAAAATTCTCCATTAAAACTTATCTTTTGTATCTATAATAAAGAATTATGCATTAGATGATATATATATATATATATATATATTAGGGTGGGTCAACATTTTAATGTACGAATGCTCGCAGATTTTCTAAAGCCAAATTTGATGGTAGGAAATAATCTGAAGAAATAAAATTAAAAAAATAAATATTCACCAAGTTCCAGGCAAAAATGTAAATCCAAATTTCCCTATCTTCCAATTTTAATTTATCTCCACATATTTGCTAAAAAATCATCATTTAAAGTTAGTTTTATATAATATATGATATTAACTATATTATTTACGCATTTTTTTCTTATTTTATTAATAATACGATATATAGATAATAAAATATCTATAATATTAATATATAATATAGTAATTTAACTAATATATGCAATTATATTATAATTTTATAATTTTATATTTTTTTTATAAATATGTGTAACAAAAATAATAAATTTATAATGTTTTTTATTCGACTAACCTGATATTAACCGCTATATATAGATATATTTTACTTATTTTATTATTACTATAATATCTATATATTAAAATAATGTTCATATTATCGAATAAGTTATAAAATTAATCTGTAGTAACTATTATATTTATATTAATTAAATATATTTTATTATTATATACAAAAAATATATGCGTAACATACATATATACATTTCACAAACTCACACACACATACACGTGCTCGCGTAACATCCATATATACATATATACATATACACACGTGCTCGAGTAACCTACCTACCACCTCTAACACAAGGGCCGTTGGCGAAATTAGTCACCTAGTTTATGTAATTATTATAGATATAGAATGGGTGTTTTATATCTATAGTAATTATTCAATAATTATTACATACAATTATATTGGTATTATTTATGAATGCATTTATTATATTTATATATGTAGAGTTAAATTTTATTTCATATATAGAATAATATATTATTCAATATAATTTATAAAAAAATAACTTCAAAATAATTTATAAATAAATTAAACATAACTATTTATTAAAAAAATATTGATATGCCTATTATATATATAATTCATTAAATGCATTATAGTTTATTATAATATACACAATGGTGTATTATATATTAATAATATAAGAGAGTTTGTTAAAAAAAACTCAATATACAATATATATCTTAATGTAATATTAAGTATATAAAGAGTTTTATTATATACATAAATATATATATATATATATATATATAAATTTATTAAATTATTAGATTATATACAACATACTATAATATATATATATGCTATATATAGATAAAAGCACTATAGGGGTTTGCTATAGGTAGTTAATATAAATTATGTGTATAGAATATAATATCATTATGTAGAATAATTTAATACAGTAGCATATAAATTACTACTTGAAATCAAAATATTAATGAGCAAAAAAATCAAATAAGACACGCCTCTGAATAAATAAACAGAAAATATGTGGTGATAAATATAAATTAACATTGGAAGATATGGAAATTTGGATTTACATTTTTGCCTGGAACTTGGTAAATATTTATTTTTTTAATTTTATTTCTTCAGATTATTTCCTACCATCAAATTTGGCTTTAGAAAATCTGCGAACATTCATACATTGTAAAAAAAGCTTTATTTTGAACCACCCTAATATATATATATATATATATATACTATATATATATAAATATATATATATATATATATATATATATATATATAGTACACATATAGTATACATATACACTATTTGTTGTGTTGTTTAATTACATAATATCTATAAATACACTATCCAGTGCACATCCACAATTATGGGCGGCAAACTTTGGCCATTGACATTATTAAATAATATGAATAACATGTATTGATTATCTTTATAAGTTAAAAGATAATCAATTTAATAAATGTTATTTAACGACTTTTAACTTAGTATGAATGAAAATCAATCAATTATAATATATTATACTAATAATAATTTATCAATTAATTAATTATTTACATTTACATTAAAATACAAAATACATTAAATATTTTATTTAATTATCACTCAGCAAATACTTTTTATTATTATTTTATTTTTAACGTATCATAAAATAATGCAATTTGTTTCCTGAATACTTACGGATTTAATTAATATTAAAATACAAACCTTTTATAAACAATTGTTACTTTGGACCATCATCAGTATTTCGTTATGACATAAATGAGTGATTTTTGATAAAACGTAAATAAAACAAATATGAACCCAAGAATTTGGGAACACCCCTTTATGTCAATCAATCTCTAACCAATCAGATTCATTCAGATTATTTTAAAATTTTATAAATATTAAAAAATTTAATTTTAATTTTAAAAAAATATAAAAGTTGATGGCTCAACCTGGAGACGAACCACAACCCATAGAACGCGTATAATTATCTATGAAGACGCGTCTACCGATTGAGCTATCACGGCGACTTTATTTTACATACATTGATGTATTATATATATATTGATATAATTGATACCTTATCTCAAAGATCTTACTAAGGAGCTTCGCAACATCTTTGCTTATCTATACAAAATAGAATAATATAATGTAATGTCGTAGTGTTTCTATATGTATCCGAGTCAAAAGCGATGTTAATATGTGATTTAAAGGCATAGTTAGCGCAAATAAATGTGTAATAACAAATAAATTATTATTAATAAATACCGGTTACAAATAGTTGTAAAAATATAATATTGAATGTAATTCAATATAATTGATACCTTATCTATACAAAATAAAATAATATAATGTTATGTGATAGTGTTTCTATACGTATCCGGTATATATATTATTAACTTATTATTTGTAAAAAAAATGTTTACTAGTGTATATTTAATATTATAAATATATATTTATAATCATATTTATTTTAACTCTTTAAGCTCCGTGGTTTTAAGAGTAAAGGGTTTAATGAATAATACCGACTGATGAAAGGATAATATTGAATGGAAACTGATTAATATAGCATGAATATTGAACGATCATTTACTAATACCGATAGAAATTTATATTAATATTTAAAATATTATATATATAGATTTATATATATATATATATATATATATATATATATATATATATATATATAGATTGTATTAAAATAATAATAGTAAACAACCCTTTAATTTTGAATAGTAAGTTAATAATTAACAAGTTTTTAATTGAATAAGCTTATTACCCTATAGGGTTGTTATTAAAAATGAAAGTAAACAACCCTTTAATTTTTGATATTAAAAACCCTTTTTATTAACAACCCTTTAATATTTGATATCAAAAACCCTTTTTATTAACAACCCTTTAATATTTGATATTAAAAACCCTTTTTATTAACAACCCTTTTTTAATAATAGTAAACAACCCTTTTTATTAACAACCCATTTATTTCTGATATTAACTACCCTTTTTATTAACAACCCTTTAATATTTGATATTAAAAACCCTTATATTAACAACCCTTTTTTAACAAGGGTTGTTATTGAAATTATAAGTAAACAACCCTTCTTTATTAACAACCCTATAATTTTGTAGAATAACAACCCTTATTTTTAACATTGTTGCTTCAGATCTTATAAGTTCACCTATAAACCAAACTATTATTATTGGCGACTTCAACTATAATTTTAATTTGACCTAAAATCCACATATTATGTTCACTAATTTAACAAATTTATTTTACCTATTATAACATGTACATTTCCCGACTCATATTAATTGTAATATTATTGATCTTGTATGATAATGATCCCTACATTATGAACTCATTATGAGTAATATTTCTAGACTTGAACTACTTTCCCACCATATCCAAATCGTCTTAAAAACTAACTTTACTATAACTTCTAATCAGAAAACACATATTACATAAATACCTAATATGAATATTAATTATGAGTATTATATCTGATTTACATTCTTCCTTAGGTGACTACTGTTATTATCCAGTTGTATTAAATTCCATACTATCATATTTACTGGATAAACATCCCCTACAAATATCATATAAGTTTATGGCCATGTTTACTTTTCATCTCAAGGACTTGAAACGATCACTTCGTAAATTTTAAAGAATATAAATATCCGTTATCTTCTAGAGCTTCATTTATTAAGCATCGTAATATTTACAATTAAGAAATTTCTTATGTCAAATCTAGCTACTATTATTGGATTATAAAAATCTGCATTACTACGATCTATGATTTAAATGTCTCCATGACAAATAAGATTTCTCTTTCTCACAACATTTTATAATAATATTGAATCCATCATAATAAAGATCAAGAACTATAATCTTACTTCTAACTATCCTCCAATTATTATTACCTCACCAATATCTGTTTTCTTAAGATTTTTCGTCCGCCACATAAATCATTTCGTATCTTAACTCCTACATGCGTCTACTTCGATATATTCCTCGGATCCTGTTCCACTATCTATTTTTAAACTTTACTCCGATCATTTATGTCCAACTATCTGTAACATAATCTCATAATCCCTAAATTCCGTTACAGTACATTCTATTTATAAACAAGCGATAATCAGCCAACCGTTTCAACTAACCGTTTCTATTAACCCTTTCTTAAAATATCTTACTCGATCACGAATCACTTCTCAAGTATCGCATTCTTTGTCAACTACAAATACGTTAGTTAGTAACATTTTGGAAAGAGTTGTATCTCTTCAACTAATCTCCTATTTAACCATAAATCTCATCTTACTCTGTAAAGTTCTTATCGCCGAGAGCACTACTCAGAAACAGCACTACTAAACGTAATTGATGTAATATCTTCTACACTTACTAATTTCAGTAAACTAGTCATGCTAAACATATTCTGTGCCTTCGATATTCTAGACTATAATATTATAATGTGATGTCTACACCTGCCAGGAATTAGATAAATTGCCCATTACTAGCTTTGTTCATAACCATCTTATCGTAGCAGTAGTATCAACATATAGCATTATTGTTCTTTCCCCTCTATACAAGTTGGTGTTACTCAGAGATGAGTACTCGGTCATTGACATTTCTCTATTTATTTATATCAACTACCTTCAATAATATTAAAATATCCTAATATTTATTTGCATCTCTATGCAGAAGATATACAACTATATATATTTCTTCCCACTAATTTACCATCAGGTATCAATCCAATTGTACTAATGACATTAAATAATTACTTATTTCTATGAATATTCTTAAATGCATCAAAAACTACATTCCTAAATTTCTCCATCTCTTACTTACTTCTATCATTTCCCCATTGTTACCATTGTAATCTATCCTTTCCCTACTGCACCCAAAATAGGTATAATTTTTGATTATACTATTTCCTTCATTCCTCATATTACTGCCATCACAAAATCTGCAAATTATCATCTTTTTTTGATGAGAAAAATAACAAAGTCAATTACTGTATATCTTACTAAAACACTAGTTAATTTCATTGTCCTCTCACGTATATGGTATTGTTATTTAATCCTCAAAATCTTCCATTATCTTCTATATCTTCCCAAAATCGAGTTATTCGTTCATCAATCTGTTCAACAAACAATCTAATCGTATTCGAGACCATTCATCAACTACCTAATACCAACATTTACCTCCCTGGTTACCATTTAACAAACGCTCCTCTTATCGCATACTATATAATAGATAGTATATATTATTCGTTCTTCAATATATTCTTCAAATTTTCCCTCCTATATTTAAGTTTATCTAGTATAAATATCTTTATCTTATCTCCCATCTCTTAGAAACAATGCTTCTATTTTCTCTCTACCCATATTCTCCGTCCCTCAAAAATAAATACTCGGGCCCTTAGTTATATTGGTCCTAAGCTATGTAATTCAATTCCACCATCTATTATATCCATACAATCACATAATACATTCTATACATATATCCAAAGATTGATCTCACGAGGAAAATTGTATTACTTATATTGTTTGTAATTATTATTTCATTGATTAATTTTCTTTAGGTTTATATAATTTAATTTATTTTAAATGGTATTTATTGTATTACCTAATTTATTATTTACATTTCTATATATACACATTTCAAATTTCATTTAGGATTTATTTAAATATCTAACTAAACATTCAATTCAATTCAATATATGAGTATTTTATAAGTTACAAGTATTAGTGTTAGATGAATGATCCATGCGATGAGTGGATATATTGGTATTAAGATACAAGGGAATTTATTTAAAGAATTAGAGCAGACGATGATCTAATTAATTTTGTATATATATATATTTATATATAATAATAATATTATTTTAATAAAGCTAATATCTAAAAAGAAGTCATCCACTCTATTTAATGAATGACGATGTATGTATTGAGATTTAGAAAATCTATATATATGATTCTACAAGATTTATTTTATTCAACAGCGTTTATTCCTCTAACTTGATTGTTCACGAGTAAAGTAAGCAGCTGTGGACACATTTGGTAAGCACGTGATATGCTAACACGTATGCGCATGTACAATAGGTATGTGTATAATAAAGTGTATACACTGATTATAATCACAACAATATAATCGTCAGCTGCAGCCGTAAACATGGGTTCGGTATATGATTAGTATTCATCGTGTATACATTGTAACACGCAAATAGTGTGTATCCCATAGTAAACTGAAGTACACGCGTCTATCAATAGTTTCTATAGAAACTGTTGTATACAATACAAGAATTATTATATAACCCACCATATATTATACACGTTATAACGTATATATATAGTACATTAAATCATTGCTAATGCAATTTTGAAACGAATACTTTACAACATCGCACATTACACACTACATTTAACAGACACAGAATTGGAGAAGAGTAGGAAAAACATAGAACGTGATTTCCCGGGAAGCTGTACTAGCGATGAATGTATCGTTTTAGGTTGGTAGTCGTGATGTTGCGCTGATCGTATGAATCTTCACGGTATTTGTTTAATCGTATGTTAATATCGATATAAGTAAATATAGCTATGCAACGCATTATGATAAGTTATAATATTGCAGTTATTGATATTATGATGAAATTGTATTATTTCTCAATTTTGTAATACGCCGAAATATTATATATAATAGCAATGACCAATATTGTTTTTAATATCGATAATTTTCTACGAAAATAATTGTAAAAAAATCTATTAATTTAAATAAGCTAAACTATATATTATAGTCAGATTATATTTCTTAAGTGATTCCCCTTAATATATATATATATATATATATATATATATATATATATATATATATATGATATTAATAGTAAATAATATATATATAAAAAACAAAATACCTTTATATGGTATTATATATAAATATTTAATAACTTATATCACAATGAATTCTAGATAATACATTCTATAGTATTGTTCATAGGATGACATCGATATTATCATATATTCATTGATGTATTCAAATAGTATTAATATATATATATTTATTTTTCCAGATTGTATACTTGAAAATAATGATGCATAATGATCAAATCCTTAATAATATATCATAAATAACAAGTAATGTGAATACTCTGTAAACGTGTACACTTGTTAACTATAACTTAAATAACAAGTTTAATTACTAATTATAAATATGTTATCTACACATATGTTAACTATTTGTATTATGATTATTTTATTTTATCATGTTTATAAGAAATTCATATATTACTTAGAATCATTTAAAACTCAATTATAAATATATAATTACATTCTACATTTGAAATGAGTATTATACACCTCTTTAATATAAGATTGGTTAACATTAGATATTTGTAATAATCAATACACATTGAGTTTTTTAAAGGCATATAATATATAATTATAATATACGCACGCACACACACATACATATGTAAATATATATATATATATATATATATAAGTATTATAATACACAAAGTGACATTGAGTTATGTGTTTACTATTAATGCACACGTACAACCACGGCTCTATTACATAACAGCTACGAGTTTCCTACACTCGATGAACACCACCGTCGACCCATGCGAGGACTTCTATGAATACGCGTGCGGAAACTGGAAGATGAACAACCCGCCATCTCGTACCGAAGAAGATGTATCCTCTTTCAGTAATCTTAACGACTTCTTCATGATGCAACTGAAACGTTAGTTATCTATTGTAACCCGACAATAATACTTCTACCTACTATTGCTATAACATTACACATACACTATATTATTATATATCGTATGCTATATTAATATATGTATTTTCAATATTTATGTTAATATACAAATATGATACTGAAAATAAAGCAGTTATATCTTATATATCATGACTTAGTTATCGATAATAATGAAATGTTACCATTGTGCATAATTATAATGGTACAAATTAAATATATATATATATATACATTATAGTAACTCTATTTTTAAACGATAACAGCTTTTTATTTAGATCTATATTAATAATTTATAAATAGGTACACTTTATTGGAATGCTATATTGTTTGAATGAATGAGCATAAAAACCATTGCTACACTTTCATTACATATGTGATAAAAACATGTCCGACGACACCAGACAATATATATATATATATATATGATAGCAATCTATTTTATTTCTTATAACTATTTAAGGTGAACACTGATTATCGTCTAGTAGTAATCTGTTCCGGAAAAACCCATATAATGATATCAATTATATTATAATAACATACTTTACTAAGTTATATATTAGATAACTATTATACAATGGTTTTTATTTATATCATATAATAACATAAGTGATATATATATAAATGATTATTCACATTATTATGAGAAATAATTTGATACAAATCCATATTGAATTATGAAAATATCTATAACATTCTAAATACTTATATTATGTAACATGTAATACGTAATACGTTATATTACATAATACTATACTTAGAGTTGATTGAGGCTCCGAAGTTAAAATCTGACCTAGAAAGTACAGTGCTGGTTAAAGACTACTATGAAAGCTGCATGGATAAAGGTTTTACATTTCTTATTTATATTTTATTACATTATGTAATAATATATAAATAAGAATATATGTAATATTATTTATATAATAATATTATAATACTATTGTTATTATTATAATTATTGTTATCTTTTTACAATTAATATTATTAAAATAGGAGTATTACAAATGTTAATATTGAATTATTTTCTTATAAAATATATAATATTAACTACTTAATCATTAAATTATTGAAATATGTATCTCGTTATTTATTAAAAACATTTATCCTATTATAGGATTCATATATATATATATATATGCTTACTTTACTTTATTATTTCGGGATTCTTTTTCTTGATCCCCGGACAGTTATAGACTATCAAACATCACCATTCACCATGGTCGCTAGTAGATAATGTTCTCGTAGACCGGTATCATGCTCCAGAATCTTTATGTATGAATCAGGTGGTCTTCCTCGACTTCTAGTTCCATGGGTTGGCTACCACAGAACCAGATCCGAAACTACCTAGTCTTCTTTTCGTAGGCAATGGCCGGCAAACTTTAATCTTCTTCTTCTGATCTTGTTCTTTCTAGTTATCCATAAAGTATTCATTCTTGATTTTATTTTTCCAGTGGATATTTAAAACCATTCTCAGAATTTTAGTATATGTTCCATCCAGTTTTTTGAGTAGTGAGTTTGTTAAGGTCCATGTTTCACAGCCGTACAACAGAACGGATTCAACAGTTGAAATCATTAGCCTAATTTTGAACTTCCTACTGAGTTTTGAATTCCATATATTTCTCATCTGATGGCAGGTTATCCAAGCTTGCGCGTTTCTGATTTTGACATCTTTTTCGATGCTATCTACCCATGCTCGATATATTTTAAATCTTTAACTCTTTTCAGGTCTGTTCTATCGATAGTATTGATATCAAACTGTTGATTGTTGTTGTATGACATGTACTTTGTCTTGCCTGTATTCATGCTTAGTCCTATACATTTTGCTGATAGATCGACTCTTCTTAGCATCTGCTCTGCTTCCTTGATACCATCACTAACTAAGGATATATCGTCCGCAAACTCCATGTCGGTGACCATTATGGGTGGTATCATTCTGCTTTTTCTCTTCCTTAGTTGGAAACCAAGCTTTTCTTCCCTTCCCATTAGAGATTTTCTCATGATGTAGTCAATAACAATGACAAAGAGGTATGGGGCAAGTGTGTCCTCTTATAAAATACTAGCAAGAATACTGAATGTTTCCTCTCTCTGGCTGGTATTATGACTTTGGCAGACGTGTCTACATACATGATACTGATAGCTGTCACCAACTCTTTCAGTATTCTATACGCTTTTAGTATTAGCAACATTTTTCCTCTATGCACTGTATCAAAATATTTCTTAAAGTCAATGAAGATAAGTATAGCTTCAAGATTCTTGTCCTTTACTTCTTCTATCAGTATCCTTAGAGCGAGTATCTGACTAGTAGTTGTTCTTCCACTTCTGAAATCGTTCTGATTTTTTTCTTAGATGAAAATCTAGGTATGGTCTAATTCTGTTAATTATCATACGATTATAGGTTTTTCGCCACTAATTAGCTTACACTTATACCTCTGTAGTTGCCACCCATACTAAGATCTACGGATTTTGGTATCCGAATTATATTCAGCAATGACCACTGTCTGGATTCTCTTTGTCGACACGTGCTCTGTTACATAATTGGAGAATGATAGCGTCTAGGTCACATTGTTTTACAACTTCTGGACATATTTCATCCATTCCATAGCCTTTTCCTTCTTTGTTGATGTCCTTTGCTCGCTTGTATTCATTGATATCAAAAGGTCCACGTTTAATTTTCAGTGGTGGTAAAACTTGAGTAATCGGTTCATCCTCCTCTATTTCAGGTGGCCTGAATAGTAAGCCTTAAAAATGAGTGTACCATGTGTTTAGTCGTTCTTTCTGATTTCTTCCCTTTATCATACTTATTTGAGTAGATTTTATTTCGGTGATTTCGTTTATTAGTTCCCAGCTGAGTAGGTACCTTCTGTTTATATCAGCGTTTTCTATTTGTTCGATCTTCTCCTCTAGGGTACCACCGACAATGTTTTTATAAGCTGTGTAGAGTTTGTTTCTTGATTCTGTATTATTATGTTGATTGGTGTCATTTACTTTATCTTCATATGTTTTGAATGCTTTATGTGTATTATGTCTGGATTTATTAACAGTTTCATCAGTGGATGGGCAGATATGTACTTTCTTTGGTTTGATAGGACCTATTTCACTTGCAACTTCAGAATGTACTTTTATGAAACGCTCGTATGCTTCTGAGATATCTTCATCATCTAGAAAATGGAATCGGTTATTGATTTCTACTGTTTATGTGTCTTACAATGAGTCTGATTTAAATAAAGTTATATAGTATTTTTCTAGGAAGAGTATTTCTGTTGGATATTAAGCTTAGTCTAATCTTTGATGATACGATTCTATGGTCTGAACCTATACTTGAGAAGCTACTGTACGCCTCCACATTAGTGTTACTATTTTTCCACTTATTTCTAATCAGGATATAGTCAAGTTGGTATTTTATTTCACTTGGGTCCATGTAGATCCACATTTTATTCGTCTTCTTTTGAAAATAGGTATTAGTAACCACTAGTTGTTTATCATTAACAATATCTAGCAGCAGTGATCCATTCCATTAATATATATATATATATATATATATATATATATATATATAAATGAAACTATGTACACATATTGATTCCTAAGATTGCTATTATTTAATTGTAATGCGTGCATACTTAATGGATTCAATGAACAAGTTTTGATAGTGGTATGTTACCAACAATTTCTAAACAAATTATAAATTATAATTATAATTATCTTTAAAATAATAGGTATATGTTAACTATATTATTTATTACTAAATATTTTTCCAATTTATTAATTTTAAATTTAAATTGTTAAAACTAGTAGGTACTTAATAGGTACTCAAATAGTATCAACTATAGTTGATACTTATATGAAATATCACGATGTGTAAGAGATGTATACACTATATATATATATATATATATATATATAGATATCTAATTTTAATATAACATGTTAGATTATGCTATAACAGTGATTAATAGTACAACAAACACCACACAGATACGAGAGTAACTGCGGGTATCAAGCCACTCTTTAAATACTTCGAGTACCTGGGAGGTTGGCCGGCTCTCGAAGGATATGCCCGGAACATAAATGACACCTCAGTATTCGGCCATCAGATGGACATCAACCTACTGTTAGCTAAAGCTAGACAGCTGTCAATTGACGCTTTCTTTACGATCTCCACATACTACGACGTTAACAATACCCATGAGAATATCATATATGTTAGTACATTATACTATTGTTAATACCATGAGAATATCATATATGTTAGTACATTATACTATTGTTAATACCATGAGAATATCATATATGTTAGTACATTATACTATTGTTAATACCATGAGAATATCATATATGTTAGTACATTATACTATTGTTAATACCATGAGAATATCATATATGTTAGTACATTATACTATTGTTAATACCATGAGAATATCATATATGTTAGTACATTATACTATTGTTAATACCATGAGAATATCATATATGTTAGTACATTATACTATTGTTAATACCATGAGAATATCATACACGTTACTTATAGGTGAGACTACATCTATTACATAATATGTTGTCCTTTATTGTATCCTATTATATAAGTGTTCACATACTATTACATAATAGTTGATATACTGTTATATTATTATGTATGATCACATATCTAAATTGTCATCAATTTAAGTATACTATATTGTATATATGGCCTAATGGGCACTATACACGCATTTACTAGGACGCAAGTTAATCCAATTTAGACCCATAACATATCTATAATTAATCTTATATAATTATGTATACAAAATGACTGGATCTCATTAATATATGGATGCCTTAATATTTGAGTGGCTTCAAATGGACTCTAGAGCCATTTAGAAAGTGAAAAATTCATCCTTTATGGGATGAAAGTACTCCACCAAAATAACAATAACCAATATAAAAACAGTATGAATATGAAATACTTAGGAATATGTTTATAATTTTATAATGTGAGTTTTTAATTCCCAATGTCTTTAGCATATGTTCGACAGGAATATTAATACTAGCAACGTTTGTGGCAATAAATGCATCCTTAAATTGCAATGAATGGAAATATCAAGTAGGCAAACAAATTATATTTGTTTTTAATATATAAATATAAAAAGAAAATTCAAACGAATATTTAATAAAAAAAAATAATAATAATAAACATATATAAACCAAGACGCTTATAACAATTAACCAATATCGTATACAACAATGAACTATTACGTACAACATGAATCAACAAGCATTTCCGTAAGCGGAACACGTGACAAAAACACACGATATACAGATAAGTCGCTCGGATATGCGTCATTCGGCAATAGTGTACAACACTGACACAAATCTAGCGGAATACCGCACATACATGATGTCACTAACGGCGGTGTTCGGTGTCAACGCTACGGAGCAGTTGGATGACGTCATCGAGTTCGAAATAAAGCTCAGCAACGTTAATATTACGTAATAGTTGATCGAATGTGGTTGTACAGTGTTTCATATCGATATCATTTAAACAAACACTACTGTAATAAGGACATACATTCTTGTAATGAACATATATATATATATATATATATATATATATATATATACGTAACTACACGTATCTAAATGTATACTTATACATACATTATAAACTGCCTGTGTGGCTCAGTGGCTAAGGCGTCAGACACACACGCAGTAGGACACGGGTTCGACCCTCGTCCGGACCATTAATTAAATTTATAAAATGGGTCTTAAAATATTATTTAGAAGTGATCTTATATAATTGTGTATAAATAAATGATCGGCTCTCGTTAAAACCATGGATGCCTTAACATGAGAGCGGCTTCGAAGGGACATTAGAGCCATATATGGTTATAAGTGAAAAATTCATCTAAGTTCCTGGATGGGATGAAAGGACTCCACCAAATAAAAATAACAATAACAATAACACTAACATATAATGTGTACACATTATAAGTAATTATTACATAACTAGAATTATACGACGAATGTTTTAAATTATATATGATATTAAAAAATATATTAGTCGATTTATTAATAATATTGAATTAATTTTTATAAACTATAATAAATAGATCAACTATACTATATATTATTGAGTGAATTATACTATACTTATTACTAACTAAACACCTGTATAGATTTCGAAACCTTCGATCGGGAACCCTCGCTATTCGCTTGACGAGCTACACACCAATATTACCAAGGTAAACACAGCTAATATAACACATATACTTATTGTGATATATCTATATTTACAGATATCATATTTAATTCGTTAACTAATTATGTATTAATTATTTATAAATATATACAATTTATTAACTAATTACATAGCAAAAGTTCAATTTCACGAGACAGCTTTCCATTGAATTGGAGATGGCGGGTAAAAGTTTGAACCATAGTCAGGATGTTATCCTATATAATGCCGAGTATTTTGTTAATTTATTCGAACTTTTAGATAACACATCCGATATGTTAGTTATTTATGTGATTATTTTATTAATTATGATGAGATATTATATATACAAATAGGTTAATTATTAAGGCGATATATATATATAATTATATTAAAAATTAATATATGTTCATTCATTTCATTTCCATGGGTGGTGTTTGAATGTTGTCAGTATGATTATTATCTTATGCTGTATATCTACTAGGTATGCTTATGCTTAATTGTAACATTTATTTAAGCTGATGGTTCTATTTCAATGTGAATTAGGTTATCTTGTCTTCGCATAATCTGTGAGTCATCGACTATGAGTCACCTTTACATCGTATTGTTAACAACACACCGCATGCCATATTCACATGTGAATAGATAGGCTACTAAGTATATTAATAACTAGTATTTAGTAAATACATATGTATATTCAAAGTAGGCTGCGCAGAAATATATTCATTCAATTGAGCCAGTTTAAAAATAATATATTTATAATAAATAATATAATATATTTATAATATATAATGTATTATATATATATATATATATATATATATATATATATATATATATATATATAGGAAAATAGTAGTGAAAAATAGGGCTTATTTTATTATGATATTTCAATATAAATTGTATTTTTTACAATTATTTCTATTTTATTTATGAAAATATTTCTTTATTTATTATTTATATACATCAACACAAATTAGTATTATAATTATAATGATTGTTTCGCTATCCTCATCATGACGCGAACGTATTATTGGCAGCCTTTGAATTTTTACTTTTAAAAACAATATATAACAATAAATAACTCGATAAAATAATTATTTAATATTAAGTATATCATTTTATAAGTTTATAAATGTACTTTATATACATTTTGTACATAAAATGATACAACATATGTATTTTGTTATTAATGGAAATTATGAATGAAGTATCCCATCTTAAAATATATACATCTATATTTGATATATATTTTAAATATATATATATATATAATATATAATTATTTAAACTTTAAATAATATTTACCATAATCTTTTATGAGTATAAATTCATAGGAACTCCAGTTTTCTTTATCGGGTAGAGTCCTATTGACAGCTTTTTTTAAAAGGAACCGATAGTTGGTCAATAATTATTTTAGAAGTAATGAACCAATTATCTGGTACAATTCAATATTTTCCGTCACTTTCAAATTTAACAACGCTAAACCTTTGTATTTTAATAATTTATAAGTTTTAAATATTAAATATTATAAAATTATATACATTCATATTTATATAATTAAACTATAAATAAATTATATTATAAAATATTTATAAAATAAATTTGTATATATTTTAACATTACCATTAATCATATATTCAATATTAATTTAAGTAAACGAATGTATGCTTGAATAATTATAATTCCATTCATATTATATTTAAATAAATGTTACTAATTTAATGCACGTAAAGCTGATTTGGTAGTCACATTATAATCAACATATATTAAAGGGGGGAAATATTCTATTATAAATATCCCAGCTACCGAAATAATATTAAAAATGACTAAATTTGTCTAACTATGGTTGTTTGTGTAATAACTATGATATATATTGTGTCTTATATACAATATGCATATTATACAATGAAATATTAATATTATCTTTAGTATGCTAAATATGTACAATATTTACATTATATATATATATAAAATATATATATAAAATAAAGTAATTAAAAACTAAATTATTTATAAATTATATATATTAGAAAATGAATTATATTTCAATAATGTAACGTAAAATAATATTTGATACAAAATAAAAGTTAATGCTTCCCCTTAACTATGCATTGTATTTATTATTTTGTACAATGTAATATTGTTAAACAAAATAGATTACCATCACTTTTTATAAAAATACATATATCAGTTAATTTAGATTTTTTATTGTATCAATTTTACTATCAATTATTTTACACTCATATGAACCTATAAACGATGATTTTAGACATATATCATTATTTATTTTATAACAATATATAGATTTCATATTTTTATAAATTCGACATAAATAATATTTACTATTATCTATTTTAAATGAATAATCATTGTCTATAACTTCATATAATTTATTATTATGAATGAAACAATTATTTAGTTTATTAATTTTGTTATTATTAATTATATACTTATCTACATAAACATAATTTACTTGATCCATTCTATGTATTAGTACAACAATTGAATTTTGTGTTCCTTTGATTTTATTTTTATAACATGTAAGTGATTCTCGAATCTGAATGAACTATAATTATCTTAAGATCCAAAGTTTGTAGCGTCTTCTGGCAAATGAATTAATGCATGGCAATTATAACCCAGTAAACAGTAAGAGCAGCATAATAGCAGCATAACAGGATATGCTAGAGCCTCAAATGTTTACATTGTGCTATTATGCTATTAAATGTCTATTATGCTGCTATTATGCTGCTATTAATTTATCATGATATTATGTTGCTGTTATGCTGCTATTATGCTGCTATTATGCTAATATTATGCTGCTATTAATTTTAAAAGTATATTATGCTGCTATTATGCTGCTATTATTATAATTAGCAAAAATATATTCATTACATTATTATTTTTGTATTATGTTTAAATTTGAATATTCATTATATTTTGAAATATTTATGAAACATATATACTAGCATTTGTAACATATTTAATATCATATTTATATTAAGCAATATACGATTAATATTTATGCGACTATTAGTAATTGAAACAGAATTATAATATATTAAATGTAATACAACTATTATAATATAATAAAGTAAATATTATTTATAATTATAGATTGTTTTATATCTAGACCAACCATTATTATTTTATATTAGTTTACATTTATTTTATTAACTCATTCTGCGCTGGAGGCGCAGGGCAGCTTAGTAGACTTGTCGCTGGAGACGTAGGACAACGCGAAAAATACTTAACTAATAATATCATAGTTATGTATTTTTAATATCAAAGAAAAATATTATATGTATGTGATTATTGTATAGATTAAAATGCTTTACACAATAAATAAGATACTTTGAGGGCATTATATTCTACTTTTGTAAATAAATACACTTTATTGACTCTTTTCATAATTAATTATTTAATTATTAATAAATAATCACTTATATTATGTCTTATTATATAATTAAAAAGTATCATAGCTAATTTAAACTTCAAATTGTAATTTTGATTACATTAGAAACAAAACATTCCGTTAAACCACTGCTTTTTTAATACACTTAAAAAAATAGTTCCAATACTTTAATAAAACATCTTTAATCGATCTAAATAAATCAATAAAAAATAATTCATAAAAGAAATATTTATATTATATAGTATACTTATTTTTACTATATAATTATCAATTTTTCATATTATTTTATAATACTTTTACGAGTTTATGCAAAAATAATCGCGTAGTGATATGCACTAACATTTCCTATATGGAAAACGGTTAGGATTTAGTGAAATTCAGTCTTTGATATATTATTGTTATCCTGATAGCATCGTCAATTTTTAAATTATTTATTATGACTTCTAAAATTAACTTATGGACTTATAACGATATTAACGATGTTGAATTTGATTGTAATACTCCGGCAATAGCGTATTATGTTAGTATTAAAATTATTATTGTATTCTAAATACATATTTTTAATCATTTTAGATATTAATAATATATTTTGTAAAATAAATTGTTTATTTTTATTTATCAATTTTATTTTTATAATTATATATATCTAGGTATTATTCCCTATATTATACTTTATGTATTATATCTAAATTATTAATTAACTTATTATAATTAATAAATAGTATGTATTAACATACCATTTTATATCTTATGATACATATATTTTATGATATGTATTATTTAAATTAAAATCAAATATACAAATAAATATATTGACAAGTTGTTGACAAGTTGTTTCTAATGTAAACATATTTTAAATTAGGATTGCGCTACGGATTCAGAAGATGATTATGTCTCACAAGTGACGGAATTCAACAAGATAACGTTATTATAATATTTCAATTAAAATATATTGTATAAGTTATACAGTATAAATAATGATATATTAGTGAAACTATTTATATATAAATTTACAATAGAAATTAATATTTTTATAAATTTAAAATGATCTAAAATTGGGGGTCTGTCTGAAACGGCGACAATATTTATATAAAGTGTTATATTTAATATAATATATAATGATACTGTTATATACATATTATAGTAGATTCTACTTATAATTAAATAGTTTTCAGAAAATATATACAACTCCTACGTACTTACGATATTCGCATTGTAATTAAGTAATTTCAAACTTAATATTTATAATATTTTCGAAAATGAATTTTTAGGAAAATAACGTATTAGGACCACTACTCTACTAATTTACGTATCGTTGTGTTCTATTAATATACACATAATATATTGCTTCTACTTGGAATTAAATAGTATTTCTGAAACTATATAAAACTCCTATATACATACAATATTATGTATATTATTTTAAATATTGTGGCCATTTCAGACTACTCATCTAAAATTGTATATATTAATAATTATAGTACTTGTAAATTAAATAATTAATTACAAGTTGTAATTAATTTTTGATTATATATAACATAGAAATAAATAATCTATAATTATGTATATTATCCATAAACTAAATTAAAACGTGATATTAATATTATATATAACAACATAATATAAAATCTAATATATAGTTTGTTGCTAATCAACACAATCTATTATTTAGTATACTATCCTAGATGAATTTTGAAAGTTGAGAAGAGGATTACTAGCTTATCTAAGTATATTATAATGTAATAAATGTAATAAAATATAACATTAAAATGTAAATTAACATGACATAATAAAATTAATTTATTTATGTATAAATTTATATAAATTAAAGTTTTAATTTATTATAATTTAAAATTGTATATATTATTTATCAATCAAATACATGACATCATAATTATACCAGAAAAAGGAGATAGATGAAGAAGAAGATTAGGAATAGAAATAAGAAGATGCTGAGATATCACTGAAATTTTAACGTTAGTAGCATACTTTTTAATAATTTATGTGTATAAAATGTGGTTACATGATCAAAAGCTTCGAAATTTGAATGCCGAAAAAATTGTTATAATTATTCTAATTAGTGATTTTATGATAATGTAACTCTACATAAATATATAATATATTATATATAGATATCTCAACCACGAGAATGTGTCGTAAATATTGTTTAAATTAAAATAACGTGTACTATTTGTTTATATTTAGTATTTATACTAATATTAAAAATTAGTATGGATATACAAGTATGATACACGATTAATCGTATACTAATATATTATATTAAATATATATTAAATATATAATAACATACTATAATACTATAAATGTATGCCATTCATATATACATTTATACAATCATTATTTCAAATTTTTTAAATAGCGAACATTGTGACCATAATCCATCATATGTATAGATAATGTATAATAGTAATTGTATATATAACTTATTAATTACATTATTTTTAACTGTTAATATTTGGGAATTGTAAATGTTTCCAAAAAGTTTGAGCGCCATGTGTTTGGTACTTTGTAAATAAATAATGCCTTAAAAAGTTACCATATCAATGCATGCATATATGACACATTATAATTACTAATTAGTCTATAAATATAAACTGAATACATTCATATACATTATGTAATTGAGTATAATACATACTGTATGTAGCATACACTATTCTAATGTGATATATCATAGAAAAAAATATATATATGTAAACAAGTATTTCTAATTTTTATATTGTTTACATAAATGTTCAAATAATGATCGCAATGATAATTTCTATATATCTATAAGTATTATAATATTAATAATACAATGTTAGACATCAATATTAGCAAATTTAAGTGTATACTCTTTATTTATAAATGTTTACCCATGCTCAAAACCTTTCTGAAATAACTAGAAACAGTTTCAGACAAGTTTATCTACTTTTTAAAATCTATATAATTTCATATTAGGAACGATACCTTCCTCATGGATGGATAGAAGAAATGCCACAACATCAAGGGATTACTGTCGTGTCAAGCTGCTAAAGAGGTCGCCTGTCGTATAAATATGTGCCATGATTTTCTAAAGAGTTGTCTTTCGTGTCGTGATCGTGCATGCAAAACCGACCACCAAAAAGGGGTGTTAACGAAATCATACCTATAAGCAAATGCGTTTTCTGGATACCTATGCTACATAATTGTTTTGTGTAAATTGTAAAACCATCTTCTAGATTATACTCTTCCGTCTATTAAATACTCTTTTTTTTTAACATATATATATATATATATATATATATATATATATATATATATATATATATATATATATATATTTATTTCCATATCCTATTATAATTGTGTATGTAATAAAATCTTATATTCTAAATTTAAATTGAGTGTTTTTTGTTGTTCAATTCATTATGATACATATTTTATAGTAGTAAAATAGTTTATTTCAGAAAAAAAGAATAAAAATTAGAATATTTAATTAAATAATTCCATTGAACATACCATATTAAGTATATAAACCATATACAATAATAATTATATAGATTATGTAAATATTATTCCACTAATTTTAGTAATTTATTTTTTTAAGAAATGATACGATTTTATAATAGGTATAACTTATTGATTATTTGATATAATATAACATTTTAAAGAAGATTATTATAAAGTAATATTATTTCTATATCTTATTAAATATGATTGTTTTATAAAAGTTTACTAATTCAAGAGTATTAAGTATTTAAAATAAACAATTAATAATTATAAAATATATATTGTAATTTATTTATTTTTATTAAAAAAATATAACATTATTGTAATATCTATCCTTGGATATTAAATTATATTTAAAAAATATTAGATATTCTTAAAAGGTATTTTATTATCTTTAAAATAAACTTAACTTGTAATGTTAAGAAATCAATATTTCATATAGAAATTTATATTTGGAAAATTATACTGATAAATGTAAATCATATATAAAATACACCAAAATATTCAAATACTATATTGTAGATAACTTATTGAATAATTGATAAAATACTATATTTCTTATAGATTATTATTAAGTAATATAATTACTATAACTTATTAAATATATATGTATTATAAAATTACACTTATTAAATAAAATAATTACAAATTATTTATTGACCTTAATTTAAAAAAAAAAACCATATTGATTGAAATATATATCATTGGTTATTGATTTATATTTAAAACTTTTAAGATATTCTTAAAGAGTATTTTATTATCTTTAAAATAAATATAACTTGTAATGTTAAGAAATCAATATTTCATATAGAAATGCGTATTTGAACATTTATACTACTAAATATGAAAAATATACAAAATAGCACGGCGCTCTAACAACAGGAATTCATATTTATGCAGCTGTTAATGATTTTTTTTAGGAGGTACAATTTATTATTTACAAATATACTATAACATAATATGTTTAAAGTATAATCTTTAAATTATAATTATATATTTATATAATTTATTTGATTAATCTTTAAATTATAATTATATTATTATATAATTTATTTGATTAATCTTTAAATTTTAATTACATTTTTATATAATTTTATTATAATTTAAAGATTATACTTTAAACATATTATGTTATAGTATATTTGTAAATAATAAATTGTACCTCCTATAGGAGGTACATATATATAGGTATAATATATTATCCTCTATATTATCATGCGAGATGATTGTATGAAATAAAATCAAACATTAGATTCATACAAAATAGTAATAACAGTTTATGAAATATGTTGACGAAAAATAATTTGACAACACAATCATTAATCGGACAATTAAAAAATAATAATGTGGATTAAGCTGGGATATAATGATACAAGTTGCAACTAGTTAAATATGGATCAAATAAATCCAAGTTGATCTCATTTTAAATAAATAACTTGGAGTAAACTATGATATAATGATCCAAGTTACAACTAGTTAAATATTGAACAGCTAGATCCAAGTTGATCCCAGTTTAAAAAAATAACTTGTATTAAACTGTGATACAATGATTCAAGTTTCAACTAGTTAAATTTGGATCAGATAAATCCAAGTTAATCTCAGTTTAAAAAATAACTTGGATTAAACTGTGATATAATGCTCCAAGTTGCAACTAGTTAAATATTGAACAGCTAGATCCAAGTTGATCCCAGTTTAAAAAAATAACTTGTATTAAACTGTGATACAATGATTCAAGTTTCAACTAGTTAAATTGTGATCAGATAAATCCAAGTTTACATCATTTAGATCGGACCAGTTTCGCCCAGTTTCCCAATTAGATCCGAGTTAAACACGAGTATTGAATACTAGGAACCGCTTTTTATATTTTTTCTAGACTCTTTGAATATATAATAGAAAACAGATACTTTGACAAATAATAAAACAACATATTAGAAGTAGGATTATGAAGTAAAAACTAAAATAATGTATTTTCACCATTTTCAATTGCGCCTTTCTTAAGCTGAGTCTACATTTGCGAATATTCCCTAGAAATACCTGAATTTGAGAATATCTAACATATCTAATCTGTGAAATTTCGCGAATATTAGTAAATTCCGCTGATATTCACGTGTGGCATCACAATTAATGATATTTAAAGATATTTCTAAACATAGCAATACGAATATACAACATGGCTACTAAACTACATTATAAATTATAATTATAATTTCTATAACTGTTCACTAAATATGATTATGCGATAGGTAGGTATATCTCATTATAATGTTCATCTGTCGTACTGTGATGTAATAATTATTGTGACATAATACGTAATTATAAAGATTTTATGAAAACTTCTTATTATTTTTGATCTAAATATACCTAATTTTCTGTTATCATTGATAATAATTAGATCTACTTAATATTCCATAATCTAGATGATATTGTGTCTAATGATATTTTATCTTAACCGTAAGTGAATATATGTCTCATATAACTGTTATTTCCCATTTAAATAAAAGTATGCTATTAATGTATAAATTAATCTTTGTTTATATATATATTTATAATATAATACATCTATACAATTTAATAAATGATATCCTATATTTACTCATAAATGATATAATCGTATTTATTACAAATATAATTGAAATATTTACATATCTAATATCGATACCTATCCCCGTTCTAAAGATTATACAACTAATTGTATAAACTAACTATATCGAACTAAATATACATATATATATATATATATATATATATATATATATATTAAATAGTATAAGTGGTGAATTTATAAATATACTTATATAGAATATGAAAATCATTAAAATAATTAACTGTTTTGTTGTCCCTACTTAGTTCAATTCAATAATTACATATACATATTATACAATCATGTTATATAACTGTAAATAATATATTATGTATGCTTTGTTAATAGATTATTAACACTAATTTCCTTATTGCAACTTTATAGGACACTTGCTAACTATGTAAATTGGTTGTTTTTAGAAGAATCTGTCAATAATATTCAAAAAGATACTATCATTACAATTGTTAGTATATTTTATATAAATCAATATGTGCATTAAATATATGCATAGTTATCTAGAATTGATATATTTATACATAATTATGAAACATTGTTATTAATTGTGAAAATAATATATATTTTTTAAATTAATATACATTTTATTTAATATTCATAGAACGAATTTAATAATTCATTTATTATATGCTTTAATATTCTTTAACATATTCTTCAATTTATTTATTTACCAATAATATTATAATTAAACTAATAAAACATATATTCTATATACTTTCTATAGACAAAATATAAAAAGATAAAATGGCGACATTGTTTTGACGAAACTATCAATATATTCTCCGTGGCCATCTCAAGGATGTATACGGATCACACGGATGATGTTCATTATAAAACATTGGTAAGTCATAACAATAGAGTCTGTATTGATTGGTTACATTTAATTAATTTAATATTATCATAGTTATATAAGTAAATTTCATTATATTCGAATCATTAATAATTCGATGTAATTTAAATACAAATATTAAATATAATATACTTTATATCGATAGTTTTAAAGGGAATTTATTTATATCTAAGTATAATATAATACTAGTTGACATTACTTATAATGGTATATTTTATTATTATAATATTACAGTGAAATTTAATATTAATAATGTTATAATAATATTTTACATTTAAAATGTATTTAATAATATATAGTTTAAAATATACTATTTTCTTGATTAACAAAATTATGTTTTTTTATTGTTAAGTTTATAAATATTGATAAACTAATTTATATTTTATATTTTACGTTATGTAATATGCTTCTTTTTATTATTAATGATATTGTGATATTTATAACTAACTGTCTAAATATAACAAATTATTCAATTTATAATAATGTGATTGATCATTATTTAAATTTTAGAATTTTAATAATTAAATATTGATATAAAAACGAATACATAGTTTACAATAAAAAGGTTGAAGAGGTCAATAGGTTAATACATTTATGAAGTTTTCTATATTTTATTATTAATCACAAATACTTATTATTTATTATTAAATTTGTTTAAAGTATTTATTATCTATATATTATTAGTGATATATATGATTCTCATTTTTGAAGCATCGAATTAGTCACAGTTTTAGTTTTAAATGCATCGATTTAGTTTTATTTTCAAAAGCCAAAATACATTCTCTATATAAAATGCATAAATTCAATCTCATATCTAAAAACAATAATTAAGTTAAACTGATAAGGGAAAGATTGTTCAGTTAAATGAGAATTATAATATTCATGTATACATACTAGATTATTAGTATAAATATATATGGAATTAGCCTTGGAATCAAAAGCATGTATCTATTATCAAACCCATATTGTCATAAATGATTAAATATATTGCTTAAATAAATGTAAATCATTTGAATAACGATTTTTATTATATATAATTATACGATAATAAATGAGTTTAATCTTTAATAGTACATACATTTATTAGAAAAATATTGTTATTTAGTTCTATAACTTTCAATTTTAGTAAACAAAATTAATAATATGATTCACCCAAGATGAATTTATAAAAAAAGTATGATTACTTACGATGTAAACATGAGCTTGAAAAATAATATATGTTAATTTTAAATATATTTATATATATATATATAGTGTTACTTATATATTATATAAATGAATATTTTGTGAAATGATTTTTAAAAATATAGAAATAATATCGTATTTGTATTCTCGACTCGGTTCGAGAACAGTGATAAATCATCTCAGCTCAGCTTGAGATTGGTGAGAAATGTTCTCGACTAATTGTTAACAAAAATATAAGCTTGGGTTCGGTATCAAAAGTATTAAATGTCTCGGCTCGTATAATAAAAGCTCGGCATCATTAACATCTCTAATTATTATAATGACAATATTCTAACTATGAAAGTAAAAGATGTATAATATATTTATAAAATATAAACTATGCTATATGCTGCATATAATATGCAACAAATTAACATTATTATTAGTTTAGAAATTATATACTCAGTGACAATATATAAATGTATATTCAAATATATTACTTATTTAAGGGTGGAGGCGCGAGTTAAAATATGATTAATATTTTTATTTTAACAACAACAAATTATTATATATTATCCATGTTTAATATCTTATTTATAAATTTGTAAATTTTCCTTAATTATTTTTGAAATTTATATCAATATAAAGTGTTTTTATAAGCGTAATCGATATAATAATTATTTGAAATTAACAGGATTTTTTGTAAATACTTGTCATATTTAATTGTATATTTCGATATCGTATGAAAATATTTTACTAAACAAATATATATTTTTACATCAAGCATAGATTATAGATATATTCCATATAATTAATAAACAAATCCCATATGTGTAAAGATAAATCCAAGTTAAATCCAAGTTCACTCGAGTTAAATCCCAGTTAAATCCAAGTTTAACTCGAGATTAATCCAAGTTAACTCGAGTTAAATACAAGTTTAAAAATAATTCAAATTTATGTTTATATCTATTTATATATATTAATTTATATTATATCTCTATATTATTTATTCCTATTAATATATTATACCTGCTCATTTATATCATATTGTTATCTATATTATGGCTAGATAAGTAATTTGCATATTAGTAATTTTATATCAATTTTATTTTGGCGAAACTATAGATCTATAATATTATAATTATAAGTTACATGATGTATGATATGTTACCTATATCCCCTATATATGTATATATAGGGGATATATATGTATGATCCCTAAATACTTATATGATTTTAATTATTTTATAAGTATTTATAAATATATGGTATTTTATATATATTATAGTTATATATTGTTATATATAGGTTAAATAAATTGTTTTTAAAAAAAAACATTTTTTTAATATGATAAATTTATCAAAAAATATTCAATTTTTTAATTTATTTTTATTAGTTTAGATCAGGGTTCGAAAAAAATCCGATTTTTTTAAAAAAATCAAAAAAATCCGATTTATTTGATTTAAATCGGATTTTTTTGATTTTAATCGATTTATTTGATTCTAATGCAAATAATATTTAAATTGTAAAATAATATAATAAATAGATGTTTAATTAATTATAAAAATTTAATAAATCATTATTCTACTGCTAATAGACTTAGAAATTTAAATAACTATTAATGTATATTTAAATTTATAAAATAATATATAAATATTAATTATCTATAAAATTAAGTAAAGATATATAAATAAATAGAATTATATTATAATAAAAATGTGATATTGTGTATGTCTTTAATTATCTAAATAAATGTATACATTATATTATATGCTGTTGCATAATGCAACATTAAATAATTATTATTTAATTACTAGTGTTTTGATATTATACTGACTACTTTATTATCTAGAATTATATTCAAATAATTATACTAAAATTATTAATACAAGAAATCAAATAAAAACGTGATAATTAGTTAAATAAATTACTTTATATTAAAATATTTGTATATAAATACAAGCTTTGCAGCTTTATTAACTCCGAATCTATTTCTTAATTTTGAATGCACCGATCTTTTTTGGATTTTATATAGAAACAAATAAAATTATATCTTTCTCCAATAATGTCTATTATATATATATAATTCTTATTTATTTAACATTATATATTTTTCCTTTGATGTTTATGAATCATAATTGATGATATATATACAGTCAACTCCCGATAAGTCGGACTCGCAAGTGACCGGGAAAAGTGTCCGACTTAGCGAAATGTCCGACTTATCAGATATTAAGAATATCATGCAAATAAGACATGCGACGCGCTGCGTGAGTTAAATGATTACCAAAATGTGTAATTATGCAACAATCAATAACATAAAATGTTTATTTCAATAATATTACTTACTAAAATTATAATATATATCAGAAAATGTCTATAATAATGTATACATTATTCAAATTAAACATTTCTGACATTTTATAAAAATTCCGAGTTAACCAGTATAAAAATCATAAAATTTACAATAATATGTGTCGGACTTATAGAAAAGTCCGACTTATCCATTCCAACTTATCCGATTAATTTAACATGGAACTATATACAAATCCAACTAAACCAACTAAATGTGTCCGACTTATCCGTAGTCCGACTTACCGAGAGTTGACTGTATATATATATATATATAATTCTCATTTATTTAAATATTAATGATATAACATAGCCTCTTATATTCTTATCATTAATATAATTATTTTATTATAAAAATTATGATCTAATAATTATATAATATACTTTGAGATATATTGATTTTAATCAAAAAAAATATGATTTTTTTAGGCTGATTTAAATCGTGATTTAAATCATGATTTAAATCATTTGATATAAATCATTCGAACCCTGGTTTAGATTCAATAAATTTACTTAAATTTAATAAAATAATAAATAATTAAATAATTGGTAATATTATAGATAAATATTTTGGACTACAAAATAAAGTTGATCTCAGTTTATAAAAATAACTTGGATTAAACTGGGATATGATGATCCAAGTTTCAACTAGTTAAATATGGATCAGATAAATCCAAGTTTACACCACCTAGATCCAAGTTTAGACCAGATTACCAAAATTATTTAATTGTCTCCATTAGTTATTTATCCTTAGCGTTTTTAGATAGAGTTAAATTAGCATTGGTTAGATGAACGTCGCGCGCCTCCCCCTTAAGTATTGGTAATATTACTTTCTATATTTACAAATTTAAATATATATATATATATATATATAAAAGTTTAAACTAATTAAGAATCAATATTACCAACATTTTAATAATTAATAAATTATAATATATATATATATATATATAATATATTACATAGAGTATTATTATATTTATACATTTGTAAAATTATATTTAAGGTATTAATTATATATACTTTTTTATCTTATAATTTAATAATTAAATTATATAATAGATACATGTATATTTTATATTCCTATTTTTATTGTAGATGAAAGAAATGGAAATCAATATAAAAAATAATTTTGCTGACATTATTCAAGAATCTGATTGGATGGGAGAAGAAGATAAAGAGAAAACTATAGAAAAGGTTTAATCATTAATAGTGCAATTTATATTTTAATTATCTAATCATATTTTGACATATCTTAGAAAACTTTAATATGTCTTATATATATATATATATATATATATATATATACAACTATATATAAATACATTATTCACATATATATAATATATAATATATAATATAAAATACAAAATAAAATAGCAACTAATATATTTGTCTTCTAATAAAAAATAATAATATTAAATATTATTATGTATATGTATCATGTGTATATATATATATAAATGTGTATATATGTAAGACGTATTGAATTGTTATAGTTCACATATATGTTTAGAGTAAACTCTACATAGACTTGACATAACAAATCTATATGAAATATATCATCGAGCTTCCTATGCCCTTCGACTTGACTAGTTGACATATCTGACTTTTCATCCGTGAATATACGTGAATATCCGTGAATATCCATGAACATATGTGAACCATACTATTAATTAAACCAATACTGTATTATATATATGTATATGGTATACCACATTATAAAGCTGTCCCAATTAATGATCGTCTAATGATATATAAATTCATTTAATTATATTTCTTCTGTCCTATTATAGTTTATATAATTTAGATTATTTACCTATATAACGTATCTTAAGCACTTAGTTTCTCTTGATATGCACTTAGTTTCCCTTGATATGCAACTATTTTTTCAATCTCAATTATGAACCATATTCCTTTTTTATCTATCACGTAATATATGACATGATACATTAATATACCCTAAATGTTTATTTCGATTATCTATATATCTATAAATCTATCATCTATCATGTTTCTCCTTCAATAACTCATAAACACATACCTTCACTCTGAATAATTCTCATATTCCAGAAATTGTTCATTACCTTCTGACTCTATTTCTCTTTTTCCCGAGGAACTCTATTATTCCTACATTCACAGTATTTCTTATTCTCGAATATCTTTAATTAATAATACATATTAACTATAGTATATATGGACTATGCAAATGTATTGACTTCCTTATATCCTCGTCTTCTACTATAATAATGACTCATTTAACTAGAACGCTTTACTCTCTCCGATTACTTTAAAATTAACCCAGCGCATCATACCATTATGCGTTCACCAATCCTGCAATTTATATGGCATTAATATACCTAAATGAATCTTTAAGATTGATAATTGTGAACTATTATTTAAGATATTCATTTAATATATTAGATAAACTGATATCGTAATTATATACAATAGTAAAATAATCCAAACCTTGTGTAAATATAAGTAATTTTATATATTATATAGTAATAAGGTACAAACTATGAAATCAGTGTAGGGTGATCTCACAAGATTTCACACTATGCTCTCTCTCAGTATCGCATATTGTTAATATATATAATAATGAATATATAACATAGTATAATTAGTACTAAGGTATACCATCAAAGAGCTTACTCATGACTTAGAATAGAAAATGTGTTGAAGTAGGAATTTAAGCAAATTAACACTATCTTTATAACATACATATATCGTCTAGAGACGTTTTCCTGCGGTACATGTATCACACAGCATACTAACGTATACTTGAAGGTTGCACCCGCGATGTAATAGTTTAACAAATAATATGTAGCACATAATATGTAGCACACGTTTAACATTGTGCGTTAGTCTCCACGTATGATATACATTCACAATAGTGCAACGTTAAATTCTCTATTGTTGATGGTTGATTCATTGCGATCTTTCAATAACATTTCTGAAATATTAACTAATTATGAAAATTTAAAATATATTTAATATGGTTAATATTAAAGGATCGCTAATCTTTAATATTAATTATTATTTTAATCATTACTCTACTCCAATACTCAGATGTATCAGTCAGTATTAAAACCTTCATAACCTCAAAATGTCGATTTTATTAATTATTTAAAATTGTATATGTTTATGATTATTTCGAATTATGATATTTATATTACTCACTTACTATATTATATATATATATATATATATATATATATATACTTTAAATATTATTACAAATATATTAATATATGTATATAATAAATTAATGTAATTACTAAACGTAATGAATAATAAACCTCATTAACAGTTAAATACGATGAAATTCACATACGGGTTACCAGACATATTCCAAGTTAACTCTGTGTTAAGACAATATTACCAAACGGTTATTTACACGTCTGTATGGGTCTGTTACCTAAGCTATCTAACTACGCCTATAGATTAATGCCTATATTATATTTAATATTTAATGAATAATAGTATTTTATTATAATTTTATTAATAATATTAAATTACAATAATAATTGTTTATAAACACATAATAAAATATGAAAACTAGCTTACGCTCGTATCGATGCAAACATGCAAACATCAGAAAATTCTTCTGAATAATACTTTAATAACACATATTTACATACCCACATGCGCACACACGCACACACACATCACTACAGTTAACAGTCACACGTGACCAGTATTTCGATAACGCCATGAATGCGAAAAACTTCACGAGTTATATGTATAACTTCGACGCTTATGGTACCCGACGAAACGCTAGTAGGTTAGTCACTGTTCATGTTTAGTAGCGTTATTTAGTGAGCTTCGTATTTATTATATTATATTACCATATTTAATAAATACCGTATCGTACTCTACATATTCATTTAATTACATTTTTAATTAATTGTTATGATTATATAATAATATAAAACGTACACTATAGTGTACGTGTATATATATATATAGAGGAAAGTCTCCAATCACCGACACTTAAATGACTATTTGTAATGACTTATTCAATATTCAATATATATATTTTTTACATATTTTACTTTAGTCCCGTGACTCGAGAATCGTAGGAAATTAAAAGGAACATAAACACTTCTATGATAACATAAACTTCTCCAATCATCTCGGTTTAACGTCATTAGTAACAAATCCTCTAAGTTCTTCGATGTCCATTTGCAAATAGTATTCATCCAGTTTAACCTGGGTCGTCCTTGCGATCTTTTTCCATCTACTTTACATTGAAGAATAGTTTTGGCTAATGAGTTGTGTCGAGTGATGTGGCCGAACCAACATAATTTCCGTTTCTTGACTATTGCGAGGAGAGGCACAATTTTATCTTTTACGATAAATTTTGTTATTTTTTGTCGATAAGTGATACCTAAAAGACGTCTGTGAGATTTGTTTTTAAATGCAACTATTTTCTTCTCCATGGATTCTAATAGAGTCCATGATTCACATCCATATAGAAATATCGAGAGTACTAATGATTTATATAGGTTGTACTTTAAGGTGATCTTTTTGCTTTTCCTGATCTTGTCACGTCTTACTATTGCTGATGTTGCAGTAGCTATACGTATTCTGATTTCTCCTTCGCTTGAACCATCTTTTTTAAGTGTAGTACCTAAATACTTAAATTGATCTACTTCTTCCAGTTCTTCTCCATTCATTATGATCTTAGCATGTACATTATTTGTATTACTATTTACCATAGTTTTGATTTTTTCACTACTGACCTCCATACCGTAATTACCTGCATGTAATGCTAGGCAATCTGTTAGCTTTTGTAGTTCGCAGTTACTTCCGCTTATTAGATCTATGTCATCTGCAAATCGTAAGTTTGAAATTGTTCTTCCGCTAATAGATATGCATGAATTTTTAACGTATCTGTCATAATTTGTTCAAGATAAATGATGAAAAGATTGGCGATAAGAGACAACCTTGCCGTACACCAACTGTTATTTTGAATTAATCACCTTTAATATTGTCTAGTAGAATTGCACTAGTTGAATTTTTATAAAGTGATTTAATCAGTTGCGTTATCCCATCAGATATACCAACATTTTCCATAACCTGCCAAAGTCCTTGATGCCACACTCGATCAAACGCTTTTTTAAAATCTATGACATTATAAAATAGATCTTTGTGAATTTCTAAATGTTTTTCCATAATTATTCTACAGTTTGTGATTTATTCTACGGTGCTTCTACCCTTACGGAAGCCTGCTTGTTCTTCAGATATTATTTTTTCAGCATATGGATTTAATCGATTCAGTAGCATTTTAAATAATATTTTGCTTGCGTGATTTATAAGACTGATGGTTCTGTAATTTGAGCATTATCTGCTATATCCCTTTTTTGGTGTGGGTATAACAAGTGAGCGAGTCCATTGTATCGGCCATTCTTTGGTGTTCCATATAATTTGACATAATGATGTTAATAATTTTTGAAGATTTTCCCCACCGTGTTTTATTAATTAACTTGGAATGTTGTCGGGACCAGGAGTTTTCCCATCTGTAAGAGATTTGATAGCATGTTCAACTTCAGATTCGAGAATTGGTAACGAAGTGTCAGCTTCAGCTTTGTTTGCTTCATTATGATTTAGTTTCACGTTAGTTTTTATTGGATAGTTGTATAATTCGTTACAGTATTCTGTAACGAATTTTTGGTTTCATTTCGTAAGTAGTTTTAGTGTATTATATGCTTTTTTATTTGATCTGTTGTTATTCATATCTTTATTTATTGATGCACATTGATCCTGTATCCAATCCTCTTTAGCTTTTTTCATTGATTTTCTAATATTTGAGTTTAAATTTCTGTATTCATCTTTTTTACTTGGATCTGTTTTTAAGTGCGACTTTAGTGCCCTTCTTTTGTCACATAATTCCAAGATATCATTTGTGATCTATGCTTGTTTACTTACTCTATATATTCCAATAGTTTTAGTTGCATCTTCAGTAATAATCGTTTCAATCTCATTACAAATTGTTGTGGGATCTTTACCTTCTATAGTGACATGTTTTATATCAGATTGAATAGCATTTTTATATAGATGATTGGTTGCATTATTCTTGAGTTTAACCAGATCGTATCGTATACGACTAGTTTTCGATCTTTTCTTTATGCAAAGTTTTAGTTTCATATTGCATAGAAAAAAATCATGATCACTATTTATATCCGCTCCAGGGTATGTTCTGGTAGATATCTTTATGATGCTTGATTTCTAACGTTGTGGTGTAAGTATATAGTCAATTTGATTATGAGTCTGTCCGTTTGGAGTGTGCCATGTTGGAATTCTTGATTTTTTATGATTATACAGTGTGTTAGATAGTAGTAACTTGTGTTTATCAGCAAATTCTAGTAGTCTTTCACCTCTTTCATTTGTTATATCATTTCCAAAACGACCTACTGCATTGGGCCATGTAGCGTGAGCATCCATTCCCTAATCTTATCCCATATATTACATTTTGTAATTAGGGCAATATTATGGCAATAAATAATGTTGCTATTTTAAATTTGTGATATAATTGTATTGATAATAATACACAGGGGCTCGGTAATTGGATACATGTGCCTAATACCGACCTCACCCTAAAATACGCGTGGTGGATATAAAAATGATATTATAGTATTTATTCAAAATAGCGTATACGTATATATATATAAATAGATTTAATGAATTACAAAACGCACCCAATTTATATATCATTGAAGTTAAGTATTAATATTCATATTAAATTTATAATTGAATTTTATATTTATATATTACACTTTAAAGTAAGTGTCTATGAATATAACTAATATATTAAAGAAGAATTATATAATATTATTGACGCTGTTAAAATACACTATTGACATGTTAAAATGATACAAACACAAATTATAAATAATTTAATGTAAACAAATGATATATTTTTACTGGATATTATAAATCTAACGGGATCGGTATTAGGGTAATTTAGTGGGTTTATAATAGGAAAATCATATAGATTGCTCAAATTAAGATATCTTCGTTAATATATATTCAAATTATCATATTTATATAAGGTTTATGAATATTTTATTAATATACAATATTATGCATATTATTAAGTTTTCATTTAAGTATTTACAATGATTTAAAAAAAAGTTATTATTCAAATATTTAAAAAGTAAAACTATAATATTACATTTTATTAGATAACAATTGTAGGATTGATTTTTTGAAGAAAAAAAATACTTATTCATATTAAAATTAAATTATTAATAGTTCGTATATTTATTAGTTTTTAATATATTTCATAGTTACTGAGATACGAGAGGAGTAGGTATTAGGATGGAGTCGGTAATGGGAGACTTTCACATACATATTCATATGCATATATATATACATACTAATAATTCAGAGTGATATTCGATACCCTGGAAACCAACGCGTTCTATTCTAGAATGACTAATCAGATAGGTTAGTAATGTTCGTAGTTCTTAAGTAGTTCTTAAGTAGTTATACATACTTTTCATAACTACATAACACATTAATATTATTCATATAAGTACAAGTGCACAGTTATTGTATAACTACATAACTACTTAAAACTACTTAATTACTCAATTAATAATGAGTACTTATAAGTAATTACAAATATGTGTGTAGTTATCTAGTTACCCAATCACATTTCACTAGACTTATGTATGTGTATTTATATTTATCTATACATATATATATATATATATATATATATATATATATATGTGTGTGAGTTTGTGTTATGGCATATTCTAATAAATCATACATACATAAGCACTATGCTACGTACGCTCAAGCCTTGACAGCGAAATTAAAACCTACTCCGTATAGAATACATGCAATCTCTAGACTGTTTGGCTCGCTAATGTCGCCAGCCTAGAAAGTTTAAATACATAACATGTTAGCTGAATACTTAGAGTAATACTCACGTATAAAAGACTAGATGAAATATACATGTCGGTTTCATTATATACACATTTAATGTCTACGCTACAGTACATAATACTCTATTCACTGCTTACAGTACATAATAGCTGATACAGTAATTTATATTGATACCCTAATGTAATACTTAAGCCCAGCACCAATGTGACACATATAACGAGCTAATCAGATATCGCTAACTTGCAGACACATTTTCAGTGAGCACGGACACTTTATAATAATTATTACGTAATTTTATTATTTTTTAAAGATAATTAATAACAACATTAATTTAATATATTGTAAAGGGAATATTTAACCTTAAACATCTGTAAATCGCGTCATTATTAGATCCCTAGAATTTATCAAGAAAGAAGATTGTATTGTATATAGTATGCCATATTTATTTAGCAACATTATTATGCAACAGTTATTATTCATATATAATATCTGAAGATATGTAAACAAATATAATTGATAACATGATAATTACATATATATAGAACATACATGTTAACATTTGTTAACATACAATATATACATTTGTAGTAACACCTATTGTAAAATAGATTACAAAAGGTAGTCGAATTTATAAACAATATTGACTTCCTGTTTACTAGAATACCTTACACGACTTAACTGATATTAACTTTAAAGGCTCGTGGTTAGTCCCTATCAAATTATAACTATATTAGTATATATATATATATATATATATATATATATATATTACCCGTACACGTTATATCGTGGCAGCGGTCTCAAAATATCCATGCATGATAATTACGTTATATAAAAACAATTAATACGGAACATTATTTTCAAAATAAAATAGAATTGTCTAGAAATTTGTATTTTATTTTGTATTATATTTGTATTATATTAGTTTTATATTTGTATTATATTTGTATTATATGTGTATTATAATTGTAGTATAAAACTAATTAGAGTTAATTAATTTTATTACGATTATAGTAAATTAATAAATTGTTTAAAATTAAGTTTTTTTAAAACAATTATTATGACATCGTTACTGATACCTGAGACTATAGATATCGAAGGAGAAAATATTGGATCGATATGGTCTGCTTGGAGGACAAACTGGACACACTATTATGTAGCTAGTGAGATGAGTATCAAGAAGCCAGAGACACGTATAGCGATATTGTTAAATATACTAGGACCAACCGATCAAAAGATTTATAATACTTTCAAATTTACAGAGAAAGAAAAGGAAGACAGATTAATAGAAACGGTAATAAATAGTTTTGAAAAATACACATAACAAAGGATAAATATACTATATGAGAGATGTATGTTTAATAGAAGAAAACATGCAGAAGTCATTTGTGAAATGTGCAATATACGTAAACTATAAGAAAATGTTTTAAAATATTAAAAAATATTCAAAAATATTACCGAAGACGAAATAATAAGTGACCGATTGATAAACGGTATGAATAATACATCGCTTCGAAAATCAATAATAACAAGAGAAACGATAAACTCAGAAGAGCTTATGAGACTATGCAAACGGAAAAACATGGCACAAGAACAGTGCAGAACATTATCCAGAGAATCTAAATAGGATAAAATAAACTATGTTGCAAACAAGAAGCAGAGTACGTACAAATATAATGATACATATATATGTATCCTTATATAAGATGTCAGAAAATGCATCAACAAAAACCAATGAAATGTACAATTTGCGTAGGAACATGTCTGGGACAAGAACAAATGTCCAGCATATGGAAAAACGTGTTTTAATTGTGGAAAAAATAACAATTTCAAAGTAATGTATAAAAACAACAAGATGGTGAGTAATATTTTCAACATAAAAGATGATGTGAGGATTTTCTCAATAGAGAAGTTAGCACAAGAAGACTTAATAACATTACAAACTAAATGGTGCACAAAAACTTAAAGTTGCAGATAGATAATGGGGCGAGTGTTAATATAATGTCAATAGATAACTATAAAAAGTTAAAAAATGATGTGAATCCTGAAAAAATGAGAATATCCAATAATAAATAAATCACATTATTTGGAGATCGGAAATGGCCAGTGATGGTAGAAATAGTCACAAGAGTAAGTAGAAAGCAAAATATTTTCCTTGTAAGATTTGTAATACTGTATGGCATAAATAATCAATTTCATACCATACTAGGAAAAAGAGATTGTATTGAACTCAAACTATTTAAATTACTAGATAATGATGCTATATCGCCAATCAACACTATAAGCAATGATACTACAAAACAAATGGAACATCTACATAATTTATAGAATTTAAAGAAGTCTTTTTATAGAAGAATGGAGAACTTAAAGGTTCATACCACTTTAAAATATGGTATAATGCAGTGCCAATTAAGCTTGCCCAGCATAGTGTAGCTGTACCACTGAGACAATGAATACAATACGAACTCGAGAATCTAGGTACAGCTAATGTTCTAACTAAAGTAACAACACCGAATACGTGGGTATCATCCATGGTAGTTGTTAAGAAAAATAGTGGAGAACTAGGGATATGTTTAGATCCGCGTAACCTGAACATGTATATGGAAAGGGAAAACTATCCTCTACCAACCATTGTATGAACACGTTTAAGCCAAGCAAAGGTATTTTCAGTATATGATGTAAAACACGTGTTTTGGCTTCTGAAGTTAGACAATGAATCCATTTTACCTGGTAACATTCAATACTCCATTTGATAGATATATATGGCTACGGATGCCATTTGGTATTTGCTCAGCATCCGAAATATTTCAGCGTAGAATGCATGAAATCATAGAAGGATTGACCGGTGTAGAAGTGGTGGTAGATGACTTTTTGATATACGGATGTGGTGTCAATTTGAATGAAGCTAATAGAGATCATTATATGAAATTGAGACTATTCATAGAAATATGTAGGGATAACGACTTACACCTAAAGAGTGACAAAATAAGGTTCAAAGAAAAATAAGTGGCCTATCTTGGACATCGCTTAAGTGCAGATAGTATCAAACCCAGCGATGAGAAAATTATTGCAATTGAATATATGCCAAGACCGACAGACGCAACTGGTGTTAGACGAATACTGGGTCTATTCAGTACCTAGACAAATGTATACCAAATGTAAGTACTAGGACCATAGAGATGAGGAAATTAACGCTCAAAGATGCAGCATGGAGCTGGAGTAATAAAGAGGAAAATGAATTAAACGAACTTAAGAAAACAATATGCGAGTACCCGACATTTACGATACTACAATGTAAACGACCATGTAGTTATTTAATGTGATGCCTCGAAAGATGGACTTGGAGCAGCTTTATTGTTGAATAATGTACCTGTAATAGATTCAGAAAAAATATATGCTCAGATTGAGAAAGATCTTTTTGCTATTATATTTGTATATAAAAATGTAACCAATACATATGGCAAAAATAACATCACAATATAAAAATACATCTTGATAGCGGATATTTTGAGTAGAGCGTTTCAAGATAAAGCTGACAATGAAGATATAATACAAAATGTCATAGTATCGATTGTACTAGCTATAACACAAGAGGGAAGAGAAAGAATAAGAATAGACACCGAAAACTATGTAAACTACTAAACTCATGTATAATTAACAACTGGCCTAGCAATAATATAACCCCAGAAATAGTAATGCCTTACTATATTTTCAAGAATAATATTACCAGTATTGATAGAATAATATTCAAAGACGAACAAATCGTCATACCGAGAAATTTAAAGGGATAAATGCTAGAATCTGACTCATACCGCACACGCTGGCATAGGATCTATAAAAAGAAGGTTACGAGACACTATGTTCTGGTCTGGTATTGCAAGATATATGGAATCATTTGTCAAGGATTGTGCCATTTGTATAAGACATTGGGAACAGGCAAATAAGATAGAACCGTTAATTCCGCACCATAGAGGAGATCATCCGACGGAATGGGATCCGTGGATGAAAATAGGAATTGATATATATGACTTGGATCAGATACACCTGTTAGTAATTACGGGTTACTATATTAATCTAACAATGGTGGAACGAATTAAGATGTTGGAAACTTAAGCGAAAATACAAGCATTATTAAATCGCTGTTCGATAGTTGGCTTACCAGAATAAATAATAACTGACAATGGTCCCCAGTTTAGATGTGAGTTTAAAATATCTCGATATTCAACACAAAGCCAGCAGCCCTCATCATCCTGAAGGAAATGGGAAATCAGATAATGCTGTAAAGACGGTAAAACGACTATTTAAAAAAAGCAAAAATTCGGAACAATTCGCGTTGATGGAATTTAACAATACTGTGTCTGAGAAATATCAGACATCACCGGCTGAGAGATTTTTTGGTAGGAATGGAAAACGCAGTTAATTAGTACTAATGAAGGGTTAAAACCGAAATATGCAACAATAGATGATGAGAAAATTAAAAAAGAAAGGATTAGGAAGCACAAAGAGTATTTTGATAAACAAATATCAAATAGGAAACACTAGAAAATGAAAGGATCGTCATAAAGTAACCTACATATGATAGATGGAGCCAAGGAATATGTGTGCAAGTTCTAAACGACAGAAGCTATCTAGTAAGATTGGATAACAAAGAGTATAGAAGAAATAGCAGAGACATACAACGGATTCTACAAAATGATAACGAAGAAGCAAATCAAGAATAAGGAGAGATAGAGGAAAATGAATAGCAATCAGTAAGACGTTCTGGTAGATAAAATAGAACAATACCAAAACGTTATCTGAATGATTAGTAATCATAGGTGGTAGTGGTTATTAATGTTATTTTGTTTTCTACGTATTTATGTTACCTCGTTTTCTACTTATTCATATTACTATATTTTCTTATGTTATTATTATACAAACTTACTTATGAAATACTCTATTATTATTAGGATTAATTATTATTATATAAACTTACTCATGAAGTACTACGTTATTTTGACACTAATATAGTAATAATAGATGAAAATAGAAGTCACATGGGAAATAAAGAGAGATGTAGCCACACCTATTGTAAAATAGATTACAAAATGTAGTCGAATTTATAAACAATATTTTGTAGTTTACTAAAATACCTTAACTGACTTAACTGATTTTAACTTTAAAAACTTTTGGTTAGTCCTTATCATATTATAACTCTCTTAATATTAATATTACATTAACACGTTATAAATTGTATGTATATGTTAATTTGATAATACACTCCTTAGTATGTATATATATATATATATGTTTTATAATAATTATAATATTATAAGGTTTTTATTATAAGGTTTTTTTATTATTGACAGGTTTCACTCTGGGTATCATGAATAGAAACATATTAAATTGGAACCACCCATCGTTAGTCATATACAAAAGATAAGATAAGATAATATAATGTAGGGGTAGTGCACACTATCTCTATATTATCTTATCTATTATCATATACTACTATCAGATTGTTACTATTTACATCTAAATTTAATACAATTATATTTATATATTTAAATCAGATTTAAAATTTTAATATTTTAAAATAGTATGTATATGTATTGAGATTTCATTTTAGAAAATATTCTTGTTTAAAAATAAATATTAAATTAATAGTAAATGTTGATTAAAATTATAAATTACAAGATATAAAATAGAGAATATATATTATAAATGATGAAGTAATACCATATTATTATAATTTAATAATTCATTTCAATTTTAAACAAATAAATATATTTGATTAAATGAATATATGACGTAACATCATATTTCATAGTTATATCAATTACGGAGGAGCCGGTTTCATTCTTGGACACGAAATATCACACGGATTCGATAATAATGGTAACATGTTACACGTGTTGTATGATTTAAATATTATATATTTTATAATAGGTGATATTAATGATATTTAATAATTTTAACTAATTATATTTTTAATTATTAACTAATTATTTAACTAATTTTATTTTAACATTTAAAAAAAACAAACTATCGAGCCCTCATCGCCATCATCAGGTATTAAATACGATAAACACGGCATGAAGAACGCGTTGCTAACGAATGAAACGATGCAAGCCTACGAGAACAAGACTCAGTGCTTGGTGCAACATTTCAATACGATGAGACATGTTGACAGGGAGTTCAATCAAACTGTAAGTGAACGTCGTCCGTGTTAAGACGCAACATATACTACCGAGTGATTCCTAATGCTGTACTAAATACAATTATACATTATATGTACATTATACATTATACATTATACAGTATACATGATACATATGGGTTTACAGACAGCTTTTAAAAGTGTTACTATCTCGATCTCAGTGGGTCATACATATTATAATAAACATATTTTGGAAGTTTCATAACAATATATTTACTATTTATAAAGCACTAAGCACTTTAATGAAGATATATTTTCATTTTTGAAACAATGTAAATTTATATTTTATGTATTTGTGCAAGTGCGCGTTGTCATACAAACAAAATATTTGGCATATACTTGTATAAATATATTATAATATTTATAAATTAAAAAATACGTAAAAACTGTTTATTTTTATTTTTAAAATTTTAAAATTAATATAATATTTGTTGAATAAATTATTTTAATTAAACTTAACACTTTGTTGTGGATATAATGGATATTTACGAGTTATAATTAAAAAAATTATGTTTCTAACAAAAAAATACTACGATTAGTTTACTGTAAAATTGATTTTGTTGGTTAAAATTTTCAATATAACTTATTTTTTGAAGAAGTATATATTATTTTTGTATTAATTATTATAATTTTATATTTATACATTTGTTATGTTATCATTAAATACATATATAATATATATTTTTTTATTATTATTATATTGATACTTTATTTTATTATTAATCTAGTGATAATTTTTTTTTATTATTATTCAATTGATAATTTTTTTTCCGATATATTTCCGTAGAACGAATTAATTATTATTTTTTTAATTTATTAATATTTTAATGGTGTTTTTTATATAATACTTAAAATCAATTTTCAATTATAAATAAATTGTCCTTTCATATATCTTTAATTTAATTTGTTCGTTATTTTTTAATATTGTTATTGTTTTCTGAGATTTTGTCGGTTTACATTTTTTGTATAATTGAATAATTAAGATGAGTTATTTTGAGATAGGTTACATTTTTCTATGAAGATAACTAAAAAAGTTACCAAAATAGTCTCCCGTAGTATACAATGTACTGTATATATATTGTACATCGTATAACATTGAATGTTGATTGAATTATCACTGCATATTGTACACTAGATACATTATATTATATAGTATACGCTATATTACAGTAATATATAGTATACATGATCATGTATATACATAATTACTTGTATATTTTACAATATATACAATATATTACATTATACAGTGTATGTTTCGATCAATAAAGAGTACAATATTATTCGTAATCAGTTGTAAAGTTAACCCTGCAGTGTACTTATGTCTATGTTAACCCAATGTATTTATTTATTTCGTAATAACATTCCGTACTTTATTTTAATATTATATATGTTTTGCATATGTAGATATGTATGTATATATGTATAGATATATCCATAACCCTTTCCCTTTCCCTTAATCCTACCTCCTAACACTACCCCTTAGATGTACCTCCTAACTTTAACCCCTAACCATGTTCCCTACCGTTACTCAATAATCATGTCCCCTAAATATACCTACAACAATAATATTGCGATTAAATAATACACGATGATTGTTTAAGGGTCGGCTAAACATAATGTGAAACATATGAATATTTGCATGGTGAAGATAGGAGATTTTGTTTACTAAAAGTACAATAATATCTAAAACATATGAGAGAATAATTAATTTGTTGATGTCTTATTAATTACATTTAGATCTATATATACATATATATATATATATATATATATATATATATATATATATATATATATTAGTTATAGAATTATATGATGATGAAAATGAAACCTAGAAAATACTAATTTTAAAATACTTAAAAGTATTTTAAATTTAAATAACAAATTTCTAATAATTTTCAGGAATTTCAAGTAAATAATTTTAGCTCATACTTGAAAAACATACATAAAAAATACAATTATTTTACCATTATTTTAGTGTATATTTTTATATGGCTTTATATATAAATTATTATTTATGACACTTATGGTTACTTTTTTGTATCAAATCATTTTAAAGATATTATATTATATTTATTAATTTTGATATAATATCATTTTTATAAAAAGTATATTTATTTCAAAAATCATATGTTTCGCCTGTCCTTATAAGGCCTTTATAAAACCTTACACCGCCCTAAACCATATTGACAATGAATAACCGATCCCATAATTACGTATGTATAAGCGTATTTATAATAGATGTGTACGTATATGTTGACGTCAGGTTCGTTATGATGCTGTTATCCGCTTATTATTCTAGTGCGATGATTTAACTAATATGACGTCACTATTACATAATTCCATAATATATATAAACGCCGATAAACATATGATGTTTAGTAGTCAATAAACTATTTTAATAATAATAATAAAAATTATGATTACTTCATCTCTTAGGTTAACGGATTACGTACACTGGGTGAGAACCTCGCAGACAACTTGGCGATAAAAGTAATCGTCCGGGTTAGATTGGGGGGGGGGAGAGTACAGTTATATTGGGGGTAAAGATTAAGGTTAGGGTGGGGTGAAGGTTGAGGTATTATGGTGGGATGGGGGCGATAGGGTTAGGGTTATAATGGGGGGATGGTTGGCGTTACAATTTTATATAATATATTTAAAATTTTTTATGAATGTTAGTGATTATTTGAATTACTTCACAATATTAATACTATATTATTTTCTGATTGATGTACAATAATTTGAACATTGTGTACGCGAATATTTATAATATTAGGTATATTAATCTTAATAAATACTTCAGTATCATACTATTGTGGTTTTGTAAAGTATAGATTAGTTAGTTTTACCAATAGAGATACAACTAGATAATAATAAACGACCAACTGAATAACTCAAACACACTACACATTATACAAAATTCATTATAGCACAACTTATACCATTACATAATTGATTATGTTACAGGCATATAGGGGGTCAGGGGCTACTTCAGATAAACCTTTACCGGGTTTGAACTTGTCATCCGAGAAGATGATGTTTTTGAATATTGCTAACGTAAGTCACGTGATTTAGTTAGCTATAAATAGCTCCTCGCTTACTATTACATATATATATTTAATTAGAATTTTGTTTCAATTTATATAACTACATTTATTTAATATACATACTATTAGATACATTAATATAAATAATATTAATTAATATTAGAATATATTATTACCCAAAAGTAAGACATTTATGATTTTAAATATATTTATTGAGCTACAAAATAGTAAAGAAGTATAAATAACTAAATTATATGATCCTACTAATACAGTATAATATAGAAGTATAAGAATTTCTAAACATGAAAATAAAATAAAAACGATATAAATAATATCACTATTATAGATCCTAATATTAATTTAGTTATTAAATAATTATTTACAATATTTATTTTTTAAATTTTCTACTGATACATACAGCCATGTGATATAATTGCAACAGACTTCAACAATTCCCTTACAATAGATAATTCGAATACGTTCTGATTCCTTCATCATAATACCAACATATCATTTACATAGTTTTTCTGTCATTACCGATTACCACACAAGAATGCACGTTATTTCACGGGAGTCCACTCTCCTGAAAAACAAAGGTTAGCTAATATAACTTTAGTATTAGAGGTAGTAATAGTAGTAGTAATAGTAGTAGTAGTAGTAGTAGTAGTTGTAGTAGTAGTAGTAGTAGTAGTAGTAGTAGTAGTAGTAGTAGTACTAGTAGTAGTAGTAGTAGTAGTAGTAGTAGTAGTAGTAGTAGTAGTAGTAGTAGTAGTAGTAGTAGTAGTAGTAGTAGTAGTAGTAGTAGTAGTAGTAGTAGTAGTAGTAGTAGTAGTAGTAGTAGTAGTAGTAGTAGTAGTAGTAGTAGTAGTAGTAGTAGTAGTAGTAGTAGTAGTAGTAGTAGTAGTAGTAGTAGTAGTAGTAGTAGTAGTAGTAGTAGTAGTAGTAGTAGTAGTAATAATAATAATAATAATAATAATAATAATAATAATAATAATAATAATAATAATAATAATAATAATAATAATAATAATAATAATAATAATAATAATAATAATAATAATAATAATAATAATAATAATAATAATAATAATAATAATAATAATAATAATAATAATAATAATAATAATAATAATACTAATAATAATAATAATAATAATAATAATAATAATAATAATAATAATAATAATAATAATAATAATAATAATAATAATAATAATAATAATAATAATAATAATAATAATAATAATAATAATAATAATAATAATAATAATAATAATAATAATAATAATAATAATAATAATAATAATAATAATAATAATAATAATAATAATAATAATAATAATAATAATAATAATAATAATAATAATAATAATAATAATAATAATAATAATAATAATAATAATAATAATAATAATAATAATAATACTAATAATAATAATAATAATAATAATAATAATAATAATAATAATAATAATAATAATTAATACATGAATCATTCCAATCAGGATAAACGGAATGTTACAGAATTCAAATGAATTTAGCAACATATTTAAATGTAAAGTTGGCTCCACCATGAATAGGCCTGATAAATGTGTAATGTTTTAATTTTATATTCGTGAGTTATTTTACAATTTTTATATATTTGTTACGTTTTCATAAATATAGCTTTATAATATACATGTATACATATACATATGAATATATCCAATTACATTTATATTCACATATATATATATTAATTGTTTAACATATTATATAATTATTTTGCAAATGTTAATATAATAGCCTGCTATTATTAGTATGGGCTTTATGTAAACTAAATATTAGTAACATTATTATTAATAAAATATTAAACAATATATGAATCATCCATGATTTCAACTAAAGATTGTTATTTTGCTTTATCAACAACATGATATGATGTGCAATACATATATGTATAAATACATACATACTAATAATAACTTTAATCTAACACTGTTATAAACATTCTAAAAGTTTATTATAAAAACTAAATTTACCTTATTATTAAAAGATATTTTATCTGAAGAATCATTATTGTTATTTAAACATATTAAATATTACCATTATAGGCATATTTCTCTACTATTGATTATAATCAATGTTTAATAATAATAAATTATGATTATGATATCATATTATAAATTTGTATTCTAATTTGTATATAATAACGTTATATAATTCACCTACATTCAGTTATAATGATAGCGTTGTAGTGTAATGTACTACATCACGTGACATCACGTGACATACCATTAGTCTCGAGATGTGTAGGCTCTATATTACTAATGCAAATAAACCATAGCATGACATGTCGATATCTTTTAGAATTTATAAATAATATATTCTTGATATCTGTATGGTATACTAAGTAATGTTGACCTATATTTTATATATCTTCTGATTTATAACCAGAATATAAATCATTAACTTTACTCTACACAACGTTCACTTACATATGTGTTATCTCCCAATAGTGTCACATCATTAGGTTATTTATCTTTATAAACTTCCTAGTCATCCATTAGAGCCTTTAAATGAATGTATCTCTAAATCCTATGTACATTTCATTGCTAGTATTTTCAATAATGGACAACTGATTTCAACATGTTTCACCAGAATATCAACTTACGTATTCTTACGTTAGATTAATTATAATTTATTTTTCGTTTTTCTTATCTCTACGCTTATCCAAGATTGAAAACAACTTTCAATATTTGTCTTTCTCTTAACTGTTCTTGATACAGTATATTTGTTCACGTCAAATATATCTAATATAATCTGACTGCTTTGTAATTCATTATATTTATTAAAAATAGAATATATAATTTATATTTATTTTTAAATTCTACATTATTACCTCTTGGAGGTATTATTATTAATGATTTGGACTTTCATATGATCAATATACATTATCATTTTAATATTAATGTAATTAATATTATATCTATTCGGCTCTTATAATAATAATTTATACCATCGGTAATGAAGCAATGGTATGAATGGATGTACCTATTGGAAGTAGGGAGTTCTATAGGGATGCAACAATATAGGTAAAATCACGTTTTCGAAATGTAAGGGATGATATATATTATATGTGAAGGAAAATTAGGGAAATATCAGCAATGAAACGTAAGGAAGTCAATTGGCGTATTAGTGTTAGTAGATCAGATATATAAAGAGGAGATAGAGCATAACTGGAAGTATGGGCGAGTGAGAGGAGGCGTAGAAGGGAACGTTTTTTAGAGGGAATTAGTTTTATATGAATAGGTGAAGGATTACAGTTATTAATGGAGAAAATGTTGCGGCGTATAGATGCATGCATTGTGCCGTTAAAGGAGATAATAAAGTATAAGTGAAATGTATTAAGGAGATGATAGAATAGAAAAGAAAAGTTTTTAATACGATAGAGGATGAATGAGTTTATTAGGACAGTGGTAATGCCCGAGTTATGCACTTTATTATGCGACGATTTTGAAAGGTGATAGCTGATTTAGTTATATTATATATGTGGGAATTGAGGTATTTACTATTACTGTTAATACATTACATTATAATAATGTTGGCCATTTATTGTTATCAATCCATTTGTTTGTCTGTAGTCCTCGTCGTCTCAATCCTTTAACCATTCATTGGTTTTCAATAAACATGCATGCCTGGAATCATGGTCAAACAATTTAAACTTTCTTCGTGTGATAGCATTAATGGTTCAAATTTACTTACCAATTAAATAGTGGTGCTTCTAAAAAATATGCGTATTTTCTTGAGACTTTATAATAAGTAGTTTTTTGTGCGATTTGTTCTCGAATTGTTGTATCTTTTTTGTCGTGTATTCATTAAGATTATATGCTTCGCACCTCTATCAATATGGACTATAATGATGTAAGTATATATATAGTAATAATAGCTTAAGTCGGTTAGGTTTGATATTCTAAAAAATATATAGTCACCATCTCAGATATTGCTGGGCTATCCTCTCTTTGATTTCAGAGTAACACGAGCCATTCTTGCATCGATTCATCTGCATTCTAATCGTTACTATTGTCTTGATCTATTTACCGTAATTTCGAACACATTTAGATAGTCTGTCGGTTAATTATTGTTGCTCTTTATTGCTACCAACTATTAAAACTAAGTCGTCAGTGATTTGCACGTTAGACAGTAGTACACTTATAATCGATATAGATTAAATGTGATTGTGCTGAATATAATTGTCTTGAGAAATACGTTAAAGAGTACCGGATAAAGCAGTAAACCGTGACCTAATTAAAAGTTTTCATGTATATTGTTTAGAAGGACTGTACTTGAAGAATTTTCATAGCGGGATTTACACCGGCTACAATATAGTTATAATTTCATGATTTATACCTAAATTATGTAGCGAACCACGATCCATCATAATAAAATTATCAAAAGCTTACTATAACATATGGAACACATTTTTATAAACTATCCTGTTGTTTTTCAATAATAATTCTGCAGTTGAATATTTTTCGATCGCGATTCTTACTTTTCAGAATTCTTCCTATTCCTTAAATAAAATGTTTTCAACTTATGGATACAGTCTGTCGAAGATGATCTTTATAAAAATGAAAGAGGCAAAGCGGTATGTAATGTTAGCATGTCTTGAGATTATCTTTTTTAGGAATTATATAACTTAGGATTAGGTTCATTAAGTTGGCAACAATTGTGTTGTATATGCTTCCCGACAGCACTTTGTAAATACCTTCATAATGAAATTCCTCGATATATTACCAACTCCTTATGATTATCCATATTTCAGTATTGCTGTCATTGATGATCTATTAACTAATTAACTAGTATAGGAAGATCATTATAAAAGAGTTATTGAACGGTATATATAATCATATTAGTATCAGCATTTATCAGATAGTTGTAAATGCTTGACAATATGCTGTCAATAAATGTAAGGGAATTCACGGTCTTTAAATTTCAATATAATTAGATAGGACATTTTTTTTTTAAATTTAAAATATCATTAAATAATTAAAATTTTTATATAATTTAAATTTCATAAAATTAAGTTATATTATGTTAATTATTCTTTATAATTTTTATATGATGAGAATATTAGGTTTAAAAATATTAGCATATTAAAAAAAGTAACAAATTTGATATACATTAAATTTTTATTTTTTAAATTTTATTATCAACTCTATATCTAATCAAAAATATTTCCTGTAGATACAATATAAATATAATATTAAATATATTGTAAACATTTGACTAAGTTTAGTTAATAACTGAGAAATAGTACATTTCATAAGAAAAACAAATATTCTGAGATAATTTATGTTAAAAATGTATGGTTTTATTTATTAATGAAATTACACTATGGTATTATTCTATAACAGTGGTTCCCAACCTATTGGTCAGGGGTTTTTTGTTTGGGTATTGGACCAATTTCTAAACAATGTTCACGTTGTAAATACAAATTTGTTAATTAATTAATACAAATATATCATTTAACTAAAGTTTAATAATAACAAAATAAACAAAATAAATGTGTCATTGGGTCATGGTATATTTTTAAATTAAGAATGATCAAAAAAAGGGTCATGGTTAAAAAAGGTTGGGAATAACTGTTCTAGAATAACGCCACAGTCTAATACATGACATTTATACAATAAAACCAATAGGTGTAGCTAGTTAATGATGAGCACGATCACGGTAGAAAATGATCGAGTTAAATGTTCAAAGATTGACGATCGTCAGCAACTTAAGCAACTAGAAACTATTTGCCGAAACGTAATATTATAGGTCAAATAATATGTTCCAGTAGGTGGTAAAATTATAGGTAGTTTGTGAGCAAATAAAAAGTTTCCTTTTACATATACAAAATCAATATTGGAACGTATAATTTTACCCGTAAATAAACACATAGTGGAACGTATATTTTTACCTATAAATATCCACCTAGTGGAATGTATATGTTTACCCATAGAAATATACACACAGTAAAAAATGAATTATATATAAATATATGTGAAAAATAGTGATATATTTAAAAAAAGAAACGTAAAACAATCCATTCATTTATTACAGGAACAATACACAAAATACGGATATGATATAACACGTGAATACTATATATATATATAATAATAAACTGAGAATGCAAATGTATATTTGTAATGCTATTAATATAAGTATGTATACATATATGATTATATATGATTATAATCTACATATATACTATAGTACATAGTATGCGTATATAGAGGTTTATGTTCATTAAAGATCACAGTGTATAATGCCATATATATATATGTATATATAAGAAATTCATGAAGACAATACCGGATCCTAGAGATGATCTTTAACATATTCATGGAGATATTCACCATAGCCAAGCAGGAAAATAACAAATGGTAATCTTGTTTATCCTGAAATTATAAATTGTATATTAATATAAATCAATTATCATGACACAATCATATGTATATGTGTATACTGAAAACTAGTTGTGTATAGTTAATAAGATGTATTGGTATGGTTCATATTTATTAGATAGATACAATAGGTGATACAGTACTTGTTATGATGGGATGGGACATATATATATATATATATATATATATATATACGCAATACATGGGAATGGGACTGGGCGGGTGACGAGTACGCAAGATGTGGGGATGGGACGTTTGTATATATGTATATATGTATATAAAAATATATACATATATATAAATATATATATATATATATATATATATATATATATATATAAACTGCCTGTGTGGCTCAATTAGCTAAGCCGTCAGACACACAAGCAGTGGAACACGGGTTCTAGCCTCGTCTGGACCATTAAAATAGGTCTTAAAATAATAATTAGAAGTGATATTATATATTGTATATAAATAAATGATCGGGATCGCTAAAACCACGGATGAATTAACATGAGAACGGATTCGAAGGGACATTAGAGCCATATGGTTATATGTAAAAACGTCATTTAAGTTCCTGGATGGGATGAAAGGATTAAACCAAAATAAACAAAATATATATATATATATTTATTTTATTTTGGTGAAGTTCATATTATTTATATATATATATATATATGTGTGAATACAAATATTAAGCAAGATTAGTTAACAACATTAACTCACACTACTTTACGATGACCGGCTATTAGGATTGCCCTCTAACTTTAGTAATAATCAATAATGTGCTCAACCATGTATACAAATATTAGTGATATTTCCATTCAATAACATATTATTTATCTTACTTGAAACCATTTATCTAATAATTTAAAAATTTGCCTTCGATACCACTTTAACATTTAAGTCTCATAATTTAAATTATCTAGAAAATGAAATCAATTGTACTCTAGTTTTAATATGTAACTGGATTTACGGTAATAAGCTATTACTTAATATTGATCAAACAAAATTAATTTCATTCCATGTCACAAGAGTTTAACATAAATTGAACATACAAATAAATAATATAATCATAAAATAATCAATTAATTTTAAATTCCTATGCAGTTTGACCAACATCGTAATTGGAAAATGCAAATAAATAATATTAAAAATAAACTTAGTAGAAATAGACTTAGTTTACTACATAGATATGAATATAAATTTATTATTAATACTTTAGTTATGCTTTATTTTTATTTTTTTTCATAGTCATAGTAATTATTGTTCTATTATATAGGGAAAGACTTACCCTAGAAATATAAAATGCTTTCAAATTTTACAAAATAAATGTATGAGATAAATATATATACTTGATAACAAAACCAATATTGATTACATTTTTTAAGACATAATATTCTTAAATTTAAAGATATAATAAATATATCTATTTATAAATATATGTTTAGAATATATAACAAGCATTATTTGCATAGTTCAAATTGTAAGTTAGTTACCCATAATTTCTCCTTTTCGGTTAAATAGAACATTCTTAATACCAAAAATAAGATGTGATCATTTTAAATTTAGTATTCGTTACAATGGCGCATATTTATGTAATTCTTTAAATGCAACCATATCATCTTTAACGAATTTTAATACTTTTACAATGCATATTAAAATCATGCTTTTAAATAATTATATTTAATCACTTACACCTTATCTGTATTGTTTGTTATTATATTTACATGGTCATCTTTTCTTCTTTTTAGCCCTTTTAAATTGTTCGTATTGTATACATATTTGTTATCTTTGTAGCCTTACTTTAGTCTTTCATTTGCTTTGATTTTTTTATAGTTTAACTTATTTATTATTTTAGTAGCTTTTACATTTTTAAAATATTGTATTATATATTTTTATTATATTTTATTATTATTGTATTGTTACATACTTGATGAATTGATATTTAGAGGTAGATTTAATTTTATTGTATTGCTTTTTTATGAGACAAAACACAAATGAACAAAATAGAATTATAAAATATTTAAACTATTTATATTTATTCGTTTTTGTAATAATTCTCTCATTACCTAGAACAGGTTGGTATATCGATAAGGTCAATAGAACTTCTATACCATACCTGGGTTTTTGATCTCGGTTATATATATATAATAATATTTATTTATTGAATCTCATATATATATATATATATATATGTAGTGTTGTGTTAATAAACAAGTCAATACGGGTTGCGTTTCCAATAATCGTTTTATTCGAGGAGAGTCTTCGCCATGTGCTATCGTCGATACAAGATAATTATACGTCTGCTCGCTTAGACCGCTAGCTCAAAAAGGAAGTTCACCTTGGAACAATTCCAGATGTCACGCCCACAATATGTTAAGGGGCGTGCCAGATAAATAATAATAATAATACGGTTGGAGTCGGTAGCGCTCCAGAAGCAGGTCGTATCGTGCAGAAGCTCGTCGGTCTCAGTCGTCGTCGTGGTCGCAGGGTGAAGATCGGGATACGTGGTGGAGGAAATACGTGGTGACGGAATACGTGGTGGGGGAAATACGTGGTGACGGAATACGTGGTGGGGGAAATACGTGGTGACACACTATATCACATACCTCCCGGACAACGATTTTAGTGCCCACACTAAACGTACTACTAATATATAACAGAATATAGTATAATATAAGATGGATATAATATGATAATGCTAATGATATAATATAATGATATACTAATAATATAATAATTAACGATATGATAATACGCCGGAATCGTGTCGGCGGTGGCCATGGAGGTGGCAATACAGGCTTAGTGTATTTCGGTGACGTCGGGCGGGTCGCGGGGGTCGTGGGGATAAACGCGAGGGTCACGGGGGTCGAAGGTGACGTCGAGCGGTTCACGGGGGTCGTGGGGATAATCGCGGGGGTCACGGGGGTCGAGGTGGACGTCGAGCGGTTCACGGGGGTCGTGGGGATAATCGCGGGGGTCACGGGGGTCGGGGGGATAATCGCGGGGACCACGGAGGTCGAAGGTGACGTCGAGCGGGTCACGGGGGTCGTGGGGATAAACGCAGGTGTCACGGGGGTCGGGGGGATAATCGCGGGGACCACGGAGGTCGAAGGTGACGTCGAGCGGGTCACGGGGGTCGAAGGTGACGTCGAGCGGGTCACGGGGGTCGTGGGGATAATCGCGGGGGTCACGGGGGTCGGGGGGATAATCGCGGGGACCACGGAGGTCGAAGGTGACGTCGAGCGGGTCACGGGGGTCGTGGGGATAAACGTGGGGTCATGGGGATAATCGCGGGGACCACGGAGATCGAAGGTGACGTCGAGCGGGTCACGGGGATCATCGCGGGGACCACGGAGGTCGAAGGTGACGTCGAGCGTGTCACAGGGATAATCGCGGGGACCACGGAGGTCGAAGGTGACGTCGAGCTGGTCACGGGGGTCGTGGGGATAAACGCGGGGGTCACGGGAGTCGGGGGGATAAACGCGGGGGTCACGGGGGTCGTGGGGATAATCGCGGGGGTAATGGGGGTCGAAGTTTATTATTATTATTATTATTATTATTATTATTATTATTATTATTATTATTATTATTATTATTATTATTATTATTATTATTATTATTATTATTATTATTATTATTATTATTATTATTATTATTATTATTATTATTATTGATTGATAATTTATTTAAGCAAATACATAGCCGAAAATATAATCGAAAGTATAAAGTATAAATATTTGCTAACGATAACATACGTTATAGAAATAAATAAAGAATAATACGAAATTAAAAAATTAAGGAAATTAAAACGTTTTACAGTTACCGTAAAAATAAACGAAAAACAATCGAAAGTAGAAATAAATCATATATTAAAAATAAACGAAAAATGATCAAAATAGAAATAAAAAATAGCGTAAAAATAATCGAAAATAGAAATAAAATACATTATTTTGTAAGTGGCATCGAAATATTCAATTTCTACTTTAACTTTATAGAATTCTTCATCTTGTACCCTGTTTTAGTAATAAATTATTAGTTATATAATTTAATATTTAAATGTTAAATTTTAAATGTTAAATTTTAAATATATTATAAACAGAACATATTAAAAATCAAATAAACCAATACTAGAATGAAACAAACAAATAATGTAATACTTACCAAAATCTGTAATAATAGTAGGTACTTTATTAATTTATATTTATATTTTAATTGTATAATAAATTTGAAACATATATATATATATAAAAACAGAACAAGTTATAAATAAAATAAACCAATATACCTATACAAAAACAGTTAATAACAAAACATACCAATAATATTACGAAACAAAATAATATAATACTTATCACTATAATCTGAAATAATAGAAAATTATTAATATTGTATTTTAGTAATATAATACATTTGAAACATATTTACAAAATATATATAAAACAAACATATAATACCGAACAAACAAAAGTAAAATAATACTTCACACTTTATCTGTAATAATAATGAATTATTAATTTTATATTATAGTATATTTGAAATATAGATATAAAAAATCCGAATTTTCTATAACAAAAATAAATTTATAACAAAATATAATACAGAACAAACAAAAATAAAATAATACTTCCCACTTTATCTGTAATAATAATGAATTATTAATTTTATATTATAATATATTTGAAATATATATATAAAAACCTAAATTTTCTATAACAAAAACACATTAAAAAAACCAGAAGAGATAATGCAATAATCTAGATACAAAATGAAACATAAATCAATATAAAATTATAAATTTCTGTTAAAAAAAAGTATTTTGTCGAAACAGATTTTGTTTATTTTATTTTTAAAAGATGAAACAGATACAGATTTTATTATATCATTATTTAATGAATTCCATATATTAACTGATCTATTATTAATTATATTTTTAATTGTATTATCATAATTATGTATTACATTTAATTTTTTACAATTACCTCTAGTTCTACAATTATTCGAAATGTTAAGAATATCAGATATCTGTATAATTATTTGAAATTTTAAAAATTGTAGTTAGATCTATTTTTAACCTTCTAAGTTCAAGTGATTCTAATTTAAAATATACCAATCTCTCTATATATGTTTTATAATTAATATTTGATGAATTTGTATATCCTACGCATCTTGTAATTAATCGTCTAGTAAATAATCTTTGCACTCTTTCAATTTGGTCTATGAGACTACGAAATTTACTAACCTTTGAAAAAGGTGACCAAATTATGGATGCATATTCTAAAATTGGTCTGCAATAAATTTTATATGCATTTAATAATGCTCTAGGGGATTTTGTAGTAATGCATCTAAAAATTGAATTCAAAGAAAAATAAGCTTTTTTACAAATATAATCAATATGTTTATTAAATAAAAGGTTATTTTCAAATATTATTCCTAAATCTTTATAAAAAGTAACGTTTTCTAATTGAATATTATTTATAAAATATTTTGATGGAGTAACCTTCCCTAAAGTCATAACTGCACATTTTGATAATGAAATATTTAATTGCCATTTATTTACCCATTGTGAAAATAAATTTAAATTATTTTGTAAAAGAAATCTTTCACTCTCAGATGCGTATGAAAAATATATTTTTGTATCATCGGCAAATAAATCAATATGAATTTTTGAAGAGAATATACTAGGAAGATCATTAATATATAATAAAAATAAAATTGGACCTAAAACCGATCCTTGTGGTACTCCAGATTTTACAATAGAACTATTTGAAAAATAATTTTCAACCCGTGTAATTTGAGATCTATTCGATAAAAAATTATAAAACCATTTTATTATTTTATTAGATATACCGTATGATTTTAATTTAAATAGTAGTTTTTCATGAGAAACAACATCAAAAGCTTTTGCAAAATCAATATATATTATATCTACAAATTTTTTATTATTCAATTCATTATACCAACATTTTAAACATTTTGTTAATTGTAATTCTGTGGATTTTCCACTTATAAAACCATATTGATATTTTGTTAATAAATTATTAGATTTTAAATAAAAAATTAAGTGTTTAGAAGTAATACGTTCTAATACTCTACACATTACACATGTTATTGAAATAGGCCTATAGTTATTTGAATTTGATGGTTCACCCTTTTTAAAAATTGGTGTGATTATAGATTTTTTCCAAATTTTCGGTATATTACCCGATAATAAAGATGAATTAAAAATAATATATAAAGGCCTACATAATTCATTAGATAATAATTTTAACATAGAAGATGGTATCCCATCAATTCCGAAAGTATGTGTAATTTTTAATCTATTTAAAAATATTTTAATTATTTCAAGATTTAAATCAATATTATCAAATTTTTGTTTAGTTAAGTTATAAAATTCGGGTAAATTTCCATTATCATTTTGTTGAATTGAACTAAAATATGAATTTAACGTATTTGCTTTGTCGAGATCTGAAAATAAAATATTATTATTTGATATATCAATTAGAGGAGATACTCCAGATTTTAAATTTTGTCTTTTTTTCATAAATTTATAAAACTTTAATTTATTTTTTGAATTAATTGCATTAATCTCTCTCTTAAAATTTAAAGATTCTAATTCCTTGGATAATTTTTTTTTTGCTTCTATCCAATTATATTTATATTGTAAATTAGTTTTAGATTTTCGAAATAATTTTTTTACTTGCTTCTTCAATTTCAATATATTCTTCGGAAGTACCTGTTTTATTGTATTATTTATATTAGGAATATGTGATATAAATAATTTATTTAGAACCTTATTAAAATATTCTACTTTTTGATCGATATTATAATCATTTGAATTTAGATATTCCCAATTAAATCTAGAAAGATGATATTTAATCAATTTTATATTAGCATTATTGAAATCAAAATTGTTTGATTTTAAAATCTGTTTACATGGGTATTTTTCAATATTTACATTAAATGAAACAGAATAGTGGTCACTTATATTTTTGTATAATCCGAAATAGTCTCCAATATTTATATTAGATAGTAATTGTTTTTCATTAGTAAAAAGTAAATCAATTATATTATTATTACGAGTTGGCTTATTTATTAATTGTGAAAATGAATTTTTAATAATCGAATCGTAAAGTAATGCATAACTTTTTAGGTAACTAGGAATGTATATTCTTTACAATTAAAATTTGATAAAGTAAAATCTCCTATAATTATAGAAGAATTATAATTTTGTTGGGTTATATCAAATAATTTACATATCTGTTCATGAGAAACATCATTACAATTTGGAGGTCTATAGACACATATAATTTTAAATGGAATTTTTGAATTAATTTTTAAATGTATATATTGAACATCTATGTGTGAAATAAAATTTCTTACAGGACATAAACTAAATTTACAAAATATCGCAACACCTCCTCTATGAATTAATTTATCGTATCTAAATAGTGTATAATTTTTTCCACCGATTAAATATAGAGAATCTCTATCATCTACCGTTAAGAATGTTTCAACTAAACATATAATGTCATATTTATTTAGAAGAAATTTCTACTTAAGTAAAAATTCCAAAAAATTAATTTTATTTCATTATTGTTATTTATATTATTTTTCATAATATTGACTGATTTTACCAAATTGTCAGTAAAGGTATCAGAAGTGGTTACAGTAGAGGTTATATTAGCGGTTACATTAGCGTATACTTTTTTTAACAACAATCATATCACTTATTTTAGTGATTTTTGATAGTAACATATTTAATTTTTTTTCTGTGCTATTTATTAAAGTATTAATATTACTATTATCAATAATAGTAGACGATGGTAATGAGTTATTTAAACTAGGTTGATTTATTGGTGTATTATCATTATTATTATTTATACATGTATTACATTTAAATGTAAAATTTGGTGATCTAAATAACTGAATAGCATATTTTGGTGGTGATTTATTAGACCAATTTGTTTTCATTATTTTTGCTTTATATAAGCATTTATAATGGTATTTATTACCACATGAACATGATATATAATTTTCGTTATTAATTTCTAAATTACATGTAATACAATCCATTTTTAATGTAATAAATATATTACAATTATATAGTTTAGAAATTATATATATTTTTAACAAACTGTTTCCCTATGATTTTAAATTGAACAATTGCCGAATTCGATTTTTCTTGTTTACTAAATAAATTAGCGTTGCGATGTTTCAATTTTCTTATTTTCGAAATCGATTTTAAAACATTATCCTTTAATGTAATGACTACGTAAATATCGAATGTAATTCCGTATAATATAGAGAACAAGTTATCCGAATGTATGTCGAAATTAATTAGTTTTAAAGAAATTTAATTTTTTTTTAATTTGTAGAAATAACGCGTTAAATTTATGCGACTTTTAATTTGGTTGCTATGCGTTGCCTTATTATTATTATTATTATTATTATTATTATTATTATTATTATTATTATTATTATTATTATTATTATTATAATTATTATTATTATTATTATTATTATTATTATTATTATTATTATTATTATTATTATTATTATTATTATTATTATTATTATTATTATTGATTGATTGATTGATAATTTATTTAAGCAAATACATAGCCGAAAATATAATCGAAAGTATAAAGTATAAATATTTGCTAACGATAACATACGTTATAGAAATAAATAAAGAATAATACGAAATTAAAAAATTAAGGAAATTAAAACGTTTTACAGTTACCGTAAAAATAAACGAAAAACAATCGAAAGTAGAAATAAATCATATAGTAATTATAAACGAAAAATGATCAAAATAGAAATAAAATATAGCGTAAAAATAATCGAAAATAGAAATAAAATACATTATTTTGTAAGTGGCATCGAAATATTCAATTTCTACTTTAACTTTATAGAATTCTTCATCTTGTATCCTGTTTTAGTAATAAATTATTAGTTATATAATTTAATATTTAAATGTTAAATTTTAAATGTTAAATTTTAAATATATTATAAACAGAACATATTAAAAATCAAATAAACCAATACTAGAATGAAACAAACAAATAATGTAATACTTACCAAAATCTGTAATAATAGTAGGTACTTTATTAATTTATATTTTAATTGTATAATCAATTTGAAACATATATATATATATATAAAAACAGAACAAGTTACAAATAAAATAAACCAATATACATATACAAAAACAGTTAATAACAAAACATACCAATAATATTACGAAACAAAATAATATAATACTTATCACTATAATCTGAAATAATAGAAAATTATTAATATTGTATTTTAGTAATATAATACATTTGAAACATATTTACAAAATATATATAAAACAAACATATAATACCGAACAAACAAAAGTAAAATAATACTTCACACTTTATCTGTAATAATAATGAATTATTAATTTTATATTATAGTATATTTGAAATATAGATATAAAAAATCCGAATTTTCTATAACAAAAATAAATTTATAACAAAATATAATACAGAACAAACAAAAATAAAATAATACTTCCCACTTTATCTGTAATAATAATGAATTATTAATTTTATATTATAATATATTTGAAAATTATTACTATTATTATTATTATTATTATTATTATTATTTTTATTATTATTATTATTATTATTATTATTATTATTATTATTATTATTATTATTATTATTATTATTATTATTATTATTATTATTATTATTATTATTATTATTATTATTATTATTATTATTATTATTATTATTATTATTATTATTATTATTATTATTATTATTATTATTATTATTATTATTATTATTATTATTATTATTATTATTATTATTATTATTATTATTATTATTATTATTATTATTATTATTATTATTATTATTATTATTATTATTATTATTATTATTATTATTATTATTATTATTATTATTATTATTATTATTATTATTATTATTATTATTATTATTATTATTATTATTATATTAATGTATATTCAAGAATATTCAAGTATCCGAATATTGATCATAATTACCGGCTATTTAAATCGAAATTAAAACCACACATCATCTCTATATCGAGTATACTGATTACATTGTATCGTACAGGGAATAAAGTACCGCTTTAACTAATGCACCATGTATGTTATGTAGTAGGACATATGTGCACTATCCACTGTTACCTGTTACCTGTTACCTAATTGGTTTAGGCACTTCCATCAACTTCTTTATTGAATTTTTCGGACGTGCTTTCAATATATTATTGGGCAAAAAGGTATGTTTTGAGCTTTGATTTGAATGTTACAGTTGAGTCAATTGATCGGATATGGTGAGGTAGATCATTCCAGATTTTTGGAGCATGGATGGAGAAAGATTTATGTTGGGAAGATGTTAAATGTAATAGAACTGGAGTTTTTAATTTGAATTTGTTTATGTGTCTTTGTTCGTAAATAGTTGTGTTGGGAGTTAGTAAGTTGGCAAGATAGTCTGGTGTGTTATGATGTGTAGCTAAATGTATGGTGAGTGCAATTTTGTAAATTATACGAGATTTTATTGGCAGCCAATGTAATTTGGTTCTCAAAGGGGATATATGTTGTCTGGAATATTTAGTTATGTTGAATATGAATCTGATGGCTGAATTCTGAAGACGTTGGAGTTAATTTATTATAGATTGTGAGGAGGCATAGAGACATGAATTACAGTAATCGAGGCGGGGGAGAATGAGGGATGTAGCGAGGAGTTTTGCAGTATTAAAATTAATGAAGGGTCTTATTGTTCGTAAGTTGTGTAGTATGTAGTTAATTGACTGTGATAGTGATTTAGTCTGGATGTTGAATTGTAGTGTTGGGTCGATTAATATACCAAGATTTTTTATTTTATTAGCATAAGAAATACTCAGATTGTTAATGGTAATTTGTGGTGGAATGAATATGGTGGTAGATGTTTTAATATGCATTGATTCAGTTTTAAGACAGTTTAGTGATAATGAGTTATTGGTGAGCCAGTTATGTATATCAGTAATGCAGTTGTTAAGTACATTTATGTCGTTGTTAGGGTCTATCAATCTACAGTGTAACTGTATATCATCAGCATACGAGTGATAGTCTATAGTGGGGTATTTGTCAATAATTCTAAATAAGGGAAGTAGGTAGATATTGAATAGGAGTGGACCAAGGACCGATCCTTGAGGTACTCCATGAGTAACTTTACGAGGTTTAGAGATTAGTGAGTTTATACTAATTTGGTAAAAACGATCAGTTAGGTATGAGATGAACCAATCAAGTGCAGTACCAGAGATTCCGATAGAAGTTAGTCGATTTATAAGGATATTATGGTCAAGAGTGTCGAAGGCAGCTGATAAATCAAGGAGAATGACCACTGAACCATGTGGTGATGCAGCAGATAGGTGAATGTGATTAAGGATATGTATCATTGCAGTTTCAGTACTTTTGTGCTTGGTATAGGCACTCTGATATGGGTTTAATATATGATTTTCATGGAGATACGAATTTAATTGACGAGCAACAACTCGTTCTAGGGTTTTGGAGAGCGTTGATAAGTTGGAGATTGGTCGGTAGTTGGAGAGGATTGATTTGTCAAGGTTTGGTTTTTTTATGATGGGTGTAACATATGCTGTTTTCATGTAGATTGGAAAAATGCCTGAGGTAAGTGAGTTTTCTATTATTTCTTGGTAATAAGATGCTAGATAAATGTGGTACTTATTTAATATAGAATGAGGAATTGGATCTAGTTCGGATGATGTATTTACTGCACTGAGGAGTTTTTCAATGGTAGTAGTTGATGGTAATGTGAAGGAGGAAAGGGAATATAGAGGTAGATTATATGGTTCATTGAGAGGTGTAGGGAGTGATTTAATTATATTCATGACTTTAGTATTGAAATATTGGTCAAATGTATCTATTAGCGTTGTTATGGGTTCATTTGGTAGAACACGTAGTGATATTCTACCAAGTATCTGGTTAGAAATGGAGAAAAGTTTCTTAGAATTAGTTGATGCTTTTTTTAATAGATTATTGTAGTATGATTTCTTAGACTTCTTGAGTAGGGTTCTATATAGGCTACGTTGTTTGATAAATATATTGTAATTATTGAGAGATTTAGATTTTCTCCAATAATTTTCATATAGTCGTAATTTGCGTTTTGATGATGAAAGTTCAGAATTAAACCATTTGCAATTTGGACGTTGTGTTATATATTTATATTTGATGGGGGCAAGTTCGTCAAGGGTTCTTGATAGAGATGTTTCTAATTTTGATACTGAGTTTGAAAATTGTGTGTTATTAATTTTTTTAGAGAATTCAGTGATGAAAGTATTGGTGTCAATATTGTTATATTTTCTATATTTAATATTTATAATGGGTCGAGTTGGTCTTGGTGAGCTAATATGGAAGAATACTAAATGATGATCAGAAAATAGATTCTTTATTGAGTGGGAATTGGTGAGGTTAGAATGTGCATGGGAAATTATAAGGTCAAGTGTATTGCCTGCTATGTGAGTTGGGGATGTTATATGTTGGACAAAGTTAAATGAGTCTATTAATATATTGAATTGCCTGGTATAATTAGTGTCAAGATTAATTGGGATGTTTAGGTCACCGAGAATGATAGTATGATCAGTGGATGTAGTTAGGAGGTGTTCTAATTCAAGGAGAAACTTAGGAATTGACTTATGAGGTGGACGATAGATAACTATGATGGTGAATTGACGTGAATTAGCCGGGTGAAATGTACAAGAAAATGATTCTGAGTTTTCTAGTGCGAGATCAGTACTGTTTATTAGATTAATATTTGTCTTATATAGGATGCCAACACCACCACCAAGATGGGGGCCGAGTCTATTAAGTTGTGCAAAACTTAGATTGTTAATATTAAGGGATGCAGATATTGCAATATCATTATCCTTAAGCCACGTTTCTGTGAGACAAATAAGATCAAGATGAAGGTCATTAAATAGGTCAAGTGTGTGATCAACTTTATTGCGTATGGAGGAAATATTAAGGATGGCTGCATTAATCTGAGATTGTGATGTGTTGTGAAAAAATGGTGGAATTGATAGTGTGGTATCTATTGAGGTGCTAGGAATTGAGATTGTTCTGAGATAATTAGGTCGAGTGGTTGAATGTCATTGTGAAGATTGATGTGATGACTGAGAATTACTGATTGATGAATTCAGTGAATTGGTATTTAATCTATATGCATTGTAGGATGTAGACCATGTATTGTATGTGTCATTTGATATATAAATTGGGTTCTTATTCCAGTCTATCTTGGAGTTGGTCAAATGACGAAGTTCAAAGGAGTTAGTGTAGTCATTGAAGGTACATTTGACATTAGATGGGGCTAGGTTAGATTTTGTTGCATGGAAAAGAACTCTACCATGTGCTCGCTCAGTGATAGATCGTTCAGCACGAATGTATAGGTGATTGTATATTGAGTTACTGCGGATGAATGGAATTTTGGAGTAAAAGTAGGAACACTGACTTGATGTATTAAAGAAAATAATAACAGTTGCATTAGAAAAATTATATGATTTTAGAGCATGTGTAGGTATATTGATGTAAGTGAGTAATTCTAGAAGAAATTCACGAGATTTTTCGGATGGTTTAATATGCTCAATAACTACAGAAAAGGGGGATGGGTGGTTAGGTGAGTAATGGTTGGTAGTGGAAGATGGATTAGGGACTGGTCTAAAATGAGTGGTAATTTACCGACAAGAAAGTTAATAAGTGGGGTATTGGGGGGGTTATTAATTCTTTTCCATGCAATTTTATCAGATTTGGGGGGGAGTAAGGGAGGTATGCATGCACGGTGAAGGTTATTAAACGAGGGGGGTTTAGCTATGGAAGTGATGGATTGTAATCGTTTAGTGGCAACAGGGGATAGGCGAGTGGGGATAGTAAGGATGGTAGGAACAGTGGATGAGTTGTGGGGTGATTGGTGTATGGACTCTGATATAGTTTTGGATGAAGGGTTGGGTGGTGGGGTGAGCGGTGAAGATGTAGAAAAAGTGGGTTGTGGTAGTGCAGGTGCAGGGGAGTGATTGTTAAAGATGGGAGGTGAGCTCATGGGAGAGGTTTGGGAGGAGCTATTGGATAGTATCTTACGTTGGGACGTTCTAGAGTCAGTTCTACAGTTGGTACAAAACCAGTAGAAACCAGATTTTTTGAGGGCAGTCATTTTGTTAAGGGTAGATTTGGGGAGTTTGGAACATGATTGGCAAAGCCACTTACGGCAATGGTCACATTCCGTGAGTGACGTGGCGATAGTGTTACATGAGGAGCATGTGAAGTCAGTGTGGATGGAGTCAGTCATAATCGGGGGTAGAAGTAGTTTAGTGGTAGTAAATGGTAATAAATATTGGACTTAGCTTGATTATAGGTAATAAAGTTAAAATTAAATAATTAAAAATTTTTAATTTAAAAGTTGTTGAGCTGTAAAGTAGACAGTCAGTTGATACAACTATAGCATGGTGCTCAACTTTCCATACTACATAAATAACAACCTATAGGTACCAGGGCCCGGTTGCTCCGATAAAATAAAATTGGCCTACGCTTATTCTATAGAATAAAATAAGCGTATACGCTTATTTTACGATATTGAGTTGTTCCGATGACAAATAAATCGCGCAGCTGCGCGTTATTAAGGCGAAAATAGTCGCCGTAGCCCTCCCTAGGGACATCTAGTGACCGGTTGTTCCGATGTTCTAGCGCGTAAAAATGATCAAAATGCTAAGCTAAAGTCATCGAGTTGTTCCGACATATAAATTAAATACGCAGCGTTTATTTTACCCATTTCTTAAGGACAACTAATAGCTGGCGTTAGCTAAATATTAAATAAAATGTTTTGCTTATTTCCCATTGTATTCCTAATTTAATTGTATTGTAGTATGTATTAGATATACAATTATAATAATGATATAAATATTATAATAATATAATTACAAATATTATCGAGTATAACCTAATATAATATACAATAAACTATAGCATATATAGAATCTATCTTTAAAATAATCACAATATATTCAGAATATTATATTCAATATAAACTTCAATAATTTCAATAAAATTAATTAATATACTATATATACTGTACTTATATTAAAGTATAAATATAATTTTATATTTAAGACATATATTAATCGATTAATCGATCCTATTAATCGAAATAAATAATGCTGTGTTAAAATAAATTGTTCATTTTAATATTATAAATTTAATGTGAATCCACGTATATAAATATTGTTTCTATATTATATAATATACATATATATATTCACTTAACATATTATTAATAATAATAACATAATATATGTATTTAATGTTATTAATTAATCAAACTAATATACATGATAAAACTTTAAAATATCATAATTTGTATGACCTAATTATATAGGTGTATATTCAGATATATATATATATATATATATATATATATAAAATAATTTCAGAGTTTGGCATAGGTAGAGGAAGAATCAAGCTTATTTAGTCTTCAAACTATAGTTAATAATATATATGTTTTCTATTTATACACTTGTATATGATTGAGAAGGTTTTAAGTTGAAATTTATATACATTATATGCGCGTATTATTGTTATATATTTCAATTATAATTATATAATATAATATAATATAATATAATATAATATTATATATACTATATTCTATTTTTAGATTTGAGTGACACATTCAAATAAGTTTATAGGTGGCGCTACTTTATATTAACTAAAAATAGTGAGTGCGCATATGTTGTATATTTAAATAGTTAATATGTATTACTTGAATTAAAATAATATAATTATTAATAATTAATTATTTTAATATATATAATTGTATTAAGTTATTTCATACTGTTTTGAATATAACATAAGCATATTTTATTTATTTTGGATTTAAAGTTTCATAAAAAATTCTTTTTTATTCTATAGAATAAAAAAGAATGTATATATATACGATACGCATAGTCGGACAGATAATACGCGCTAGAATTAGCTAGGCTAGGACATTTATTTTAATTGTCGGAACAACTCGATTTGCATATGGCTAAGGATATGGCGCAGGCCAATTTTGCTAGCGCGTTGAGTACGCTAAAATTAGCAAATGTTGCAGCAACCGGCCTCAGGCCCGTAACCAGACATTTAAATAAGGGGGGGGCAAGCCCTCACAACATTTTAAGACTAAAATGTAATGAATATAAACTAGTATAGTAATAATAATAATACAATTACTAGTAATAATATCATTACTAATAATTTACTAGTATACTCTTATATTGACGCACAATATGAATTACTCAGGTTATAAATTAACAATAAATAAAAATACACTGTGTATAATATCAAGACCTCCTATAACCTCGGTGGTTATAGGAGGTATTGAGATTATACACTATATAAATATAACTTTATATGCATATAATAACATTTTACAAAAATCAGTTTTATTAAATTTTGTATTATAGGGTGTTCACATCAATTCCGTTTTAAAAACGTACGTGTAACTTCAACTTCAAATGATTCATTCACAGTAAATTTGAAGTAACAGATTTTTTAAATGTTCACATCAATTCCGTGTTTTTTAGTCTGTCGTAAGGGTAGACATATATCGCCACCTATATTTAAATATGTACAAATAAAATCAATTGTAACAAATCTCATTGTGGGATATAGCTAAATTCAATGTACAAATAGTAATATTATATATTTCTTTAAATACATAAATACACAAATACTACATACATTATATTTATTAATTTAATATGTTTAACTAATATAACAAATACTATATTATTATATAATACATAAATCCTTATAATTATATCTAAACTTATGAAATATATATAATTTAAATAAATATTTAATACATTATTTAAATATATATTATATATTACTATTGTATAGTTGATATATATTATTAAAAAATATATATATAGTTGTATACCATCTTATATAACCTTTTTATAATATATATATATATATATATATATATATATATATATATATATATATTGTAAGATTCTGCGTTATATTGCGAATATAACGACCAACAAAAGTATCTATTCAAGTGGAACAAGAATCAAGAATAATTCATGAGAAGAATTTGATCTGGCTGTCACATAATGTATAGTTTATTTGTATGACTGAACAGAGCTCTTAAGGCGAGAGTTTATGTGGTTTGTTCTATTCACTATTATAAATACATTAATACTACATACATTATATTTATTAATTTAATATGTTTAACTAATATAACAAATACTATATTATTATATAATACATAAATCCTTATAATTATATCTAAACTTATGAAATATATATAATTTAAATAAATATTTAATACATTATTTAAATATATATTATATATTACTATTGTATAGTTGATATATATTATTAAAAAATATATATATAGTTGTATACCATCTTATATAACCTTTTTATAATATATATATATATATATATATATATATATATATATTGTAAGATTCTGCGTTATATTGCGAATATAACGATCAACAAAAGTATCTATTCAAGTGGAACAAGAATCAAGAATAATTCATGAGAAGAATTTGATCTGGCTGTCACAGAATGTATAGTTTATTTGTATGACTGAACAGAGCTCTTAAGGCGAGAGTTTATGTGGTTTGTTCTATTCACTATTATAAATCAATAAGGCAGGTTTCAATTAAGTTAATTAAGTTTAATAGGAAACAACAAATCGATATATAATGTTAGAATAGTACAAGAGTAATACACAATAGTGGGTCAACTCACAGTTGTATGGTTTCTCAGGGCTCGATCTACGATGTTGAAGAGTACGGCAGACGATTCAGCTCGGGTGTATGATGCAGTCTGCTTGACTTCAGATGTCGTTCAATGAATGTCGCAAGGCAAAGTGGGAAGAGGAAGATTATCTATGGATGATCTTCTTATATAGGCAGATGGGTGTGCTCTAGTTTAGTCCCGCCTCTTTATGATCTTTGTAACTTTGCTATTTGTTCATTGGTCGAGAGTTTTGGTTCCAGCGTGGAATTTTCCCATGGCTGGCTGGCTCTCTTATCTCTTTGACGAGTCACCGTTGTTATCTTAGTGTCGCCGTCCTGGCTCGTAGCTCGTGCTTATCTGTTATCGTTCTTAGTGCATTCTTCCTTCGACGCCTCGTTATCTCCCGCCGGCTTTAGTTATTTATGACCGACGCGTGTCGGTGGTCCGAATCGAGTTCAACTATTTAACTCATTAATCATCGCATCGAATTGTATTTATTATCAACTATAAAGTCAATACTTTACAATATATATATTTAATAAATAGTTATTCGCTAAGTTGTATGTAATAATAAACATTTGTTAAATATACTTTATATATATATCAATATATATATATATATATATATATATATTTAATAAATAGTATATTTAATATATATATATATATATATATATATATATATATTTAATAAATAGTTATTCGATAAGTTATATGTAATAATATACTTTATATATATATATATATATCAATTGGAATCAAGTGGAATTCTAGCTGTTCTCTCTAATTCTGTGTATTGTTACGTAGAGAAAATAGGATTAATCCTATTTCAGAAAACGTTCAGAAAACGTGTAGTTCAACTTCAAAATAGGAATGTGACTCATAACTTCAAATTTGCTGTGAATGGATCATTTGAAGTTGAAGTTACACGTACGTTTTTTAAAACGGAATTGATGTGAACACCCTATTATATTTATATTCTTGTTTTTATTGTTCTTATTATTTACGTTATTTATTTATTTATATATATATACTTAATATTTTTTATTTACATTAATTTATATTTTATATTATGGTTTACAATAATAATAACTATTATGACAGTAATAATGATTTATGTAATAATAATGAAACACATACTAATTATGAATATATGTCCGATGAATATTTAAATAAAAATCTACAAATAGTATGCAATTATGTTGAATGTAAATCAATAAAATATGAATCTAATCACGGCTTATCAATATTTCATTTAAATGCATGAAGTTTCGTACACAATTTTGATGAAATAATAATGTTATTAGATTCAATAGAAATTAAATTCAACATAATTGTGATAAGCGAAACTTGGTTACAAGAATACAATAAAGATTTATATCAAATTGAAAATTATAATGCATGCCATATAACACGTAATAACTTTATAAATAATACATATAATAACAATTCAGGTGGTGGCGTTTCTATCTTTATACAAAACCATTTAAACTATAATACTATTGATAATTTATGCATATCAAAACATGAATTTGTGGATATTCTTACGATTTCTTTAAATATTAATAATAAAAACATTTTAATTAGTGGTATATACAAATCGCCTAAAGCTGATATAATAGATTTTAGTGATTTTTTTTATACACATTTTAATTACTTTTCGGCTAAGAGGGACCTTTTTTTGGTGGGAGATTTTAATATTAATATTTTAATAAATAACAATAAAATTAAATATTTTTTAGATAACATTTACAGTTTAGGTTGTTATCCACTAATAACAAAATCAACAAGATATGGAATACATATAAACTCATCAATTGATAATATATATTGTAATTGTAATTACAAACCTATAGTCAACGATATTATAATCAGCGATGTAAGTGATCACCTTCCTATATATGTTGTATATGAATGTGAAACAACAAATTATAAAAAAAAAACAAATTGAAATATAAATATATTAGATAAATTAATGATACTACAATAAATAATTTAAAAGATAGTATAATCAAACATAACTGGGATTATATTTATACAGATAATACTATAGATTATATATTTAATAAATTTAATGTTGATTTAATAAGATTGTATAATGATAAATGTCCTATTATACAAATAAAAGATAATAAAAAAATTAAAAAACCATGGATTTATTCTAGTCTAATAAAATGCATAAATAAAAAAACTATATTGAATAGAAATATTTAAAAAAACAAAACTACAGAAAAATGTATTTATTATAAAAAATATAAAAATATATTGACTTTATTACGAAAATCTGAATATTTGTTTTATTGTTCAAAATTAACAAACAATCATAATAACATAAAAAATACATGGGATATTATAAATAAAGTTATAAATACAAAAAAAAAGAAATTAATTCATTACATAATCCAACTTCCATAGAATTTAACGACTATTTTAGTAGTATTGGACCGAATTTGGCTAAACAAATAATTAATGAACCTAGTAATGAATCTATATATTCAACAATGAATGAAAATACTAAAGAATCATTGTTTTTATTACCTACGACTTTAACTGAAATACAAAAAGAAATATCAAATAAAAAAATAAAATATAGTACTGATTTCAATGACATTAATATGTATATTATACAAAATATAAGTACAGAAATTGTTCCTATTATTACTCATTTAATTAACCGATCCCTATCAGATGGATATTTTCCAACTATATTAAACAAATCTAAAATAATACCACTATATAAATCAAGAGATAGAAAAAAACCAGAGAATAAAGACCTATATCGTTACTCCCACAATTATCTAAGATATTAGAAATATTGATAAAAAATCGTATTTTGAATTTCATAAATAAACACAACATAATTAATTAGTGCTAATATGGTTTCAGAAATAATATTTCAACACAGATGCTATTTCTGAAACAATTGAGATCATACGTGATAAATTGGAATCATTACAAAAATGTGCAATTATTTCAATCGATCTACGAAAAGCATTCGATACCCTAGATCATACCATATTGTTAAATAAACTTTTTATGTGGAACTATAGGTACAGCTTTTAATTTAATAACAAGTTATTTATCTGAAAGGGAACAATATGTATCCTAAAATGGTCAAAATTCAAATTATAATAATATTACATATGGAGTTCCACAAGGATCTGTTCTTGGACAACTTTTATTTATTTTATATATTAATGACTTACCGAAAATTTCAAATAATTTTAAACCTATTTTATTCGCGAAGATACAAACTTAATATTTTATGATAAAACAATTTTAAATCTTAAAGATAAAATGCAAACAGATATAAATAAATTATTTAAATGGCTTAATTTAAATAAATTATCTATAAATATCAATAAAACTAATGTCTTACTTTTTAATATCAGAAATAAAAATGAAAATATAAACTTAAATTTATATATTAATAATATTAAATTAAAACAAGTAACTGATATAAAATTTTTAGGTGTATATATTGACGACAAGCTTAATTGGAAAAAACAAATAAATTATGTTGCAACAAAACTTTGTAGAGCAATCGCTATTTTAAATAAAGTAAAACATAAATTCGATTTAAAAACATTAATTTTACTATATAATTCTTTTTTTTATTCACACCTAAATTATTGTGTTCATATATGGGGAAATACTTTTGTGTCTAGTTTATTAAAAATAACTATTATACAAAAACGAGCGTTAAAATGCATATTAGGTACACAGTATAATAGTTATAATTATAATAAATTGCATTCAACATTCAACATTTTAAAATTTAGTGATATTGTGAAATATAATACAGCTACATTTATGAACAAGGCAAATAATAAAACGTTGCCTATAAATTTACAGAAATTATATAAAATAAAAACTTATAATAAAAATCTATTTTATAGAATAAAGTCAGAACAGATCGAAAAGCTTTTTGTTTGAATAATGTTGGACTAAAATTATGGAATAACCTAAACATAAATCTGAAATACAATAATAATCCAAATAAATTTAATAAAAACTATAAAAAATATTTAATAAGTTTATATAAAGACTAATGATATACTTTTATTAACAATTTTATTTTATTGACTAATGTTAAATTTTACAAATTAAAAAATTATTATATTATATTTTGTATATACACTTACTTTTATTCTACTTTATTATCATTTCATCTAATTGACTAATGATATATATTTTATATAATTATACATACATTTTTACATTACATATTATGAACTTTTACTTTTACTTTTACTTTTATACAACGATAACTAAAGATATTATTTTATTTATAACATTTTAATATTTCTTTTTAATTAAATTTTTTATAATTAAATAATATTCGCTTTTTTAGGTGGCATGCATTATAATATTTCTACTGACAAATATATAATCTATTTTTTTTTTGATTTAAAAAAATGTTTATTTTATTATTTTTTTTTTATGGTAATATTTTTCTTGATTTATTCTATATATTATATGTTTTCTATATATCTATGATTTATTTTTATTCCATGTATATTATATATTAATTTATATAATATTATATATATGTTACATTATATATATATGTTATGATATATTACAGTTATGTTACTTACTATTTATTATTATAAGTTATCTAGTATTTTACAATTTATATTTATGTTTTATACATAATGAGAGAGATTACGAGAAATATTATTTAATATTATTTTAAAATTATTGTAGTTTACTATTAATTATTTTCTTTTTTTTAATATCTAATTATTATCTAATTATCTATTTATCATATATTAGTATATATTAGTATGTATGGGTGTGTTTGGGTACATGATTGGATATGCTTGAGTCATTGGGTGTATTAGGGATGTATAGTATGCATCGGGGAATAAGGATATCAGCGTTTACATCTCTGGCAATGGTGTAATCCCTAATGATATAGGATTTGGAGCACTCTTACCTGAAAGTTGATGTTCTACGCATCCTGGGTATACTCGGTGGCAATGGTATTATCCTTTGGTGTACTTAATAGCAGCCTTATATCTAGTATTGTTTTAAAATTTGTTTAAATTTGTGTTTATTTTAAAAAAAATTATGTTTATTTCATTTATATTTAATTTAATAGTATTATAGATTGATTGTTTGTAATATTTTATATTATATACACTTTATGTAATAAATTTTTAATAAAATATTATATTTTTATATATTTTTATATATATATTTTATTTATATATTATCGTTTACTAATATACTTCTCGTAATTTCGTAAATAAGTAAATGACCAGACAAGTTTTTGCTTTTTCATTCATCTAGGCTTTTAAGCCAATTCTGAGTATTATTATTATTATTATTATTATTATTATTATATATATATATGCCTCTTTTAATTACATATATGTAATATATGGTACACATGATATATAAATAATAAATTGCATAATTAATAAAGTAATGTGTATTGTTTAATTGACTAGGGCTTAATTCTGAATAGACTCGCTAACAAAGACAGAGTCAATTACATTTACCCTAGTTTTTTTAGACCAAATAAAAAGACTAGCTTTTTGAGAGTGTTTAAACATTTAAATATTTAAACAAACACTACTGTAATACAGAGATACATTCTTGTAATGAACATATATATATATATACGTAACTACACGTATCTAAATGTATACTTATACATATAATGTGTACACATTATAAGTAAGTATTACATAACTAGAATTGCACGATGAATGTTTTAAATTATATATGATATTAAAAAATATATTAGTCGATTTATTTATAATATTGAATTAATTTTAATAAAATATAATATTGAATTCATTTTAATAAAATATAATAAATAGATTAACTATATTATATATTATTTAGTGAATTATACTATAATTATTACTAATTAAACACCTGTACAGTTATCGGATCATTCTAATACCGACGTTCGCTATTCGTTTGACAAGCTACACAGAGATATCACCAAGGTAAACATAACTAATATAACACATCTATTTATTGTGATATATCTATATTTACAGATATCATATTTAATTCGTTAACTAATTATTTATTAATTATTTACAAATATATACAATTTATTAACTAATTACATAGCAAAAGTTCAATTTCACGAGACAGCTTTCCATTGAATTGGAGATGGCGGGTAAAAGTTTGAACCAGAGTCAGGATGTTATCCTATCTAATGCCGAGTATTTTGTTAAATTATTCGAACTTTTAGATAAAACATCCAATAGGTTAGTTATTTATGTGATTATTTAATATGATTATGATGAAATATTATATATAAATAGGTTAATTATTAAGGAGATATATATATATATATATATATATATATATAATTATATTAAAAATTAACATATGTTCATTCATTTAATTTCCATGGGTGGTGTTTGAATATTGTCAGTATGCTTATTATCTTCTGCTATATATCTACTAGGTATGCTTATGCTTAATTGTAACTATGAATTAGCTACACTTATGTAAGCTGGTGGTTCTATTGCAATGTGAATTAGGTTATCTTGTCTTCGCAAAATCTGTGAGTCATCGACTATGAGTCACCTTTACATCGTATTGTTAATAACACACCGCATGCCATATTCACATGTGAATAGATAGGCTACTAAGTATATTAATAACTAGTATTTTGTAAATACATATGTATATTCAAAGTAGGCTGCGCATACATATATTTATTCAATTGAGCCAGTTTAAAAAAAATTATATTTATAATATATAACTACTATTTTGCCTATATATATATATATGAAAATATATATAGGTTTTTGTATTTTTTACAATTATTTCTAATTATATTTATGAACATATCTCTTTATTTATTATTTATATACCTCAACATAAATTATTATTATAACTATAATAGTCGATACCATCCTGATGCGAACGTATTATTGGCAGCGTTTGAATTTTTACTTTTAAATATCAATGTATTATATAACTCGATCAAATAAAGGCTTTTTATATTTTTGAATATGTAATAGAAAACAGATACTTTGACAAATAATGAAACAACATATTAGAAGTAGGATTATGAAATAAAAACTAAAATAATGTATTTTCACCGTTTTCAACTGCGACTTTCTTAAGCTGAGTCTACATATGCGAATATTCGCTAGAAATACCTGAAATTTGAGAATATCTAATATATCTTTTTTATTATGAGATTAAATCTAAACTTATCACTGGATTTAAATCAATTTTTAATGATAGATCAAATACGTATCACTTATATAGAACTTATATTACTGATGGTAACGTTGCAATAGACTGGGAAAACTTTCGATCAGTATCTGATGCTGAGATGAAGGAATGGTCTGACTCATTTTTAGCTTATAGGAATAGTAAAAAAGAGAGTTCTTCTGTTTCTCAAAATTGACTAAACTCGTTGTGTACCATTGCCTTAATAAACGCTAGATCTATTAATAAAAATGTTGATATTTTATTAGTCCGTCCTTATGTTTTATTAGAATACAATCCGACAATCGTTGCTTTTACTGAAACCTGGTTATCTTTAAATGGTATTTATACCATTACTATTCTCTCTAATTTCTCAACTAATTTACATACTTATTCTTTTATTCATAATGACAGTATTTATGGCAGAGGTGGTGGTGTTGGTATTATGATTCATAACGATTTTCGTATAATATCATCAAATTGTCTTGTCTTTTCATATAGTGATGGACTATCTATTACTCTAAAATATTGCAATGATATTATTTTTTAAATTATTGTTATATATCGTCCACCAAATAATGATTTGACATCTTTTTTTAATTAATTTTCTGATCTTGTTATTAATTCAATATATATAATACTATATTTGATGGTGATTTTAATTTTAATTATGGTTCTTTAATATCCCCTCATCTTGAATTAAAATCTTAAATTAATTCTTTATCGCTTAAACAACATGTCCTATGTAAAACCCATTACTTAGGAAATACGTTAGACTTAGTTTTAACAAATTCAGATTCAGATAGTATATATGGTATACCAATTAAATCAAAATTATTAACTGATCATTACACTATTACCTTCCGATTGAAATTATTTAATACAAAAAGAAAACGCTCTTTCATTAATTATAGAAACATTAAAACATTGAATATTAATGATTTTTCTAATGACATTATCAATTCACTTTCAAATTGTAATCTAAATCTTGATTACTTCAATAGTTCTATTCTAAATTTATTAGATATCTATTCACCTATTAGGAGATTTTTAGTTACAATACATGATAATTGTCCATGGTTTAATAGTGAATTGCATAAAATAAAAAGACATTTACGAAAACTTGAAAACTAATATAAAATTAAATCTTATAATTATACATATACTACATTTGTTAATCATAGGTATTTTTATAGATCATCTATTCTAATTGCTAAACAACATTATTATTATAATACTTTTAGTTCCTTTGAAAATAATACTAGAAAGATTTATTCTTTTATAAACACCTTTACTAAAACAGAGTCGGTTATATATCCTACTCTACCTAATTTAATATTATGTTCTAATTTTTCTATTTTTTTCAGGATAAGGTTTCAAATATTATTTCTAAAATTAAGCTTACAACAAATAATATGTCTTTTATTCCTTTATGTTATGATATTTTACTTGGGTGTGGTGTATATTTTGAATCTTGTTCTTCTACTTCTTTCTCTGAATTGTTAGATCTTATATTGGCTTCTAAATCGTCTTCTCCTATCGGTCCATTGCCTCTATCTCTATTTCATAAGCTTGCTTTTATATTAGCTCCATTTATTTTTAATATTATTAATATTTCTCTCCATTCTGGTATTGTACCTTAATCTTTAAAACATGCTATAGTAAAACCTATTCTAAAGAAACCAGGATTAGATATTGAGTGTTTATCTAATTATAGACCAATATCCCAATTACCTTTTATAAGTAAAATATTGGAAAGAATAGTTTCCAAGCAATTAATCAATTATCTAAATGCAAATTCATTATTTGACACTAGACAAAGTGCATATAGGAAATTTCATAGTCCTGAAACACTTCTTCTTTATATTCTTGATGATTTTATTAATAAGCTTGATAATAGTTCTAATATACAGCTTATTTTATTAGATCTATCTGCGGCATTTGATACTATTGATCATTATATTTTAATTAAACGTCTTGAAGATATTTTAGGTATTCTTCTAGCTTGGATTAAATCGTACCTATCTGAAAGAACATTTTCGATAATAATTAATAACCATTATTCATCTACTTGTAAGATGTATTATGGAGTGCCTCGAGGTTCTGTATTGGGGCCATTACTATTTTATCTGTATATCTTACCTCTTAAAAATATTATATCTAATTTTCCATCTGTAAAATATCAAATTTTTGCTGATAATATTCAATTGTATATTGAGCTTCCAGTGATAGCCACTTTTTCTGATAATGTAGCTCTAATTGATTGTATTAATATGGTTAAAAATTGGTTTTTACAAAATAGCGTAATGTTGAATATGAATAAAACTCAACTTCTAAATATATCTAGAACATCATTATTTTTCCTTCAATCATCATTGATTCTATCAAAATTGTTCCTTGCAATAATGTTAAAAACCTTGGTTTTATTTTTGATGATAACCTACATTTCTCCGATCAGATAGCTAATGTGTGTAAATCAACTAATTATCAATTATATAAAATACGATCAATATGGAAATTCTTTCCTTTTAGAATTTATAAAATGTTAATAGAATCATTAGTTATGTCATGTATACATTATTATTATTCTCTATATTATGGCCTTCCTTCTACTTCTACTAAATCCTTAGATATAATCATTATATCATCGATAGGAGTTTTACATCGTGTAAATTTATATGACCATGAATCAGTCAATTATCACTTAGTTAATTCTAAATGGATAAATATGTATCAGAGATCTACCTTCAGATATTTAAAACTAATTTTTAAGGTACTGAAGAATCGTCTTCTGAGTTATTTGATTGACATCCTACAATTCAAAGTTTACAAGAGGAATCTAATCGATTATTACAAAAGAAGAATTATAAGCTATCGAGATATGGAAAACGTTCTTTCAGTATAGCTGCAGCCGACTTATGGAATGCGCTACCTGTAGGACTAAGAAATAATGTCAATTATTCTTATTTTAAATCAAATTTATTGTTATTAATTCGTAAAAATTAATTTATTATTTTCAACTGATTTATATTTGTTTGTGTATTTTGTTATTTTATATTTTTTTTACACAATAGAGAACGTCTAACTTTATTTGTGTATATAAATAAACATTCATTCATTCATTCATTCATATCTGATATGTGGAATATCGCGAATATTCATAAATTGCGTTGATATCCACGTGTGGCATCATATTTAATGACATTTAATGACATTTAAACATATTTCTAAACATAGCAATACGAATATATAACATGGCTACTAAACTACATTATAAATTATAATTTATTATTTTATGATTAGTTATTTTTAGATTTCATTCTAGTTAATTGTCTAAATAATATAATTAAGTTTAATTATAAAAGGTCTTTTTTTAATTGCCTGTTTAAATCCTATCACTTGAATATGTTCATATTAGGAGGTAACCTACATTCATTTCTAACTTTGAGGAATTATTAACATGTTTAAATAAATATTATATTTATTATTCTATAACTGTTCACTAAATATGATTATGCGATAGGTAGGTCTGTATCATTGCAATGTTCATTTGTCGTACTGTTATGTAATACGTAATACGTAATTATAAAGATTTTATGAAAATTTCGTATTATCTTTGAGCTAAATATACATAATTTTCTGTTATCATTGATAATAATTAAATATACTTAATATTCCATAATCTAGATGATATTGTGTCTAATGATATTTTATCTTAACCGTAAGTGAATATATTTCTCATATAACTGTTATTTCCCATTTAAATAAAAGTATTCTATTAATGTATAAATTAATCGTTGTTTATATATATATATATATATATATATAATATAATATATCTATACAATTTAATAAATGATATCCTATTCCTATGTCCTACATATAAATTATATAATCGTATTAATTACAAATATAATTGAAATATTTACATATCTAATATCGATACTTATCCCCATTCTAAAGATTATACAATTAATTTTATAAACTAACTATATCGAACTAAATGTATATATATATATATATGTATATAAATTAAACAGAATAAGTGATGAATTTATGAAGAATATTTATGAATTTATATAGAATATAATTACATCAATAACTGTCAATACGGTTTAATATAGAGCAACATTTTGTTGTCCATATTTAGTGGTACAATTCAATAATTACATATACATTTATTATATTTACCAAATTATTATTCAGATATTTATTTATTTTACCGATATTTTATAATAATATTATATAGCGTTATAGTACTATACAAAATATATTATGGATGCTCTATTAATAGATTATTAACAATATTTTCTTTATTGCAACTTTATAGAACAATTACCAACTACGTAAATTGGATGTATTTTGAATACTCTGTCGATTATATTTGGACTGATAATTATAAAATAGTTAGTATATTTTATATAAATCAATTTATAAATATATGCATAGTTATTGATATATTTATACAACATTATGAAACCTTATTAACTATGAAAATAATTTATATATTTTAAAGTATTTCTACATTTCTTAGAACGAATTTAATAATTCATTTATTATATGATATATATTCTTTGATATTCTTTAAAATAGTCTTCAATTTATTAATTTATTTACCAATAATATTATAATTAAACTAATAAAACATATATTCTATATATTTTCTATAGAAAAGCAACTTTTATCCTTACTTTAAAAATGTAAAATGGCGACATTGTTTTGACGACACTATCACTACATTCTCTGTGGCCATCTCAAGGATGTATACGGATCACACTAATGCTGTTCATTATAAATCATTGGTAAGTCATAACAAGAGTGTCTGTATTGATTGGTTACATTTAATTAATTTAATATTATCATAGTTATATAAGTAAATTTCAATTATATTCATATAATTAATAATTCGACGATACTTTAAATACAAATTATTAATATAAGATACTTTATAATATAAAGTGATATAAAGTTTATATCGATAGTTTAAAAGGGAATTTATTTTTATCTAAGTATAATATAATATTTGCTAATATTAATTATAATATATTATATTATAATTATAATATATTTTAATATTACAGTGGCAGTTAAAATTAATAATGTTATAATAATATCTTACATTTAAAATGTATTTAATAACATATAGTTTTAAATATATTATTTTCTTGATAAAACTAATTATGTTTTTTATTATTAAGTTTATAAATAATGATAAACTAATATATGTTTTATATTTACGTTATGTAAAATACACTAAATACATTTACGTTATATACTTATTTTTATTATTAAGGATATTGCGATATATATAATTAATAATTACAAATAATAAATTATTCAATTTATAATAATGTGCATGATCATTATTTAACTTTAAGAAGTATATGTATTAAATATTTATACAATAATGAATACATAGTTTACAATAAAAGTTTGAAGAGATACAATAAGTCAATAAATTGATGACATTTTCTATATTTTATTATTAATCACAAATACTTATTTATTATTACAGATTTGTAAAGTATTTATTATATATAGTATTAGTGATATAAATTCATTTTTGAAGTATCGAATTATACAGTTAACAAAATCCGATTCATATGTGCGTTTTTATAGTTTCCTAAGTGTATCGATGAGAATCGGTTTTAAATCGATTCATAAACTATTACTATAATAGTCGGTTTATTTGAAACCTATTCCTAAACTTTTACTATAGAAATCTGTTTATTCAAACCGATTCCTAAACTATTACTATTTGAATCGGTTTAACATAAGTTATTGATATAAGTTGAACGTTAGTTTAGATGTAAAATATAATATTAAAATAAATATTAGTATCGTAGCAAAGTATTAACTTATATATTATAATGTATTATATAATTTCATTTAAATTAAATTTAAAACTTATATTCAATAATAATAACATTATAAGTGTAGTATTGATACAATATTTAATCAATATTCAATATTGAGCAATTAGTTCAAAATGATTTCCAATTGTATTATAAATATAATTATGATTATAATTGTAGTTCAATGTATCACTTGAATGAGATTATGATAATGTAGAAATATACATAGGATTACTTAAATAATTTTAGTTTTTAAAATAATATTCTACTTATTAAATTCAGTATATTAATATACTATAGTTAATTAACTTAAATATAAAATTAAAATAATAATTAATAATTAATTTGCTTAAAATTTGCTTTAATTAAATAAAAATTAAATAAATATATTAAAATAATTAAAATGTATAATATTTTATTCTTTCTATATTGCAAAAATAATATACCTATAACTTATGTAATACCTACATCAATAACTTAAGTTTTTCAAAACCGATTCTAAATAATTCGTTTAGGAATCGTGTTTAAAAACTGTTTCTAAATTATTAGTTCTGGAATCTATAATATAGGATTCCTGCACGATAATGGTAGAAATTATTTTATAAACCGTTTTCTAATCAAACTTTACAGGAATCTGTTTTCAAATTTGAATCAGATTCCTATAATAAAATCACAGATGGAATCATATTTTTATATATGTGTAGCATCAGTCTAATTATTAAAATGATTTAGATTCATTTTCAAAAGTCATAATACCTATTATAAAAATCATAAATTCAATCTCATGTCTAAAAATAGTAATTTAGTTAAACAGAAAAGGGAAAGAGGGTTCAGTTGAATAAGAATCAAAATATGCATGTATACAGACTAGATTATTAGTATTAACATGTATGGAATTAGCCTTGGAATCAAAAGCATATATCTATTATCAAGCCCATATTTTCAGAAATTATCAAATATATTGCTTAAATAAATGAAAATCATTTGGGTAAAGATTTTTATTAAATATAATTATACGATAATAAATGGGTTTAACCTTTATTAATAAGTACATACATATTTGTTATTATAATATTTTCATTTAATTCTATACATTTCGATTTGAGTAAATAAAATAAAAAGTATGCATGAACCATGTTGAATTGATAAAAATAATGATTGCCTACCATTTAAACAGGAGTTTCAAAAATAATATATATTAATTTTAAATATATATATATATATATGATCCAAAAGCTTTTTGTTTGACTAATGTTGGACCAAAATTATGGAATAACCTAAATATAAATCTGAAATACAATAATAATAAAAATAAATTTAATACAAATTATAAAAAATATTTAATAAGTTTATATAAAGACTAATGATATACTTTTATTAACAATTTTATTTTATTGACTAATGTTAAATTTTACAAATTAAAAAATTATTATATTATATTTTGTATATACACTTACTTTTATTCTACTTTATTATCATTTTCATCTAATTGACTAATGATATATATTTCATATAATTACACATACATTTTTACATTTATATTTTTACATTCCTACATATTATGAACTTTTACTTTTACTTTTACTTTTATACAACTATAACTAAAGATATCATTTTATTTATAACATTTTAATATTTCTTTTTAATTAAATTTTTTATAATTAAATAATATTCGCTTTTTTAGGTGGCATGCATTATAATATTTCTATTGAAAAATATATAATCTATTTTTTTTTTTGATTTAAAAAAATGTTTCTTTTATTATTTTTTTATTATGGTAATATTTTTCTTGATTTATTCTATATATTATATTTTTTCTATATATCTATGATTTATTTTTATTCCATGTATATTATATATTACTTTATATAATATTATATATATGTAGGATATATTACAGTTATGCATTATGTTACTTACTATTTGTTATTATAAGTTATCTAGTATTTTACAATTTATATTTATGTTGTATACATGATGAGAGAGATTACGAGAAATATTAATTAATATTATTTTAAAATTATTGTATACTATTAATTATTTTCTTTTTTTTAATTTCTAATTTAATTTATATAATTTTTATATTGATCATATAATATTATAATGTATAATTTTTGTTTTTTTGTTTTATCATATATTAGTATATATTAGTATGTATGGGTGTGTTTGGATACATGATTGGATATGCTTGATTCATTGGGTGTATTAGGGATGTATAGTATGCATCGGGGAATAAGGATATCAGCGTTTACATATCTGGCAATGGTGTAATCCCTAATGATATAGGATTTGGAGCACCCTTACCTGAAAGTTGATGTTCTACGCATCCTGGGTATACTCGGTGGCAATGGTATTATCCTTTATTGTACTTAATAGCAGCCTTATATCTAGTATTGTTTTAAATTTGTTTAAATTTGTGTTTATTTAAAAAAAAAATTATGTTTATTTCATTTATATTTAATTTAATAGTATTATAGATTGATTGTTTGTAATATTTTATATTATATACACTTTATGTAATACATTTTTAATAAAATATTATATTTTTATATATTTATATATATATATTTTATTTATATATTATCATTTACTAATATACTTATCGTAATTTCGTAAATAGGTGAATGACCAGGCAAGCTTTTGCTTTTTCATTCATCTAGGATTTTAAGCCAACTCTGAGTGTATATATATATATATATATATGTATATATATATATGGTTCCGTATATATTATATAAATTAATATATTATGAAATGGATTTTTGAAAATAAAGAAATAATATCGTATTTGTAGATATAATAGTCTCATCTCGGTTCTAGAATAGTGATAAATAATCTCAGCTTAGCTTAGGATTAGTGATAAATGTTCTCGACTCATTTTTAACAAAAATATAGGCCTAAGCCTGGATTTGGCATCAAAAGTATCAAAAGCTTCGGCTCGTATAGTAAAAGCTCGGTATCATTTACATCTCTAATTGTTATAATGACAATATTCTAACTATGAAAGTAAATAATGTATAACACATTTATAAAAATATAAACTATTCTATATGAAATATAATTAACATTATTATTATTATAGAAATTATGATCCAGTGACAATATATCAATGTATATTCAAATGTATTACTTATTTAAATATTGGTAATATTACTTTCTATATTTACAAATTTACATATATATACATAAATGTTTAAACTAATTAACAAGCAATATTACAAACATTTTAATAATTAATAAATTATAATATATATATATATATATATATATATATATATATATATATATATATATATATATATATATATATATATATATATAATATATTACATAGAGTATTATTATATTTATACATTTGTAAAATTATATTTAAGGTATTAATTATATTTACTTTTTTATCTTATAATTTAATAATTAAATTATATAATAGATAATTGCATATTTTATATTCCTATTTTTATTATAGATGAAAGAAATGGAAATAAATATAAAAAATAATTTTGCTGACATTATTCAAGAATCTGATTGGATGGGAGAAAAAGATAAAGAAAAAACTATAGAAAAGGTTTATCATTAATAGTGCTATTTATATTTTAATTATCTAATCATATTTTGACATATCTTCGCCATTAGCAAACTTTAATATGTCTGATATATATATACAACTACATATACATACATTATTTACATATATATAATATATAATATATAATATAAAATACAAAATAAAATAGCAACTAATATATTTGTCTTCTAATAAAAAATATTAATATTACATATTATTATGTATATGTATCATGTGTATATTTAAATGTGTATATATGTAAGACGTATTGAATTGTTATAGTTCACATATATGTTTAGAGTAAACTCTACATAGACTTGACATAACAAATCTATATGAAATATATCATCGAGCTTCCTATGCCCTCCGACTTGACTATTTAACATGTCTGACTTTTCATCCGTGAACATCCGTGAATATCCGTGAATATCCATGAACATATGTGAACCATACTATTAATTAAACCAATATTGTATTATATATATTTATATGGTATACCACATTATAAAGCTGTCCCAATTAATGATCGTCTAATGATATATAAATTCCTTTAATTATATGTCTTCTGTCCTATTATAGTTTATATAATGTAGATTATTTACCTCGATATGCACTTATTTTCCCTTGATATGCACTTAGTTTCCCTTGATATGCAACTATTTGTTCAATCTCAATGATGAACCATATTCCTTTTTATCTATCACGTAATATATGGCATGACACATTAATATACCCTAAATGTTTATTTCGATTATATATATATCTATAAATCTATCATCTATCATGGTTCTCCTTCAATAACTCATAAACACATACCTTCACTCTGAATAATTCTCATATTCCAGAAATTGTTCATTACCTTATGACTCTATTTCTCTTTTTCCCGAGGAACTCTACTATTCCTACATTCACAGTATTTCTTATACTCTAATATCTCTAATTAATAATGCATATTAACTATCGTATGGATGGACTATGACAATATATTGACTTCCTTATATCCTCGTCTTCTACTATAATAATGACTCATTTAACTAGAACGCTTTACTCTCTCCGATTACTTTAAAATTAACCCAGCGCATCATACAATTATGCGTTCACCAATCCTGCAATTTATATGGCATTAATATACCTAAATGAATCTTTAAGATTGATAATTGTGAACTCTATTATTTAAAATATTCATTTAATATATTAGATAAACTGATATCGTAAGTATATCCAATAGTAAAATAATTCAAACCTTGTGTAAATATAAGTAATTTTATATATTATATATGTTGTCTCCGGTAAACGGAGAATGATAGTTCTCGACAGGTTGTAGATTTATTGAATGGAAACTGGACGTGGATGGGGAATGTGGTATGGTTCGTGGATGGCTGTGAATTGGGAATGTAGTGTGGTTCGTGGATGGGGGTATATGGGGAATGGGTGTGTTCGTGGATGGGGGTATATGGGGAATGTGTGTGTTCGTGGATGGGGGTATATGGGGAATGGAGGATGGACGTATTGGACGAATCGCGAATGGAGGAAACCTCAAACTAAAACAAGTATGAATACATATTAAACATAAATATCAACAAGCATGATTACATATGTATCAATCGAGAAGTTCTCACAATTAATATGATATGATTTACTAGCCTTTCAGTGTACGCTGTTTGCACTAATAAACCATATCATACCGAACTTCTCGATAATATCGAGATCATGTGATGGGCGTAGTGGGCGTATTTCTAATTAGATAACTAGATAAAACTAGTTAATCTAATTATAAACTACGCTCTCTTTTACAATTTACAAAACAGAAATCAAATTATATAAAAAAAAACAAATAACAAAATATATTTAATCAACATTCATCCAAATTACATAACATTTACATTTGTTCAAGTCACGTCAACTAATTGCAATTTACAAAAAAAACATCAAATTATATAAAAAACACAAATAACAAAATACATTAAATCAACATTTATCTAAATTACATAACACATTTATTCTTCGTACACAATATATTTATAAATACCTACATACCGTTATATACGTAGTTGCCATACTATATATAGTAAAAAAGTACAAACTATGAAATCAGTATACGGGTGGCGAGTGTAGGGTTGCACGTCAATTCGAATAATTCAAATTAAAAAACAAATCACATGACCTAGCATGACCCATATGACCTATATGACCTGTATTTTAAAATAAAAAAAATATATTTTAAATATTTCAATAAATCTATTTTATTTATTAAATAATATTAATTAGATTATTTCACAAATGTCATTAATTAAAATCATTAAACCACATATATTTTTTTATAAACCAATGGATTACGGAGATACATAACCATTATTAGCATGTATATTTCACTATAAAAACGTATTTTTCATATAATAATTAGTATTTCCAAAGTAATTTCGTAACTTTAAATGTAATTATTGATTGATTGATTGATTTATAATTTATTTAAGCAAATACATAGCCGAAAATATAATCGAAAGTATAAAGTATAGATATTTGCTAACGATAACATACGTTATATAAATAAACAAGGAATAATACGAAATTAAAAAATTAAAGAAATTAAAACGTTTTACAGTTACCGTAAAAATAAACGAAAAACAATCGAAAGTAGAAATAAATCATATAGTAAAAATAAACAAAAAATGATCAAAATAGAAATAAAAGATTGCGTAAAAATAATCGAAAATATAAATAAAATACATTATTTAGTAAGTGGCATCGACATATTCAATTTCTACTTTAACTTAGTAGAAATCTTCTTATATTTGTACCCTGTTTTAGTAATAAATTATTAGTTATATAGTTTAATATTTAAATTTTAAATTTTAAATATATTATAAACAGAACATGTTTAAAATCAATTAAAGCAATACTAGAATGAAACAATTACTTGAATGAAACAAACAAATAATGTAATACTTACCAAAATCTTTAATAATAATAGGTAGTGCTTTATTAATTTTATATTTTAATTGTAGGTACCTATAATACATTTGAAACATATATATATATATATACAAACAAGTTACAAATAAAATAAACCAATATACCTATACAAAAAATAGTTAATAACAAAACATACCAATAATATTACGAAACAAACAATATAACACTTATCACTATAATCTGCAATAATAGAAAATTATTAATATTGTAGTTTAGTAATATAATACATTTATATAATACATTTGAAACATATTTACAAAATATATATAAAACAAACATATAATACCGAACAAATAAAAATAAAATAATACTTCCCACTTTATCTGTAATAATTACGTTATTTAATTATTGTATAGTTAATTATAGTACAATAAAATATAGGTTAAATATAAAATATACTTGTATACTGAGTATGATACTCATATGTATATAATATATGCATATATTATAATGGATGAAGTCCCTAGATCTTAAACTTGTATAGACACGAATAGTAATATAGCGCTTGAAATTAAATCATATTCCACATCTAATATTTTATTAACGAGTTTTAGTCGCACGTTTTTGATCATAACTGTTTAAATATACAAATTGAAAAAACTAAAATATGAAGTCTATTATAGAATTTAATAAGTTTTCTATTGGTAAAATGTATTACAAATACATTAATTTAAAAAAGCACATTAGCATATCTATATAAATATGATACATTGGCAATCAAACCTAAAATCGAATAAAGTTAATTATTTATGATTTTTATATGTAGGTTTTCATCCTAGTTTTAATATTATTATATTCACTATAAAGCTTATTAAATTCTACAATACAAGTCATATTTTCGTTTTTAATAATACATTGATATTATGTATGTTTATATTTATTTATAATACTTATTTTTCAATGTATATTTTATAACATTAATAGTATATTTTCATGATATGTATATATATATTATTAATAATTTAATTAAATATATATGTTAATAATATCATATATTATTACATTAAAAGTATATTTTCTTCATATATATATTATTATTAATTTAATTAAATATATATGTTAATAATATCATATATATATTATTCGAACATTAAAAATTATAAAAGTATTACTATTAATGATGTTTTTAAATAAATACATTATATATATATATATATATATATATTCTAACATTATATACTATATTACAAATTTTTTACAAAAAATATATTACAAATATGACATACTATACAAAATCTCATTCGCATAACTATATATATATATATATATATATATATATATATATATGCTTAATTGCTTACTTGCTTAATTTCGAGGATGATCTTGTCAGTCTACTCGAGCATCAGTATAACACAACTTTCTCCAGACATCCCTATCCAGCATTCTAGTTCTTATTTCTTCATTCTCATGAAGACCACAATCTTTCTTCAACATATCAACATAGCTTATTCTTCTGCGGCAACGACTTGCTTTACATTGAGATGGTTCCCACAGAATCAGGGGGTGAACTGAGAGTTCGGGATGGCGTACACAATTTCCAGCCATTTTCATCCTTCTGGCCTTAATTTTGGAGGAGACCAACGGAAGCTTCCCATATACTTCTTTATTAGCTACGTGTTCCTGCCATTTTATATTCAAAGCTTTCCGGAGCATCCGTGTGTATGTGCCGTCTAGTGAGTTCTGTTGTTTGACATTCAAAGTCCATGATTCTGATCCATATAGTAATACACTTTCGACCGTCGCAACAAATAGTCGTCTTTTAAGTGGTAGGTTTGTCTTAGATTTCCATAGAGTATACATACTGTGTAGCGCGTTCCAAGCTAAAGCCTTTCTTACTTTAATATCTTTTTCCGACGAGTTTATCCACGATCCAAGGTATTTGAAATCTTTTTCTACATCTAATATTTGTCCATCTGCTGTTTTTAATATTATCGGATCTAATGTATTGAAGACCATTACCTTTGTCTTATTATAGTTGATAAGCAGTCCGACTTTACTACATTCGGACTCTACTCTTTGTAGTAGCTCTGAGGCTTGACGTACAGAATCAGATATTAAGGCTATATCATCAGCAAAATCTAGGTCAGTTAGAACAATTGGGTGCACTCTTCGACTTCTACGTGGGACAATAGTGAATCCTAGTTCCTCTTCACGACCTTTGATAGCTTTCCTTAGTGCATAGTCGAGTATTATGACAAATAAGTAAGGTGATAGGGTATCTCCTTGTAAGACTCCTTTAACTATATCAAATTCTTCCGTTACACCATCTGGTGAGCATACTTTAGCTCTAGTACTAGCATAGCTCGCTTCTATTGCATTTACTATCTTATCAGGTATACCATATGATTTAAGTATTTTTATCATCTTACCTCTATGTACTGAGTCAAATGCCTTCTTGAAGTCGATAAATGTAAAGACAACTGGTATATTTTTACTCTTAACACCTTCTAGTATTTTTCTTATGGCTAGAATCTGCCCAAATGTTGTTCTTTCCTGTCTGAATCCATTTTGATTGTTTCTTAGTAGAGGGTCTAGTATTGGGCGTATTCGATTTAAGAGCATGCGGTTATAGGTTTTGGCCATTATAGACGTGAGAGAAATTCCCCGATAATTATCAGTTATAGTGAGATTTCCAGATTTAGGTATAGGGATTATATTGGAGATATTCCATAAGTCGGGCTGTTCACAGTTTTCATACGACTTGTTTATTATATCAAGCATAATGTCATTGATTTGGACATATTTTAGTACTTCGGGCATTATACCATCTTCTACAGCACTTTTTCCAAATGTAATTGACATTGATGATTTATCTCATACTTCTATCAGCTTGCTCAATTTTTAAAACTTTCTTTTCTAGGTCTTCATCATTTATTTCTTTATATATTTGATACATCTCAAATTTCTTTTGTTTATATAGATTACTATGACCTTTTTTCCCAGTATTTGTCTTATATGCAGTACTTATAGCATTTCTGGCCCTAATGATTCGAGGGTCATCCGAGTTCAGTTTCCTTCTAGGTTTTGTAATTTGCCTCATACATCCTACTGCGGTTTCATTAATTGCTTCCACCAACCTTTCGTACTTTTTAGACAATGATTCTTCATCCAAACTTTTAATGTTGAATTTCTCCTTTATATTATTTGCATATTTTTCTTGTAGTTTTACTTGATCCCTCAAATCGCTCCAAACATACTTTGGTTTTATCTTCATTTTCTGCTTTGTTGCTCGGAGGCTTAGGATTACCTTGGCTACCACAATTCTATGATCTGATCCCAAAGATATGAAGATGTTGTAAGCTTCGCAGTTTCTTATACTTTTTCTCCATTTCTTTCTAACTATGATATAGTCAATTTGATGTTTTGTCTTATGTGGTGAAATCCAAGTCCATAAATTTCCTTTTTTCTTTTGAAATTGTGAGTTAGCTGTTAATAGTTGGTATTCTTCCATAATTTCTTAAAGCCTATTTCCATTATTATTAGTTGTTGCGTTGTAGGTGTATTGTACATATTCCGGTCCCATCCTGGCATTCATATCACTTAGTATAATCAAGCAGTTGTGTGATGGTACCGATTCAATAGTTGTTCTAAGTTGCTCATAGAAAATATTATTTACTATTTCGTCTTCGTATTCACACGGTGCATATGTTACAATAGTGGTTAGTACAGGATTACCTTGAAAGTTAGCTATTAAAATTCTGTTCGTAACTCTTTTAATATTTATTAGGCTTTTATTTGCTTCTTTGCTAATTATAATACCTACTCCACAATTTTCAGCTTGTACTCGGTTTCTCCATGCTGATACTGTGTACAGATAGTATCCAGGGTCATCATTATATTGGTTAATTTCGTGTTCTCTATCCTCTGTATGTACTCTCCTATGTTCTTGTATACCGCATATTGCTATATTATGTTTACGCATATTCGATGTCATCTCTTCTGTTTTTTGTAATATCTTATCCACCCCTTTGACAAAGAGAGTTTGAATATTAAATGTTGCCATTTTAAGATTTGTTCTACAATGTAGTAATTTCGCCTCAGCATCTCGGCACGATTCAATCTCATCCCTCCCCGTAGGGTTTAAAGATGCGACGTTATAAAATCCTGTTGGATGTGCTTTGTGTACTTTAGCTGGTCTCCTGCGGACTCCCGCCGCTGGAAGTATAGGATTTATATATATATATATATATATATATAATATAGTATATGATATATTGGTTAAACTTTTATAATCTATAGAATGTATATTATATTATTGAATGTATATTATATTATTTAATATAGTATTGTAATAATTAAAATAATAAACAGTAATCAACATTTATTGGCGATCATGCCTATATGCATGCGAACAAGATTTTATATATATACTATAGTGTTATATTTGTAATATGTTTTTAATATAGTATGTAATGTTAGAATATATATATATATATATATATATATATCACAAAAAGATACAAATAGTGAATAAAGATATTATATATATATCATAATATATAATTCGAATAGAAATAATTTCGATGGGAAGGGCGAATTGATGACGAGGAAGTACACATTTTTACTTTTTTACTTTTGCAATGGGTACTTGAATAGAATAATTTAATGAAATTTATATTTCATAAAAGTAGAATGTGTTTTAAAGTTGTATTTTATTACGTAAGTTAAAGGGTAGAGAAAAAATGTAGTTCATCGTCATCAATTCGCCCTACCCTTAGAATATGTATATATATATATATACATATATATATATATATATAATATATATATAATATATATATATATATATATATATATATATATATATATATATACATTCGTGTTTAGGCATTCATAGTGAACGGACGTGTTTTTACCATTTTGTGCATTCAACCAAATCAACATTCAGATAAGTTATTTAATTTAAAATGTGTTATAAAATCGTATGTATTACAATTATATATTTTTCTTTAAATATTTACTATTTAATATACATTAGCTATCATTTGTATATATATATATATAATATCTTATATTTTATATAGGTGTATATGTATGTATATGGATATATAATTATATTTATTTATATATTTATTTAATTTACATAATAATTATGGCTAATGGTAGAATGTCAAATTCTGAAGTATCTGACTCTATTAAAAATTATATTAAAGATATGTTTGATACTAATATTAAAGCTATTATTGAACAACATAATACAATTATTATAGATCTAAAAGATACTATATTAGATTTACAAACACAAATTAAAAATAATAATAAATATAATGATAGATAATGATAAATACAATATTATATTCTAGTATGGTAACTAAAAATCTTAATGAAATTAAATGTACTATAAATGATACTGTAACCAAAAATATTGAAAATATATATGAAGATAGTAATCGTAAAAAAACTCTCATAATATATAATATAGAAGAAAAAAATTTAATAAAAAAATAGATAAATTTAAATATGATAAAGATTCAATTAATAGTATTATTAGTGAAATTAGTGATGTTAAAAAAATATCCATACAAAATATACATAGAATTGGTAAAATAAATATAGATAGTGAAACCAATGAAATAATAAATGATACAATTAGGCCTATTAAAATTACTTTAAACACAGAACTAGATAAAATGCATATATTAAATATGGCATATAAATAATAAGGGACATATTTAACTTGTCTAGGTTTATTTACATATGAACCAGATATACTAATTTTTACTGAAACGTGGCTTACTAAATATGATGATCCTATTATTTATTTTTAAAATTATAATATATACCAAACGAATAGATCATTTAAAAATAATAAAAGAGGTGGTGGTGTAGCTATTTTAGTGAAAAAAATGTATAAAACATCAATAATTGATAATCTATCTATTTCAATTACAGATTCAATTGATATTGTTTCTATTCAAATAATAGATGAAAAATCGAAAAAACACAATATTTTGTCTGCTATTTACCACTCGCCTGATAGTAATACTACTGTATTCAATGATTTAATTTTTAATTTATTTTCAAATTATATTAATAAAGATATATTTCTATGCGGAGATTTTAATATAGACTTTTCAAAAAATTCAAATACTACACAAATTTTTAATTATATACTAACTCAATTAGGTCTCTCGTCCATTATTAATATATATACCCGTACAACAATAAATACAAATACATTAATAGATAATATCATAACTAATAGTAAAAATATATTAACTAGCGGTATTATAGAATCTGATATAACAGATCATTCTATTTTATTTTTTATTTTTAATTTTAAACATACAAATTTACATAATACTAATACTAAACCATTCATTAGAAATAAAAAAAATATCAATGATTTGAAAAACGAATTGAATATTATAAATTGGCGAAATGAAATTGTAAGTAATGAACCTTTAAATTATTACTCATGTTTTATTAAAAAGTTAAATTTTCTAATGGATAAACATTGTCCTTTAATACATACAAATATAAAAAACGATTATATTAATCCTTGGATTACAAATAAACTTAAAAATGCAATTAAAAAAAAGAATAAACTGTTTTCATTTTATAAAAAACATAAATGTCAAATTGCGCTAATGAGATATAAAAAAATAAAAAATAAATTAATCAAACATTTAAAATTTCAAAAAAATAAATATTATAATGAATTATTTTCTAAAAATAATCAAAGTGATAATTGGAAAATAATTAATAAACTAATTAATAAAAAATATAATAACTTTCCAAATATATTTATTTACAATGGTATTGAAATACATAATGAAAAAGATCAATGCGAATATTTTAATAACTATTTTTCTAATATTGGTGAAAATATTGTGAATACAATACATAATAGTAGTAACAATGATTTAAAATTACTAATATATAATCCATATAGTTTTTATATCATACCTATTATCAATAGTGAAATAATTAACGTTACTAATAGCATGAAATCTAAAGTATCCATGGATGTAAATAATTATGATATGTCATTGATAGATTATTAATTGTATTTTATATCCTATAAATCATATATTTAATAATAGTATTGTAACTGGACTATTTCCAACGGATATGAAAAAATCAATTATAAAACCAATATTTAAAAATAATGATAATAAAAATATTATTAATTACCGCCCAATTGCACTTTTACCACAAATTAGTAAAATATTTGAAAAAATTATATATAATAGATTATCCAATTTCATAATTAAACATAACATAATAAATAAGAATCAATATGGTTTTATTCCAAAATCTAATACAACGATATCGCTTTTAAACATTCAGCATTATATTTTAATATTTACAGCTTTATACTTCCTTTCCTCAATCTACTGATCACGCTATAATCCAATACAACATTAAAAACTGTATTACTGATATACAAAATTGGTTCACTAGTAATTCATTATCCTTAAATGTCTCAAAAACTGATACTATTTTATTCTCTAAAATACCTTCAATTGTTAAAATAACTGATAGTTTTCTTGCCACGCTGCCTTTATCTAATAAAATCACAACACTCGGTATAAAAATTGACTCTATTATGAAATATGACAGTCACATTCTTAATGTTATTCGTACTGCTAATTATTATTTATATAATATACATAAGGCTCGTGCTAAGCTCTCCTTTGATATCACTAAATCACTTATATATTCATTGGTTTTTAGTAGATTCGACTACTGCAATTCACTTTTTGTTTTTGTCCCTGATAATATTATGATAAAATTCGAAAAAATTCAAAGGAGAGCTGTTCGTGTTTTATATAAAATTAAAAATAATATAAATACTAATACGGGTAGTAACTATATATCTATATCACATATTATGTTAACCCTTGGTTGGCTCAGATATCGTGATCTTTGTAAACTAAAATTATTATGTTTAGCTCATAAAGCTATCTACACGGGTGAACCTAAGTATCTGGCTGAATTATTATCAATTGCTACCAGTAGCAGACCAAGACGGGATTGCCATGCAATGAAACTTGTTATGCCTCATACAAATTCATGTTTTGGTAACTCTGCTTTTTCTGTTGCGGTACCAACTCTATGGAATTTACTTCCGAATATTATTCGTACGACAACTTCTCGATCTCAATTCAAAAGTAGACTCTTTAAACATTATTTAGTGAAATGAATATATATTTTGCGATTACTGTTATCTTCGTTTATATGTTATATTATTATATTATTATTATTATTATTATTATTGTTATGACGTCGAAAAATGATTTTCATTTATGAAGTCTTTAAACAAATAAATAAATAAAATAAAATAAATTAATATTCTACAAAAAAAATAGTGAACATAACAAAATTGCAACAATTTTTCTAGATCTGAAAAAAGCTTTCGATGTTGTTGATCATGTATTATTATTAAAAAAACTTGAAATATATGGAATAAGAGGAAATATATATAATTTAATAAAAAGTTATTTAAATAACAGAACATTTACCACAAAAATAAATAATTCATTATCGAATACTAAATATGTTAAGTACGGGGTTCCTCAAGGTTCTGTTCTGGGGCCATTATTTTTTATAATTTTTATAAATGACCTACCAAATGTTTTTAAAAATGTGAATAATATAAATTTAAATTTATATGCTGACGATACATTACTAACAGTTTACGCTAATAGTGATGTTGAACTAACAAAATTACTTCAAATATGGATAAATTAAAATATTGGTTCGATATAAATAATTTAAAACTTAATATACAAAAAACTAAAATACTTCCATATTTTAACACTAAACTGACTAATGATATAACAATTGACAATATAAAAATTGATATAGTAGATAACTATAAATTTTTGGGTTTGTATTTAGATACAAAATTATCATTTAATATACATATTGAAAATTTAAATATGAAACTTTCAAAAATAATATACTTAATTAAAAGGTTATCATATTTAAATATTAAAAATTTGATTTTATTATACAACTCTTTGTTTTTATCTAATTTAACATATGGGTAATATTTATAATTCTAATTTAAATATATTAAATTTATCACAAAAAAAATAATAAGAATAATTAATAAAAAGATTATTGACAATTCAAAATTACCATTAATAAGATTATCGCATACATCAATTTTATTTTATAATAGTAACATTTTAAAACTTGATGATCTTATAAATTTTAGAAATATTTTAATTATATATAATCTTTTAAATAATAAATATGTTAACGATATAACTGATTATTTTAAATTTAATAGAAATAAAACCAAATTTATGTTACCACTTATGAAAACCAATAGATTCCAAAATACAATATTTTTCAAAGGACCTAAACTTTAAAATTTAATAATGTTTAATAATATTTTAAAAACTAATACAATTACTCATACTTTAAAACTGAAGAAAGTATTAAAATCATTTTTTATTAAACAGTATTGTTAATTTTTTTATAAATATTAATTATTATAATTTTGGCAAACATCTTTTTTTAATCATTATAAAACAATTACATATATTTATTATAAACAGTATTACAACATTTACACATTTTTATTATAAACAGTATTACAAAATTTAAATTATAAACAGTATTAAAAATAAACTATTACAAATTAAACAGTATTAAAAAAATATAAAAATTATAAAAGTATTATAATCTTTAAAAAAAACAGTATTAAAATTATAAACATGTTTACACTACAGTATTAAAAAAAATCTAAAAAAATTATTTAATTTATTGTATATTATTTTATCTTCATTTTTCTTTTTTTTCATATTGCCCTATCGTGATATTAACCTATTACATTTTTATGCTTATTATATAATAATAAATTATTTCTTTAACAGTTTTAATTTTAGTTTTTATTTGAACAGTATTAAAATATATGTCATATTGATAGTACAAATTATTTAATTTTCTCTTTCTTTACAATTTAACTTAGAATGCCTATTCACGAATCACAACTTTTATTTTTATAATCTGTATCAACTTTATTTATATCTACTTTATTATTGTAATTTTATATTTTATCTTTGTTTCTAATTTTAAATTTTATTATTTTCGTATGTGATTAACCTTTTATATATTACTATGATTTTATTATTATGTTTATCATTATTTCTAATTTATTATTTTATTTGAATGGAAATGATGATATGACATTGCACATACTGTTAGGAGGTTTCGAATCAATAAAGCTAATCGCTTTCACTGATCCTCCTTAGACTTTGTCTATAAACTGAATTCATTCATTCATATATAATATATATATAATATATATATATATATATATATATATATAATATATATTTATTTAAAACATATCATTAATAATAATAATTTTATAATTTGTAATGTTCGAATAATATATATGATATTATTAACATATATATTTAATTAAATTAATAATATATATATATATATATATATATATATATATCATGAAAATATATTATTAATGTTATAAAATATACATTGAAAAATAAGTATTATAAATAAATATAAACTTACATAATTAATATGATAATATCAATGTAATATTATATTATAATATTATAATATCTATACATATTTAATATAATGTACATATGTTGTTGTACATATGTGACCATAACTTTTTATTTGTTAAGCCTTAACATAAGGGTATCTATAAAAACGAAAATATGACTTGTATTGTAGAATTTAATAAGCTTTATAGTGAATATAATAATATTAAAATTAGGATGAAAACCTACATATAAATATCATAAATAATTAACTTTATTCGATTTTAGGTTTGATTACCAATGTATCATATCTATATGATAATGTGCTTTTTTAAATTAATGTATTTGTAATACATTTTACCAATAGAAAACTTATTAAATTCTATAATAGACTTCATATTTTAGTTTTTTCAAATTGATATTTAAACAGTTATGATCAAAAACGTGCAACTAAAACGCGTTAATAAAATATTAGATGTGGATTATGATTTAATTTCAAGCGCTATATTACTATTCGTGTCTATAAAAGTTTGTGATCTAGGGACTTCATCCATTAGATATATATGCATATATTATACACATATGAGTATACAAGTATATTGTATTGTACTATAATTAACTAGACAATAATTAAATAACGTAATAATTACATTTAAAGTTACGCAATTATTTTTGAAATAGTAATTATTATATGAAAAATACGTTTTTATAGTGAATTATACATACTAATAATGGTTATGTATCTCCGTAATCCATTTGTTTATAAAAATATAAGTGGTTTAATGATGTTAATTACTGACATTTGTGAAATAATCTAATTAATATTATTTAATAAATAAAATAGATTTATTGAAATATTTAAAATATATTTATGTTATTTTAAAAATCAGGTCATATAGGTCATGCTAGGTCATGTGACATATTTTTTAATTTGAATTAATCGAATTGACGTGCAACCCTACACTCGAATACGGGTGATCTCACCAGATTTCACACTATGCTCTCTCTCTCATTATCGCATATTGTTAATATATATAATAATGAATATATAACATAGTATAATTAGTACTAAGGTATACCATCAAAGAGCTTACTCATGACTTAGAATAGAAAATGTGTTGAAGTAGGAATTTAAGCAAATTAACACTATCTTTATAACATACATATATCGTCTAGAGACGTTTTCCTGCGGTACATGTATCACACAGCATACTAACGTATACTTGAAGGTTGCACCCGCGATGTAATAGTTTAACAAATAATATGTAGCACATAATATGTAGCACACGTTTAACATTGTGCGTTAGTCTCCACGTATGATATACATTCACAATAGTGCAACGTTAAATTCTCTATTGTTGATGGTTGATTCATTGCGATCTTTCAATAACATTTCTGAAATATTAACTAATTATGAAAATTTAAAATATATTTAATATGGTTAATATTAAAGGATCGCTAATCTTTAATATTAATTATTATTTTAATCATTACTCTACTCCAATACTCAGATGTATCAGACAGTATTAAAACCTTCATAACCTCAAAATGTCGATTTTATTAATTATTTAAAATTGTATATGTTTATGATTATTTCGAATTATGATATTTATATTACTCACTTACTATATTATATATATATATATATATATATATATATACTTTAAATATTATTACAAATATATTAATATATGTATATAATAAATTAATGTAATTACTAAACGTAATGAATAATAAACCTCATTAACAGTTAAATACGATGAAATTCACATACGGGTTACCAGACATATTCCAAGTTAACTCTGTGTTAAGACAATATTACCAAACGGTTATTTACACGTCTGTATGGGTCTGTTACCTAAGCTATCTAACTACGCCTATAGATTAATGCCTATATTATATTTAATATTTAATGAATAATAGTATTTTATTATAATTTTATTAATAATATTAAATTACAATAATAATTGTTTATAAACACATAATAAAATATGAAAACTAGCTTACGCTCGTATCGATGCAAACATGCAAACATCAGAAAATTCTTCTGAATAATACTTTAATAACACATATTTACATACCCACATGCGCACACACGCACACACACATCACTACAGTTAACAGTCACACGTGACCAGTATTTCGATAACGCCATGAATGCGAAAAACTTCACGAGTTATATGTATAACTTCGACGCTTATGGTACCCGACGAAACGCTAGTAGGTTAGTCACTGTTCATGTTTAGTAGCGTTATTTAGTGAGCTTCGTATTTATTATATTATATTACCATATTTAATAAATACCGTATCGTACTCTACATATTCATTTAATTACATTTTTAATTAATTGTTATGATTATATAATAATATAAAACGTACACTATAGTGTACGTGTATATATATATATAGAGGAAAGTCTCCAATCACCGACACTTAAATGACTATTTGTAATGACTTATTCAATATTCAATATATATATTTTTTACATATTTTACTTTAGTCCCGTGACTCGAGAATCGTAGGAAATTAAAAGGAACATAAACACTTCTATGATAACATAAACTTCTCCAATCATCTCGGTTTAACGTCATTAGTAACAAATCCTCTAAGTTCTTCGATGTCCATTTGCAAATAGTATTCATCCAGTTTAACCTGGGTCGTCCTTGCGATCTTTTTCCATCTACTTTACATTGAAGAATAGTTTTGGCTAATGAGTTGTGTCGAGTGATGTGGCCGAACCAACATAATTTCCGTTTCTTGACTATTGCGAGGAGAGGCACAATTTTATCTTTTACGATAAATTTTGTTATTTTTTGTCGATAAGTGATACCTAAAAGACGTCTGTGAGATTTGTTTTTAAATGCAACTATTTTCTTCTCCATGGATTCTAATAGAGTCCATGATTCACATCCATATAGAAATATCGAGAGTACTAATGATTTATATAGGTTGTACTTTAAGGTGATCTTTTTGCTTTTCCTGATCTTGTCACGTCTTACTATTGCTGATGTTGCAGTAGCTATACGTATTCTGATTTCTCCTTCGCTTGAACCATCTTTTTTAAGTGTAGTACCTAAATACTTAAATTGATCTACTTCTTCCAGTTCTTCTCCATTCATTATGATCTTAGCATGTACATTATTTGTATTACTATTTACCATAGTTTTGATTTTTTCACTACTGACCTCCATACCGTAATTACCTGCATGTAATGCTAGGCAATCTGTTAGCTTTTGTAGTTCGCAGTTACTTCCGCTTATTAGATCTATGTCATCTGCAAATCGTAAGTTTGAAATTGTTCTTCCGCTAATAGATATGCATGAATTTTTAACGTATCTGTCATAATTTGTTCAAGATAAATGATGAAAAGATTGGCGATAAGAGACAACCTTGCCGTACACCAACTGTTATTTTGAATTAATCACCTTTAATATTGTCTAGTAGAATTGCACTAGTTGAATTTTTATAAAGTGATTTAATCAGTTGCGTTATCCCATCAGATATACCAACATTTTCCATAACCTGCCAAAGTCCTTGATGCCACACTCGATCAAACGCTTTTTTAAAATCTATGACATTATAAAATAGATCTTTGTGAATTTCTAAATGTTTTTCCATAATTATTCTACAGTTTGTGATTTATTCTACGGTGCTTCTACCCTTACGGAAGCCTGCTTGTTCTTCAGATATTATTTTTTCAGCATATGGATTTAATCGATTCAGTAGCATTTTAAATAATATTTTGCTTGCGTGATTTATAAGACTGATGGTTCTGTAATTTGAGCATTATCTGCTATATCCCTTTTTTGGTGTGGGTATAACAAGTGAGCGAGTCCATTGTATCGGCCATTCTTTGGTGTTCCATATAATTTGACATAATGATGTTAATAATTTTTGAAGATTTTCCCCACCGTGTTTTATTAATTAACTTGGAATGTTTTCGGGACCAGGAGTTTTCCCATCTGTAAGAGATTTGATAGCATGTTCAACTTCAGATTCGAGAATTGGTAACGAAGTGTCAGCTTCAGCTTTGTTTGCTTCATTATGATTTAGTTTCACGTTAGTTTTTATTGGATAGTTGTATAATTCGTTACAGTATTCTGTAACGAATTTTTGGTTTCATTTCGTAAGTAGTTTTAGTGTATTATATGCTTTTTTATTTGATCTGTTGTTATTCATATCTTTATTTATTGATGCACATTGATCCTGTATCCAATCCTCTTTAGCTTTTTTCATTGATTTTCTAATATTTGAGTTTAAATTTCTGTATTCATCTTTTTTACTTGGATCTGTTTTTAAGTGCGACTTTAGTGCCCTTCTTTTGTCACATAATTCCAAGATATCATTTGTGATCTATGCTTGTTTACTTACTCTATATATTCCAATAGTTTTAGTTGCATCTTCAGTAATAATCGTTTCAATCTCATTACAAATTGTTGTGGGATCTTTACCTTCTATAGTGACATGTTTTATATCAGATTGAATAGCATTTTTATATAGATGATTGGTTGCATTATTCTTGAGTTTAACCAGATCGTATCGTATACGACTAGTTTTCGATCTTTTCTTTATGCAAAGTTTTAGTTTCATATTGCATAGAAAAAAATCATGATCACTATTTATATCCGCTCCAGGGTATGTTCTGGTAGATATCTTTATGATGCTTGATTTCTAACGTTGTGGTGTAAGTATATAGTCAATTTGATTATGAGTCTGTCCGTTTGGAGTGTGCCATGTTGGAATTCTTGATTTTTTATGATTATACAGTGTGTTAGATAGTAGTAACTTGTGTTTATCAGCAAATTCTAGTAGTCTTTCACCTCTTTCATTTGTTATATCATTTCCAAAACGACCTACTGCATTGGGCCATGTAGCGTGAGCATCCATTCCCTAATCTTATCCCATATATTACATTTTGTAATTAGGGCAATATTATGGCAATAAATAATGTTGCTATTTTAAATTTGTGATATAATTGTATTGATAATAATACACAGGGGCTCGGTAATTGGATACATGTGCCTAATACCGACCTCACCCTAAAATACGCGTGGTGGATATAAAAATGATATTATAGTATTTATTCAAAATAGCGTATACGTATATATATATAAATAGATTTAATGAATTACAAAACGCACCCAATTTATATATCTTGAAGTTAAGTATTAATATTCATATTAAATTTATAATTGAATTTTATATTTATATATTACACTTTAAAGTAAGTGTCTATGAATATAACTAATATATTAAAGAAGAATTATATAATATTATTGACGCTGTTAAAATACACTATTGACATGTTAAAATGATACAAACACAAATTATAAATAATTTAATGTAAACAAATGATATATTTTTACTGGATATTATAAATCTAACGGGATCGGTATTAGGGTAATTTAGTGGGTTTATAATAGGAAAATCATATAGATTGCTCAAATTAAGATATCTTCGTTAATATATATTCAAATTATCATATTTATATAAGGTTTATGAATATTTTATTAATATACAATATTATGCATATTATTAAGTTTTCATTTAAGTATTTACAATGATTTAAAAAAAAGTTATTATTCAAATATTTAAAAAGTAAAACTATAATATTACATTTTATTAGATAACAATTGTAGGATTGATTTTTTGAAGAAAAAAAATACTTATTCATATTAAAATTAAATTATTAATAGTTCGTATATTTATTAGTTTTTAATATATTTCATAGTTACTGAGATACGAGAGGAGTAGGTATTAGGATGGAGTCGGTAATGGGAGACTTTCACATACATATTCATATGCATATATATATACATACTAATAATTCAGAGTGATATTCGATACCCTGGAAACCAACGCGTTCTATTCTAGAATGACTAATCAGATAGGTTAGTAATGTTCGTAGTTCTTAAGTAGTTCTTAAGTAGTTATACATACTTTTCATAACTACATAACACATTAATATTATTCATATAAGTACAAGTGCACAGTTATTGTATAACTACATAACTACTTAAAACTACTTAATTACTCAATTAATAATGAGTACTTATAAGTAATTACAAATATGTGTGTAGTTATCTAGTTACCCAATCACATTTCACTAGACTTATGTATGTGTATTTATATTTATCTATACATATATATATATATATATATATATATATATATGTGTGTGAGTTTGTGTTATGGCATATTCTAATAAATCATACATACATAAGCACTATGCTACGTACGCTCAAGCCTTGACAGCGAAATTAAAACCTACTCCGTATAGAATACATGCAATCTCTAGACTGTTTGGCTCGCTAATGTCGCCAGCCTAGAAAGTTTAAATACATAACATGTTAGCTGAATACTTAGAGTAATACTCACGTATAAAAGACTAGATGAAATATACATGTCGGTTTCATTATATACACATTTAATGTCTACGCTACAGTACATAATACTCTATTCACTGCTTACAGTACATAATAGCTGATACAGTAATTTATATTGATACCCTAATGTAATACTTAAGCCCAGCACCAATGTGACACATATAACGAGCTAATCAGATATCGCTAACTTGCAGACACATTTTCAGTGAGCACGGACACTTTATAATAATTATTACGTAATTTTATTATTTTTTAAAGATAATTAATAACAACATTAATTTAATATATTGTAAAGGGAATATTTAACCTTAAACATCTGTAAATCGCGTCATTATTAGATCCCTAGAATTTATCAAGAAAGAAGATTGTATTGTATATAGTATGCCATATTTATTTAGCAACATTATTATGCAACAGTTATTATTCATATATAATATCTGAAGATATGTAAACAAATATAATTGATAACATGATAATTACATATATATAGAACATACATGTTAACATTTGTTAACATACAATATATACATTTGTAGTAACACCTATTGTAAAATAGATTACAAAAGGTAGTCGAATTTATAAACAATATTGACTTCCTGTTTACTAGAATACCTTACACGACTTAACTGATATTAACTTTAAAGGCTCGTGGTTAGTCCCTATCAAATTATAACTATATTAGTATATATATATATATATATATATATATATATATATTACCCGTACACGTTATATCGTGGCAGCGGTCTCAAAATATCCATGCATGATAATTACGTTATATAAAAACAATTAATACGGAACATTATTTTCAAAATAAAATAGAATTGTCTAGAAATTTGTATTTTATTTTATATTATATTTGTATTATATTAGTTTTATATTTGTATTATATTTGTATTATATGTGTATTATAATTGTAGTATAAAACTAATTAGAGTTAATTAATTTTATTACGATTATAGTAAATTAATAAATTGTTTAAAATTAAGTTTTTTTAAAACAATTATTATGACATCGTTACTGATACCTGAGACTATAGATATCGAAGGAGAAAATATTGGATCGATATGGTCTGCTTGGAGGACAAACTGGACACACTATTATGTAGCTAGTGAGATGAGTATCAAGAAGCCAGAGACACGTATAGCGATATTGTTAAATATACTAGGACCAACCGATCAAAAGATTTATAATACTTTCAAATTTACAGAGAAAGAAAAGGAAGACAGATTAATAGAAACGGTAATAAATAGTTTTGAAAAATACACATAACAAAGGATAAATATACTATATGAGAGATGTATGTTTAATAGAAGAAAACATGCAGAAGTCATTTGTGAAATGTGCAATATACGTAAACTATAAGAAAATGTTTTAAAATATTAAAAAATATTCAAAAATATTACCGAAGACGAAATAATAAGTGACCGATTGATAAACGGTATGAATAATACATCGCTTCGAAAATCAATAATAACAAGAGAAACGATAAACTCAGAAGAGCTTATGAGACTATGCAAACGGAAAAACATGGCACAAGAACAGTGCAGAACATTATCCAGAGAATCTAAATAGGATAAAATAAACTATGTTGCAAACAAGAAGCAGAGTACGTACAAATATAATGATACATATATATGTATCCTTATATAAGATGTCAGAAAATGCATCAACAAAAACCAATGAAATGTACAATTTGCGTAGGAACATGTCTGGGACAAGAACAAATGTCCAGCATATGGAAAAACGTGTTTTAATTGTGGAAAAAATAACAATTTCAAAGTAATGTATAAAAACAACAAGATGGTGAGTAATATTTTCAACATAAAAGATGATGTGAGGATTTTCTCAATAGAGAAGTTAGCACAAGAAGACTTAATAACATTACAAACTAAATGGTGCACAAAAACTTAAAGTTGCAGATAGATAATGGGGCGAGTGTTAATATAATGTCAATAGATAACTATAAAAAGTTAAAAAATGATGTGAATCCTGAAAAAATGAGAATATCCAATAATAAATAAATCACATTATTTGGAGATCGGAAATGGCCAGTGATGGTAGAAATAGTCACAAGAGTAAGTAGAAAGCAAAATATTTTCCTTGTAAGATTTGTAATACTGTATGGCATAAATAATCAATTTCATACCATACTAGGAAAAAGAGATTGTATTGAACTCAAACTATTTAAATTACTAGATAATGATGCTATATCGCCAATCAACACTATAAGCAATGATACTACAAAACAAATGGAACATCTACATAATTTATAGAATTTAAAGAAGTCTTTTTATAGAAGAATGGAGAACTTAAAGGTTCATACCACTTTAAAATATGGTATAATGCAGTGCCAATTAAGCTTGCCCAGCATAGTGTAGCTGTACCACTGAGACAATGAATACAATACGAACTCGAGAATCTAGGTACAGCTAATGTTCTAACTAAAGTAACAACACCGAATACGTGGGTATCATCCATGGTAGTTGTTAAGAAAAATAGTGGAGAACTAGGGATATGTTTAGATCCGCGTAACCTGAACATGTATATGGAAAGGGAAAACTATCCTCTACCAACCATTGTATGAACACGTTTAAGCCAAGCAAAGGTATTTTCAGTATATGATGTAAAACACGTGTTTTGGCTTCTGAAGTTAGACAATGAATCCATTTTACCTGGTAACATTCAATACTCCATTTGATAGATATATATGGCTACGGATGCCATTTGGTATTTGCTCAGCATCCGAAATATTTCAGCGTAGAATGCATGAAATCATAGAAGGATTGACCGGTGTAGAAGTGGTGGTAGATGACTTTTTGATATACGGATGTGGTGTCAATTTGAATGAAGCTAATAGAGATCATTATATGAAATTGAGACTATTCATAGAAATATGTAGGGATAACGACTTACACCTAAAGAGTGACAAAATAAGGTTCAAAGAAAAATAAGTGGCCTATCTTGGACATCGCTTAAGTGCAGATAGTATCAAACCCAGCGATGAGAAAATTATTGCAATTGAATATATGCCAAGACCGACAGACGCAACTGGTGTTAGACGAATACTGGGTCTATTCAGTACCTAGACAAATGTATACCAAATGTAAGTACTAGGACCATAGAGATGAGGAAATTAACGCTCAAAGATGCAGCATGGAGCTGGAGTAATAAAGAGGAAAATGAATTAAACGAACTTAAGAAAACAATATGCGAGTACCCGACATTTACGATACTACAATGTAAACGACCATGTAGTTATTTAATGTGATGCCTCGAAAGATGGACTTGGAGCAGCTTTATTGTTGAATAATGTACCTGTAATAGATTCAGAAAAAATATATGCTCAGATTGAGAAAGATCTTTTTGCTATTATATTTGTATATAAAAATGTAACCAATACATATGGCACAAATAACATCACAATATAAAAATACATCTTGATAGCGGATATTTTGAGTAGAGCGTTTCAAGATAAAGCTGACAATGAAGATATAATACAAAATGTCATAGTATCGATTGTACTAGCTATAATAACACAAGAGGGAAGAGAAAGAATAAGAATAGACACCGAAAACTATGTAAACTACTAAACTCATGTATAATTAACAACTGGCCTAGCAATAATATAACCCCAGAAATAGTAATGCCTTACTATATTTTCAAGAATAATATTACCAGTATTGATAGAATAATATTCAAAGACGAACAAATCGTCATACCGAGAAATTTAAAGGGATAAATGCTAGAATCTGACTCATACCGCACACGCTGGCATAGGATCTATAAAAAGAAGGTTACGAGACACTATGTTCTGGTCTGGTATTGCAAGATATATGGAATCATTTGTCAAGGATTGTGCCATTTGTATAAGACATTGGGAACAGGCAAATAAGATAGAACCGTTAATTCCGCACCATAGAGGAGATCATCCGACGGAATGGGATCCGTGGATGAAAATAGGAATTGATATATATGACTTGGATCAGATACACCTGTTAGTAATTACGGGTTACTATATTAATCTAACAATGGTGGAACGAATTAAGATGTTGGAAACTTAAGCGAAAATACAAGCATTATTAAATCGCTGTTCGATAGTTGGCTTACCAGAATAAATAATAACTGACAATGGTCCCCAGTTTAGATGTGAGTTTAAAATATCTCGATATTCAATACAAAGCCAGCAGCCCTCATCATCCTGAAGGAAATGGGAAATCAGATAATGCTGTAAAGACGGTAAAACGACTATTTAAAAAAAGCAAAAATTCGGAACAATTCGCGTTGATGGAATTTAACAATACTGTGTCTGAGAAATATCAGACATCACCGGCTGAGAGATTTTTTGGTAGGAATGGAAAACGCAGTTAATTAGTACTAATGAAGGGTTAAAACCGAAATATGCAACAATAGATGATGAGAAAATTAAAAAAGAAAGGATTAGGAAGCACAAAGAGTATTTTGATAAACAAATATCAAATAGGAAACACTAGAAAATGAAAGGATCGTCATAAAGTAACCTACATATGATAGATGGAGCCAAGGAATATGTGTGCAAGTTCTAAACGACAGAAGCTATCTAGTAAGATTGGATAACAAAGAGTATAGAAGAAATAGCAGAGACATACAACGGATTCTACAAAATGATAACGAAGAAGCAAATCAAGAATAAGGAGAGATAGAGGAAAATGAATAGCAATCAGTAAGACGTTCTGGTAGATAAAATAGAACAATACCAAAACGTTATCTGAATGATTAGTAATCATAGGTGGTAGTGGTTATTAATGTTATTTCGTTTTCTACGTATTTATGTTACCTCGTTTTCTACTTATTCATATTACTATATTTTCTTATGTTATTATTATACAAACTTACTTATGAAATACTCTATTATTATTAGGATTAATTATTATTATATAAACTTACTCATGAAGTACTACGTTATTTTGACACTAATATAGTAATAATAGATGAAAATAGATGTCACATGGGAAATAAAGAGAGATGTAGCCACACCTATTGTAAAATAGATTACAAAATGTAGTCGAATTTATAAACAATATTTTGTAGTTTACTAAAATACCTTAACTGACTTAACTGATTTTAACTTTAAAAACTTTTGGTTAGTCCTTATCATATTATAACTCTCTTAATATTAATATTACATTAACACGTTATAAATTGTATGTATATGTTAATTTGATAATACACTCCTTAGTATGTATATATATATATATATGTTTTATAATAATTATAATATTATAAGGTTTTTATTATAAGGTTTTTTTATTATTGACAGGTTTCACTCTGGGTATCATGAATAGAAACATATTAAATTGGAACCACCCATCGTTAGTCATATACAAAAGATAAGATAAGATAATATAATGTAGGGGTAGTGCACACTATCTCTATATTATATTATCTATTATCATATACTACTATCAGATTGTTACTATTTACATCTAAATTTAATACAATTATATTTATATATTTAAATCAGATTTAAAATTTTAATATTTTAAAATAGTATGTATATGTATTGAGATTTCATTTTAGAAAATATTCTTGTTTAAAAATAAATATTAAATTAATAGTAAATGTTGATTAAAATTATAAATTACAAGATATAAAATAGAGAATATATATTATAAATGATGAAGTAATACCATATTATTATAATTTAATAATTCATTTCAATTTTAAACAAATAAATATATTTGATTAAATGAATATATGACGTAACATCATATTTCATAGTTATATCAATTACGGAGGAGCCGGTTTCATTCTTGGACACGAAATATCACACGGATTCGATAATAATGGTAACATGTTACACGTGTTGTATGATTTAAATATTATATATTTTATAATAGGTGATATTAATGATATTTAATAATTTTAACTAATTATATTTTTAATTATTAACTAATTATTTAACTAATTTTATTTTAACATTTAAAAAAAACAAACTATCGAGCCCTCATCGCCATCATCAGGTATTAAATACGATAAACACGGCATGAAGAACGCGTTGCTAACGAATGAAACGATGCAAGCCTACGAGAACAAGACTCAGTGCTTGGTGCAACATTTCAATACGATGAGACATGTTGACAGGGAGTTCAATCAAACTGTAAGTGAACGTCGTCCGTGTTAAGACGCAACATATACTACCGAGTGATTCCTAATGCTGTACTAAATACAATGATACATTATATGTACATTATACATTATACATTATACAGTATACATGATACATATGGGTTTACAGACAGCTTTTAAAAGTGTTACTATCTCGATCTCAGTGGGTCATACATATTATAATAAACATATTTTGGAAGTTTCATAACAATATATTTACTATTTATAAAGCACTAAGCACTTTAATGAAGATATATTTTCATTTTTGAAACAATGTAAATTTATATTTTATGTATTTGTGCAAGTGCGCGTTGTCATACAAACAAAATATTTGGCATATACTTGTATAAATATATTATAATATTTATAAATTAAAAAATACGTAAAAACTGTTTATTTTTATTTTTAAAATTTTAAAATTAATATAATATTTGTTGAATAAATTATTTTAATTAAACTTAACACTTTGTTGTGGATATAATGGATATTTACGAGTTATAATTAAAAAAATTATGTTTCTAACAAAAAAATACTACGATTAGTTTACTGTAAAATTGATTTTGTTGGTTAAAATTTTCAATATAACTTATTTTTTGAAGAAGTATATATTATTTTTGTATTAATTATTATAATTTTATATTTATACATTTGTTATGTTATCATTAAATACATATATAATATATATTTTTTTATTATTATTATATTGATACTTTATTTTATTATTAATCTAGTGATAATTTTTTTTTATTATTATTCAATTGATAATTTTTTTTCCGATATATTTCCGTAGAACGAATTAATTATTATTTTTTTAATTTATTAATATTTTAATGGTGTTTTTTATATAATACTTAAAATCAATTTTCAATTATAAATAAATTGTCCTTTCATATATCTTTAATTTAATTTGTTCGTTATTTTTTAATATTGTTATTGTTTTCTGAGATTTTGTCGGTTTACATTTTTTGTATAATTGAATAATTAAGATGAGTTATTTTGAGATAGGTTACATTTTTCTATGAAGATAACTAAAAAAGTTACCAAAATAGTCTCCCGTAGTATACAATGTACTGTATATATATTGTACATCGTATAACATTGAATGTTGATTGAATTATCACTGCATATTGTACACTAGATACATTATATTATATAGTATACGCTATATTACAGTAATATATAGTATACATGATCATGTATATACATAATTACTTGTATATTTTACAATATATACAATATATTACATTATACAGTGTATGTTTCGATCAATAAAGAGTACAATATTATTCGTAATCAGTTGTAAAGTTAACCCTGCAGTGTACTTATGTCTATGTTAACCCAATGTATTTATTTATTTCGTAATAACATTCCGTACTTTATTTTAATATTATATATGTTTTGCATATGTAGATATGTATGTATATATGTATAGATATATCCATAACCCTTTCCCTTTCCCTTAATCCTACCTCCTAACACTACCCCTTAGATGTACCTCCTAACTTTAACCCCTAACCATGTTCCCTACCGTTACTCAATAATCATGTCCCCTAAATATACCTACAACAATAATATTGCGATTAAATAATACACGATGATTGTTTAAGGGTCGGCTAAACATAATGTGAAACATATGAATATTTGCATGGTGAAGATAGGAGATTTTGTTTACTAAAAGTACAATAATATCTAAAACATATGAGAGAATAATTAATTTGTTGATGTCTTATTAATTACATTTAGATCTATATATACATATATATATATATATATATATATATATATATATATATATATATATTAGTTATAGAATTATATGATGATGAAAATGAAACCTAGAAAATACTAATTTTAAAATACTTAAAAGTATTTTAAATTTAAATAACAAATTTCTAATAATTTTCAGGAATTTCAAGTAAATAATTTTAGCTCATACTTGAAAAACATACATAAAAAATACAATTATTTTACCATTATTTTAGTGTATATTTTTATATGGCTTTATATATAAATTATTATTTATGACACTTATGGTTACTTTTTTGTATCAAATCATTTTAAAGATATTATATTATATTTATTAATTTTGATATAATATCATTTTTATAAAAAGTATATTTATTTCAAAAATCATATGTTTCGCCTGTCCTTATAAGGCCTTTATAAAACCTTACACCGCCCTAAACCATATTGACAATGAATAACCGATCCCATAATTACGTATGTATAAGCGTATTTATAATAGATGTGTACGTATATGTTGACGTCAGGTTCGTTATGATGCTGTTATCCGCTTATTATTCTAGTGCGATGATTTAACTAATATGACGTCACTATTACATAATTCCATAATATATATAAACGCCGATAAACATATGATGTTTAGTAGTCAATAAACTATTTTAATAATAATAATAAAAATTATGATTACTTCATCTCTTAGGTTAACGGATTACGTACACTGGGTGAGAACCTCGCAGACAACTTGGCGATAAAAGTAATCGTCCGGGTTAGATTGGGGGGGGGGGAGAGTACAGTTATATTGGGGGTAAAGATTAAGGTTAGGGTGGGGTGAAGGTTGAGGTATTATGGTGGGATGGGGGCGATAGGGTTAGGGTTATAATGGGGGGATGGTTGGCGTTACAATTTTATATAATATATTTAAAATTTTTTATGAATGTTAGTGATTATTTGAATTACTTCACAATATTAATACTATATTATTTTCTGATTGATGTACAATAATTTGAACATTGTGTACGCGAATATTTATAATATTAGGTATATTAATCTTAATAAATACTTCAGTATCATACTATTGTGGTTTTGTAAAGTATAGATTAGTTAGTTTTACCAATAGAGATACAACTAGATAATAATAAACGACCAACTGAATAACTCAAACACACTACACATTATACAAAATTCATTATAGCACAACTTATACCATTACATAATTTATTATGTTACAGGCATATAGGGGGTCAGGGGCTACTTCAGATAAACCTTTACCGGGTTTGAACTTGTCATCCGAGAAGATGATGTTTTTGAATATTGCTAACGTAAGTCACGTGATTTAGTTAGCTATAAATAGCTCCTCGCTTACTATTACATATATATATTTAATTAGAATTTTGTTTCAATTTATATAACTACATTTATTTAATATACATACTATTAGATACATTAATATAAATAATATTAATTAATATTAGAATATATTATTACCCAAAAGTAAGACATTTATGATTTTAAATATATTTATTGAGCTACAAAATAGTAAAGAAGTATAAATAACTAAATTATATGATCCTACTAATACAGTATAATATAGAAGTATAAGAATTTCTAAACATGAAAATAAAATAAAAACGATATAAATAATATCACTATTATAGATCCTAATATTAATTTAGTTATTAAATAATTATTTACAATATTTATTTTTTAAATTTTCTACTGATACATACAGCCATGTGATATAATTGCAACAGACTTCAACAATTCCCTTACAATAGATAATTCGAATACGTTCTGATTCCTTCATCATAATACCAACATATCATTTACATAGTTTTTCTGTCATTACCGATTACCACACAAGAATGCACGTTATTTCACGGGAGTCCACTCTCCTGAAAAACAAAGGTTAGCTAATATAACTTTAGTATTAGAGGTAGTAATAGTAGTAGTAATAGTAGTAGTAGTAGTAGTAGTAGTTGTAGTAGTAGTAGTAGTAGTAGTAGTAGTAGTAGTAGTAGTAGTAGTACTAGTAGTAGTAGTAGTAGTAGTAGTAGTAGTAGTAGTAGTAGTAGTAGTAGTAGTAGTAGTAGTAGTAGTAGTAGTAGTAGTAGTAGTAGTAGTAGTAGTAGTAGTAGTAGTAGTAGTAGTAGTAGTAGTAGTAGTAGTAGTAGTAGTAGTAGTAGTAGTAGTAGTAGTAGTAGTAGTAGTAGTAGTAGTAGTAGTAGTAGTAGTAGTAGTAGTAGTAGTAGTAGTAGTAGTAGTAGTAGTAGTAGTAGTAATAATAATAATAATAATAATAATAATAATAATAATAATAATAATAATAATAATAATAATAATAATAATAATAATAATAATAATAATAATAATAATAATAATAATAATAATAATAATAATAATAATAATAATAATAATAATAATAATAATAATAATAATAATAATAATAATAATAATAATAATAATAATAATAATAATAATAATACTAATAATAATAATAATAATAATAATAATAATAATAATAATAATAATAATAATAATAATAATAATAATAATAATAATAATAATAATAATAATAATAATAATAATAATAATAATAATAATAATAATAATAATAATAATAATAATAATAATAATAATAATAATAATAATAATAATAATAATAATAATAATAATAATAATAATAATAATAATAATAATAATAATAATAATAATAATAATAATAATAATAATAATAATAATAATAATAATAATAATAATAATAATAATAATAATAATAATAATAATAATAATACTAATAATAATAATAATAATAATAATAATAATAATAATAATAATAATAATAATAATAATTAATACATGAATCATTCCAATCAGGATAAACGGAATGTTACAGAATTCAAATGAATTTAGCAACATATTTAAATGTAAAGTTGGCTCCACCATGAATAGGCCTGATAAATGTGTAATGTTTTAATTTTATATTCGTGAGTTATTTTACAATTTTTATATATTTGTTACGTTTTCATAAATATAGCTTTATAATATACATGTATACATATACATATGAATATATCCAATTACATTTATATTCACATATATATATATTAATTGTTTAACATATTATATAATTATTTTGCAAATGTTAATATAATAGCCTGCTATTATTAGTATGGGCTTTATGTAAACTAAATATTAGTAACATTATTATTAATAAAATATTAAACAATATATGAATCATCCATGATTTCAACTAAAGATTGTTATTTTGCTTTATCAACAACATGATATGATGTGCAATACATATATGTATAAATACATACATACTAATAATAACTTTAATCTAACACTGTTATAAACATTCTAAAAGTTTATTATAAAAACTAAATTTACCTTATTATTAAAAGATATTTTATCTGAAGAATCATTATTGTTATTTAAACATATTAAATATTACCATTATAGGCATATTTCTCTACTATTGATTATAATCAATGTTTAATAATAATAAATTATGATTATGATATCATATTATAAATTTGTATTCTAATTTGTATATAATAACGTTATATAATTCACCTACATTCAGTTATAATGATAGCGTTGTAGTGTAATGTACTACATCACGTGACATCACGTGACATACCATTAGTCTCGAGATGTGTAGGCTCTATATTACTAATGCAAATAAACCATAGCATGACATGTCGATATCTTTTAGAATTTATAAATAATATATTCTTGATATCTGTATGGTATACTAAGTAATGTTGACCTATATTTTATATATCTTCTGATTTATAACCAGAATATAAATCATTAACTTTACTCTACACAACGTTCACTTACATATGTGTTATCTCCCAATAGTGTCACATCATTAGGTTATTTATCTTTATAAACTTCCTAGTCATCCATTAGAGCCTTTAAATGAATGTATCTCTAAATCCTATGTACATTTCATTGCTAGTATTTTCAATAATGGACAACTGATTTCAACATGTTTCACCAGAATATCAACTTACGTATTCTTACGTTAGATTAATTATAATTTATTTTTCGTTTTTCTTATCTCTACGCTTATCCAAGATTGAAAACAACTTTCAATATTTGTCTTTCTCTTAACTGTTCTTGATACAGTATATTTGTTCACGTCAAATATATCTAATATAATCTGACTGCTTTGTAATTCATTATATTTATTAAAAATAGAATATATAATTTATATTTATTTTTAAATTCTACATTATTACCTCTTGGAGGTATTATTATTAATGATTTGGACTTTCATATGATCAATATACATTATCATTTTAATATTAATGTAATTAATATTATATCTATTCGGCTCTTATAATAATAATTTATACCATCGGTAATGAAGCAATGGTATGAATGGATGTACCTATTGGAAGTAGGGAGTTCTATAGGGATGCAACAATATAGGTAAAATCACGTTTTCGAAATGTAAGGGATGATATATATTATATGTGAAGGAAAATTAGGGAAATATCAGCAATGAAACGTAAGGAAGTCAATTGGCGTATTAGTGTTAGTAGATCAGATATATAAAGAGGAGATAGAGCATAACTGGAAGTATGGGCGAGTGAGAGGAGGCGTAGAAGGGAACGTTTTTTAGAGGGAATTAGTTTTATATGAATAGGTGAAGGATTACAGTTATTAATGGAGAAAATGTTGCGGCGTATAGATGCATGCATTGTGCCGTTAAAGGAGATAATAAAGTATAAGTGAAATGTATTAAGGAGATGATAGAATAGAAAAGAAAAGTTTTTAATACGATAGAGGATGAATGAGTTTATTAGGACAGTGGTAATGCCCGAGTTATGCACTTTATTATGCGACGATTTTGAAAGGTGATAGCTGATTTAGTTATATTATATATGTGGGAATTGAGGTATTTACTATTACTGTTAATACATTACATTATAATAATGTTGGCCATTTATTGTTATCAATCCATTTGTTTGTCTGTAGTCCTCGTCGTCTCAATCCTTTAACCATTCATTGGTTTTCAATAAACATGCATGCCTGGAATCATGGTCAAACAATTTAAACTTTCTTCGTGTGATAGCATTAATGGTTCAAATTTACTTACCAATTAAATAGTGGTGCTTCTAAAAAATATGCGTATTTTCTTGAGACTTTATAATAAGTAGTTTTTTGTGCGATTTGTTCTCGAATTGTTGTATCTTTTTTGTCGTGTATTCATTAAGATTATATGCTTCGCACCTCTATCAATATGGACTATAATGATGTAAGTATATATATAGTAATAATAGCTTAAGTCGGTTAGGTTTGATATTCTAAAAAATATATAGTCACCATCTCAGATATTGCTGGGCTATCCTCTCTTTGATTTCAGAGTAACACGAGCCATTCTTGCATCGATTCATCTGCATTCTAATCGTTACTATTGTCTTGATCTATTTACCGTAATTTCGAACACATTTAGATAGTCTGTCGGTTAATTATTGTTGCTCTTTATTGCTACCAACTATTAAAACTAAGTCGTCAGTGATTTGCACGTTAGACAGTAGTACACTTATAATCGATATAGATTAAATGTGATTGTGCTGAATATAATTGTCTTGAGAAATACGTTAAAGAGTACCGGATAAAGCAGTAAACCGTGACCTAATTAAAAGTTTTCATGTATATTGTTTAGAAGGACTGTACTTGAAGAATTTTCATAGCGGGATTTACACCGGCTACAATATAGTTATAATTTCATGATTTATACCTAAATTATGTAGCGAACCACGATCCATCATAATAAAATTATCAAAAGCTTACTATAACATATGGAACACATTTTTATAAACTATCCTGTTGTTTTTCAATAATAATTCTGCAGTTGAATATTTTTCGATCGCGATTCTTACTTTTCAGAATTCTTCCTATTCCTTAAATAAAATGTTTTCAACTTATGGATACAGTCTGTCGAAGATGATCTTTATAAAAATGAAAGAGGCAAAGCGGTATGTAATGTTAGCATGTCTTGAGATTATCTTTTTTAGGAATTATATAACTTAGGATTAGGTTCATTAAGTTGGCAACAATTGTGTTGTATATTCTTCCCGACAGCACTTTGTAAATACCTTCATAATGAAATTCCTCGATATATTACCAACTCCTTATGATTATCCATATTTCAGTATTGCTGTCATTGATGATCTATTAACTAATTAACTAGTATAGGAAGATCATTATAAAAGAGTTATTGAACGGTATATATAATCATATTAGTATCAGCATTTATCAGATAGTTGTAAATGCTTGACAATATGCTGTCAATAAATGTAAGGGAATTCCCGGTCTTTAAATTTCAATATAATTAGATAGGACATTTTTTTTTTAAATTTAAAATATCATTAAATAATTAAAATTTTTATATAATTTAAATTTCATAAAATTAAGTTATATTATGTTAATTATTCTTTATAATTTTTATATGATGAGAATATTAGGTTTAAAAATATTAGCATATTAAAAAAAGTAACAAATTTGATATACATTACATTTTTATTTTTTAAATTTTATTATCAACTCTATATCTAATCAAAAATATTTCCTGTAGATACAATATAAATATAATATTAAATATATTGTAAACATTTGACTAAGTTTAGTTAATAACTGAGAAATAGTACATTTCATAAGAAAAACAAATATTCTGAGATAATTTATGTTAAAAATGTATGGTTTTATTTATTAATGAAATTACACTATGGTATTATTCTATAACAGTGGTTCCCAACCTATTGGTCAGGGGTTTTTTGTTTGGGTATTGGACCAATTTCTAAACAATGTTCACGTTGTAAATACAAATTTGTTAATTAATTAATACAAATATATCATTTAACTAAAGTTTAATAATAACAAAATAAACAAAATAAATGTGTCATTGGGTCATGGTATATTTTTAAATTAAGAATGATCAAAAAAAGGGTCATGGTTAAAAAAGGTTGGGAATAACTGTTCTAGAATAACGCCACAGTCTAATACATGACATTTATACAATAAAACCAATAGGTGTAGCTAGTTAATGATGAGCACGATCACGGTAGAAAATGATCGAGTTAAATGTTCAAAGATTGACGATCGTCAGCAACTTAAGCAACTAGAAACTATTTGCCGAAACGTAATATTATAGGTCAAATAATATGTTCCAGTAGGTGGTAAAATTATAGGTAGTTTGTGAGCAAATAAAAAGTTTCCTTTTACATATACAAAATCAATATTGGAACGTATAATTTTACCCGTAAATAAACACATAGTGGAACGTATATTTTTACCTATAAATATCCACCTAGTGGAATGTATATGTTTACCCATAGAAATATACACACAGTAAAAAATGAATTATATATAAATATATGTGAAAAATAGTGATATATTTAAAAAAAGAAACGTAAAACAATCCATTCATTTATTACAGGAACAATACACAAAATACGGATATGATATAACACGTGAATACTATATATATATATAATAATAAACTGAGAATGCAAATGTATATTTGTAATGCTATTAATATAAGTATGTATACATATATGATTATATATGATTATAATCTACATATATACTATAGTACATAGTATGCGTATATAGAGGTTTATGTTCATTAAAGATCACAGTGTATAATGCCATATATATATATGTATATATAAGAAATTCATGAAGACAATACCGGATCCTAGAGATGATCTTTAACATATTCATGGAGATATTCACCATAGCCAAGCAGGAAAATAACAAATGGTAATCTTGTTTATCCTGAAATTATAAATTGTATATTAATATAAATCAATTATCATGACACAATCATATGTATATGTGTATACTGAAAACTAGTTGTGTATAGTTAATAAGATGTATTGGTATGGTTCATATTTATTAGATAGATACAATAGGTGATACAGTACTTGTTATGATGGGATGGGACATATATATATATATATATATATATATATATACGCAATACATGGGAATGGGACTGGGCGGGTGACGAGTACGCAAGATGTGGGGATGGGACGTTTGTATATATGTATATATGTATATAAAAATATATACATATATATAAATATATATATATATATATATATATATATATATATATATATATATAAACTGCCTGTGTGGCTCAATTAGCTAAGCCGTCAGACACACAAGCAGTGGAACACGGGTTCTAGCCTCGTCTGGACCATTAAAATAGGTCTTAAAATAATAATTAGAAGTGATATTATATATTGTATATAAATAAATGATCGGGATCGCTAAAACCACGGATGAATTAACATGAGAACGGATTCGAAGGGACATTAGAGCCATATGGTTATATGTAAAAACGTCATTTAAGTTCCTGGATGGGATGAAAGGATTAAACCAAAATAAACAAAATATATATATATATATTTATTTTATTTTGGTGAAGTTCATATTATTTATATATATATATATATATGTGTGAATACAAATATTAAGCAAGATTAGTTAACAACATTAACTCACACTACTTTACGATGACCGGCTATTAGGATTGCCCTCTAACTTTAGTAATAATCAATAATGTGCTCAACCATGTATACAAATATTAGTGATATTTCCATTCAATAACATATTATTTATCTTACTTGAAACCATTTATCTAATAATTTAAAAATTTGCCTTCGATACCACTTTAACATTTAAGTCTCATAATTTAAATTATCTAGAAAATGAAATCAATTGTACTCTAGTTTTAATATGTAACTGGATTTACGGTAATAAGCTATTACTTAATATTGATCAAACAAAATTAATTTCATTCCATGTCACAAGAGTTTAACATAAATTGAACATACAAATAAATAATATAATCATAAAATAATCAATTAATTTTAAATTCCTATGCAGTTTGACCAACATCGTAATTGGAAAATGCAAATAAATAATATTAAAAATAAACTTAGTAGAAATAGACTTAGTTTACTACATAGATATGAATATAAATTTATTATTAATACTTTAGTTATGCTTTATTTTTATTTTTTTTCATAGTCATAGTAATTATTGTTCTATTATATAGGGAAAGACTTACCCTAGAAATATAAAATGCTTTCAAATTTTACAAAATAAATGTATGAGATAAATATATATACTTGATAACAAAACCAATATTGATTACATTTTTTAAGACATAATATTCTTAAATTTAAAGATATAATAAATATATCTATTTATAAATATATGTTTAGAATATATAACAAGCATTATTTGCATAGTTCAAATTGTAAGTTAGTTACCCATAATTTCTCCTTTTCGGTTAAATAGAACATTCTTAATACCAAAAATAAGATGTGATCATTTTAAATTTAGTATTCGTTACAATGGCGCATATTTATGTAATTCTTTAAATGCAACCATATCATCTTTAACGAATTTTAATACTTTTACAATGCATATTAAAATCATGCTTTTAAATAATTATATTTAATCACTTACACCTTATCTGTATTGTTTGTTATTATATTTACATGGTCATCTTTTCTTCTTTTTAGCCCTTTTAAATTGTTCGTATTGTATACATATTTGTTATCTTTGTAGCCTTACTTTAGTCTTTCATTTGCTTTGATTTTTTTATAGTTTAACTTATTTATTATTTTAGTAGCTTTTACATTTTTTAAATATTGTATTATATATTTTTATTATATTTTATTATTATTGTATTGTTACATACTTGATGAATTGATATTTAGAGGTAGATTTAATTTTATTGTATTGCTTTTTTATGAGACAAAACACAAATGAACAAAATAGAATTATAAAATATTTAAACTATTTATATTTATTCGTTTTTGTAATAATTCTCTCATTACCTAGAACAGGTTGGTATATCGATAAGGTCAATAGAACTTCTATACCATACCTGGGTTTTTGATCTCGGTTATATATATATAATAATATTTATTTATTGAATCTCATATATATATATATATATATATATGTAGTGTTGTGTTAATAAACAAGTCAATACGGGTTGCGTTTCCAATAATCGTTTTATTCGAGGAGAGTCTTCGCCATGTGCTATCGTCGATACAAGATAATTATACGTCTGCTCGCTTAGACCGCTAGCTCAAAAAGGAAGTTCACCTTGGAACAATTCCAGATGTCACGCCCACAATATGTTAAGGGGCGTGCCAGATAAATAATAATAATAATACGGTTGGAGTCGGTAGCGCTCCAGAAGCAGGTCGTATCGTGCAGAAGCTCGTCGGTCTCAGTCGTCGTCGTGGTCGCAGGGTGAAGATCGGGATACGTGGTGGAGGAAATACGTGGTGACGGAATACGTGGTGGGGGAAATACGTGGTGACGGAATACGTGGTGGGGGAAATACGTGGTGACACACTACATCACATACCTCCCGGACAACGATTTTAGTGCCCACACTAAACGTACTACTAATATATAACAGAATATAGTATAATATAAGATGGATATAATATGATAATGCTAATGATATAATATAATGATATACTAATAATATAATAATTAACGATATGATAATACGCCGGAATCGTGTCGGCGGTGGCCATGGAGGTGGCAATACAGGCTTAGTGTATTTCGGTGACGTCGGGCGGGTCGCGGGGGTCGTGGGGATAAACGCGAGGGTCACGGGGGTCGAAGGTGACGTCGAGCGGTTCACGGGGGTCGTGGGGATAATCGCGGGGGTCACGGGGGTCGAGGTGGACGTCGAGCGGTTCACGGGGGTCGTGGGGATAATCGCGGGGGTCACGGGGGTCGGGGGGATAATCGCGGGGACCACGGAGGTCGAAGGTGACGTCGAGCGGGTCACGGGGGTCGTGGGGATAAACGCAGGTGTCACGGGGGTCGGGGGGATAATCGCGGGGACCACGGAGGTCGAAGGTGACGTCGAGCGGGTCACGGGGGTCGAAGGTGACGTCGAGCGGGTCACGGGGGTCGTGGGGATAATCGCGGGGGTCACGGGGGTCGGGGGGATAATCGCGGGGACCACGGAGGTCGAAGGTGACGTCGAGCGGGTCACGGGGGTCGTGGGGATAAACGTGGGGTCATGGGGATAATCGCGGGGACCACGGAGATCGAAGGTGACGTCGAGCGGGTCACGGGGATCATCGCGGGGACCACGGAGGTCGAAGGTGACGTCGAGCGTGTCACAGGGATAATCGCGGGGACCACGGAGGTCGAAGGTGACGTCGAGCTGGTCACGGGGGTCGTGGGGATAAACGCGGGGGTCACGGGAGTCGGGGGGATAAACGCGGGGGTCACGGGGGTCGTGGGGATAATCGCGGGGGTAATGGGGGTCGAAGTTTATTATTATTATTATTATTATTATTATTATTATTATTATTATTATTATTATTATTATTATTATTATTATTATTATTATTATTATTATTATTATTATTATTATTATTATTATTATTATTATTATTATTATTATTATTATTATTGATTGATAATTTATTTAAGCAAATACATAGCCGAAAATATAATCGAAAGTATAAAGTATAAATATTTGCTAACGATAACATACGTTATAGAAATAAATAAAGAATAATACGAAATTAAAAAATTAAGGAAATTAAAACGTTTTACAGTTACCGTAAAAATAAACGAAAAACAATCGAAAGTAGAAATAAATCATATATTAAAAATAAACGAAAAATGATCAAAATAGAAATAAAAAATAGCGTAAAAATAATCGAAAATAGAAATAAAATACATTATTTTGTAAGTGGCATCGAAATATTCAATTTCTACTTTAACTTTATAGAATTCTTCATCTTGTACCCTGTTTTAGTAATAAATTATTAGTTATATAATTTAATATTTAAATGTTAAATTTTAAATGTTAAATTTTAAATATATTATAAACAGAACATATTAAAAATCAAATAAACCAATACTAGAATGAAACAAACAAATAATGTAATACTTACCAAAATCTGTAATAATAGTAGGTACTTTATTAATTTATATTTATATTTTAATTGTATAATAAATTTGAAACATATATATATATATAAAAACAGAACAAGTTATAAATAAAATAAACCAATATACCTATACAAAAACAGTTAATAACAAAACATACCAATAATATTACGAAACAAAATAATATAATACTTATCACTATAATCTGAAATAATAGAAAATTATTAATATTGTATTTTAGTAATATAATACATTTGAAACATATTTACAAAATATATATAAAACAAACATATAATACCGAACAAACAAAAGTAAAATAATACTTCACACTTTATCTGTAATAATAATGAATTATTAATTTTATATTATAGTATATTTGAAATATAGATATAAAAAATCCGAATTTTCTATAACAAAAATAAATTTATAACAAAATATAATACAGAACAAACAAAAATAAAATAATACTTCCCACTTTATCTGTAATAATAATGAATTATTAATTTTATATTATAATATATTTGAAATATATATATAAAAACCTAAATTTTCTATAACAAAAACACATTAAAAAAACCAGAAGAGATAATGCAATAATCTAGATACAAAATGAAACATAAATCAATATAAAATTATAAATTTCTGTTAAAAAAAAGTATTTTGTCGAAACAGATTTTGTTTATTTTATTTTTAAAAGATGAAACAGATACAGATTTTATTATATCATTATTTAATGAATTCCATATATTAACTGATCTATTATTAATTATATTTTTAATTGTATTATCATAATTATGTATTACATTTAATTTTTTACAATTACCTCTAGTTCTACAATTATTCGAAATGTTAAGAATATCAGATATCTGTATAATTATTTGAAATTTTAAAAATTGTAGTTAGATCTATTTTTAACCTTCTAAGTTCAAGTGATTCTAATTTAAAATATACCAATCTCTCTATATATGTTTTATAATTAATATTTGATGAATTTGTATATCCTACGCATCTTGTAATTAATCGTCTAGTAAATAATCTTTGCACTCTTTCAATTTGGTCTATGAGACTACGAAATTTACTAACCTTTGAAAAAGGTGACCAAATTATGGATGCATATTCTAAAATTGGTCTGCAATAAATTTTATATGCATTTAATAATGCTCTAGGGGATTTTGTAGTAATGCATCTAAAAATTGAATTCAAAGAAAAATAAGCTTTTTTACAAATATAATCAATATGTTTATTAAATAAAAGGTTATTTTCAAATATTATTCCTAAATCTTTATAAAAAGTAACGTTTTCTAATTGAATATTATTTATAAAATATTTTGATGGAGTAACCTTCCCTAAAGTCATAACTGCACATTTTGATAATGAAATATTTAATTGCCATTTATTTACCCATTGTGAAAATAAATTTAAATTATTTTGTAAAAGAAATCTTTCACTCTCAGATGCGTATGAAAAATATATTTTTGTATCATCGGCAAATAAATCAATATGAATTTTTGAAGAGAATATACTAGGAAGATCATTAATATATAATAAAATTAAAATTGGACCTAAAACCGATCCTTGTGGTACTCCAGATTTTACAATAGAACTATTTGAAAAATAATTTTCAACCCGTGTAATTTGAGATCTATTCGATAAAAAATTATAAAACCATTTTATTATTTTATTAGATATACCGTATGATTTTAATTTAAATAGTAGTTTTTCATGAGAAACAACATCAAAAGCTTTTGCAAAATCAATATATATTATATCTACAAATTTTTTATTATTCAATTCATTATACCAACATTTTAAACATTTTGTTAATTGTAATTCTGTGGATTTTCCACTTATAAAACCATATTGATATTTTGTTAATAAATTATTAGATTTTAAATAAAAAATTAAGTGTTTAGAAGTAATACGTTCTAATACTCTACACATTACACATGTTATTGAAATAGGCCTATAGTTATTTGAATTTGATGGTTCACCCTTTTTAAAAATTGGTGTGATTATAGATTTTTTCCAAATTTTCGGTATATTACCCGATAATAAAGATGAATTAAAAATAATATATAAAGGCCTACATAATTCATTAGATAATAATTTTAACATAGAAGATGGTATCCCATCAATTCCGAAAGTATGTGTAATTTTTAATCTATTTAAAAATATTTTAATTATTTCAAGATTTAAATCAATATTATCAAATTTTTGTTTAGTTAAGTTATAAAATTCGGGTAAATTTCCATTATCATTTTGTTGAATTGAACTAAAATATGAATTTAACGTATTTGCTTTGTCGAGATCTGAAAATAAAATATTATTATTTGATATATCAATTAGAGGAGATACTCCAGATTTTAAATTTTGTCTTTTTTTCATAAATTTATAAAACATTAATTTATTTTTTGAATTAATTGCATTAATCTCTCTCTTAAAATTTAAAGATTCTAATTCCTTGGATAATTTTTTTTTTGCTTCTATCCAATTATATTTATATTGTAAATTAGTTTTAGATTTTCGAAATAATTTTTTTACTTGCTTCTTCAATTTCAATATATTCTTCGGAAGTACCTGTTTTATTGTATTATTTATATTAGGAATATGTGATATAAATAATTTATTTAGAACCTTATTAAAATATTCTACTTTTTGATCGATATTATAATCATTTGAATTTAGATATTCCCAATTAAATCTAGAAAGATGATATTTAATCAATTTTATATTAGCATTATTGAAATCAAAATTGTTTGATTTTAAAATCTGTTTACATGGGTATTTTTCAATATTTACATTAAATGAAACAGAATAGTGGTCACTTATATTTTTGTATAATCCGAAATAGTCTCCAATATTTATATTAGATAGTAATTGTTTTTCATTAGTAAAAAGTAAATCAATTATATTATTATTACGAGTTGGCTTATTTATTAATTGTGAAAATGAATTTTTAATAATCGAATCGTAAAGTAATGCATAACTTTTTAGGTAACTAGGAATGTATATTCTTTACAATTAAAATTTGATAAATTAAAATCTCCTATAATTATAGAAGAATTATAATTTTGTTGGGTTATATCAAATAATTTACATATCTGTTCATGAGAAACATCATTACAATTTGGAGGTCTATAGACACATATAATTTTAAATGGAATTTTTGAATTAATTTTTAAATGTATATATTGAACATCTATGTGTGAAATAAAATTTCTTACAGGACATAAACTAAATTTACAAAATATCGCAACACCTCCTCTATGAATTAATTTATCGTATCTAAATAGTGTATAATTTTTTCCACCGATTAAATATAGAGAATCTCTATCATCTACCGTTAAGAATGTTTCAACTAAACATATAATGTCATATTTATTTAGAAGAAATTTCTACTTAAGTAAAAATTCCAAAAAATTAATTTTATTTCATTATTGTTATTTATATTATTTTTCATAATATTGACTGATTTTACCAAATTGTCAGTAAAGGTATCAGAAGTGGTTACAGTAGAGGTTATATTAGCGGTTACATTAGCGTATACTTTTTTTAACAACAATCATATCACTTATTTTAGTGATTTTTGATAGTAACATATTTAATTTTTTTTCTGTGCTATTTATTAAAGTATTAATATTACTATTATCAATAATAGTAGACGATGGTAATGAGTTATTTAAACTAGGTTGATTTATTGGTGTATTATCATTATTATTATTTATACATGTATTACATTTAAATGTAAAATTTGGTGATCTAAATAACTGAATAGCATATTTTGGTGGTGATTTATTAGACCAATTTGTTTTCATTATTTTTGCTTTATATAAGCATTTATAATGGTATTTATTACCACATGAACATGATATATAATTTTCGTTATTAATTTCTAAATTACATGTAATACAATCCATTTTTAATGTAATAAATATATTACAATTATATAGTTTAGAAATTATATATATTTTTAACAAACTGTTTCCCTATGATTTTAAATTGAACAATTGCCGAATTCGATTTTTCTTGTTTACTAAATAAATTAGCGTTGCGATGTTTCAATTTTCTTATTTTCGAAATCGATTTTAAAACATTATCCTTTAATGTAATGACTACGTAAATATCGAATGTAATTCCGTATAATATAGAGAACAAGTTATCCGAATGTATGTCGAAATTAATTAGTTTTAAAGAAATTTAATTTTTTTTTAATTTGTAGAAATAACGCGTTAAATTTATGCGACTTTTAATTTGGTTGCTATGCGTTGCCTTATTATTATTATTATTATTATTATTATTATTATTATTATTATTATTATTATTATTATTATTATTATAATTATTATTATTATTATTATTATTATTATTATTATTATTATTATTATTATTATTATTATTATTATTATTATTATTATTATTATTATTATTATTGATTGATTGATTGATAATTTATTTAAGCAAATACATAGCCGAAAATATAATCGAAAGTATAAAGTATAAATATTTGCTAACGATAACATACGTTATAGAAATAAATAAAGAATAATACGAAATTAAAAAATTAAGGAAATTAAAACGTTTTACAGTTACCGTAAAAATAAACGAAAAACAATCGAAAGTAGAAATAAATCATATAGTAATTATAAACGAAAAATGATCAAAATAGAAATAAAATATAGCGTAAAAATAATCGAAAATAGAAATAAAATACATTATTTTGTAAGTGGCATCGAAATATTCAATTTCTACTTTAACTTTATAGAATTCTTCATCTTGTATCCTGTTTTAGTAATAAATTATTAGTTATATAATTTAATATTTAAATGTTAAATTTTAAATGTTAAATTTTAAATATATTATAAACAGAACATATTAAAAATCAAATAAACCAATACTAGAATGAAACAAACAAATAATGTAATACTTACCAAAATCTGTAATAATAGTAGGTACTTTATTAATTTATATTTTAATTGTATAATCAATTTGAAACATATATATATATATATAAAAACAGAACAAGTTACAAATAAAATAAACCAATATACATATACAAAAACAGTTAATAACAAAACATACCAATAATATTACGAAACAAAATAATATAATACTTATCACTATAATCTGAAATAATAGAAAATTATTAATATTGTATTTTAGTAATATAATACATTTGAAACATATTTACAAAATATATATAAAACAAACATATAATACCGAACAAACAAAAGTAAAATAATACTTCACACTTTATCTGTAATAATAATGAATTATTAATTTTATATTATAGTATATTTGAAATATAGATATAAAAAATCCGAATTTTCTATAACAAAAATAAATTTATAACAAAATATAATACAGAACAAACAAAAATAAAATAATACTTCCCACTTTATCTGTAATAATAATGAATTATTAATTTTATATTATAATATATTTGAAAATTATTACTATTATTATTATTATTATTATTATTATTATTTTTATTATTATTATTATTATTATTATTATTATTATTATTATTATTATTATTATTATTATTATTATTATTATTATTATTATTATTATTATTATTATTATTATTATTATTATTATTATTATTATTATTATTATTATTATTATTATTATTATTATTATTATTATTATTATTATTATTATTATTATTATTATTATTATTATTATTATTATTATTATTATTATTATTATTATTATTATTATTATTATTATTATTATTATTATTATTATTATTATTATTATTATTATTATTATTATTATTATTATTATTATTATTATTATATTAATGTATATTCAAGAATATTCAAGTATCCGAATATTGATCATAATTACCGGCTATTTAAATCGAAATTAAAACCACACATCATCTCTATATCGAGTATACTGATTACATTGTATCGTACAGGGAATAAAGTACCGCTTTAACTAATGCACCATGTATGTTATGTAGTAGGACATATGTGCACTATCCACTGTTACCTGTTACCTGTTACCTAATTGGTTTAGGCACTTCCATCAACTTCTTTATTGAATTTTTCGGACGTGCTTTCAATATATTATTGGGCAAAAAGGTATGTTTTGAGCTTTGATTTGAATGTTACAGTTGAGTCAATTGATCGGATATGGTGAGGTAGATCATTCCAGATTTTTGGAGCATGGATGGAGAAAGATTTATGTTGGGAAGATGTTAAATGTAATAGAACTGGAGTTTTTAATTTGAATTTGTTTATGTGTCTTTGTTCGTAAATAGTTGTGTTGGGAGTTAGTAAGTTGGCAAGATAGTCTGGTGTGTTATGATGTGTAGCTAAATGTATGGTGAGTGCAATTTTGTAAATTATACGGGATTTTATTGGCAGCCAATGTAATTTGGTTCTCAAAGGGGATATATGTTGTCTGGAATATTTAGTTATGTTGAATATGAATCTGATGGCTGAATTCTGAAGACGTTGGAGTTAATTTATTATAGATTGTGAGGAGGCATAGAGACATGAATTACAGTAATCGAGGCGGGGGAGAATGAGGGATGTAGCGAGGAGTTTTGCAGTATTAAAATTAATGAAGGGTCTTATTGTTCGTAAGTTGTGTAGTATGTAGTTAATTGACTGTGATAGTGATTTAGTCTGGATGTTGAATTGTAGTGTTGGGTCGATTAATATACCAAGATTTTTTATTTTATTAGCATAAGAAATACTCAGATTGTTAATGGTAATTTGTGGTGGAATGAATATGGTGGTAGATGTTTTAATATGCATTGATTCAGTTTTAAGACAGTTTAGTGATAATGAGTTATTGGTGAGCCAGTTATGTATATCAGTAATGCAGTTGTTAAGTACATTTATGTCGTTGTTAGGGTCTATCAATCTACAGTGTAACTGTATATCATCAGCATACGAGTGATAGTCTATAGTGGGGTATTTGTCAATAATTCTAAATAAGGGAAGTAGGTAGATATTGAATAGGAGTGGACCAAGGACCGATCCTTGAGGTACTCCATGAGTAACTTTACGAGGTTTAGAGATTAGTGAGTTTATACTAATTTGGTAAAAACGATCAGTTAGGTATGAGATGAACCAATCAAGTGCAGTACCAGAGATTCCGATAGAAGTTAGTCGATTTATAAGGATATTATGGTCAAGAGTGTCGAAGGCAGCTGATAAATCAAGGAGAATGACCACTGAACCATGTGGTGATGCAGCAGATAGGTGAATGTGATTAAGGATATGTATCATTGCAGTTTCAGTACTTTTGTGCTTGGTATAGGCACTCTGATATGGGTTTAATATATGATTTTCATGGAGATACGAATTTAATTGACGAGCAACAACTCGTTCTAGGGTTTTGGAGAGCGTTGATAAGTTGGAGATTGGTCGGTAGTTGGAGAGGATTGATTTGTCAAGGTTTGGTTTTTTTATGATGGGTGTAACATATGCTGTTTTCATGTAGATTGGAAAAATGCCTGAGGTAAGTGAGTTTTCTATTATTTCTTGGTAATAAGATGCTAGATAAATGTGGTACTTATTTAATATAGAATGAGGAATTGGATCTAGTTCGGATGATGTATTTACTGCACTGAGGAGTTTTTCAATGGTAGTAGTTGATGGTAATGTGAAGGAGGAAAGGGAATATAGAGGTAGATTATATGGTTCATTGAGAGGTGTAGGGAGTGATTTAATTATATTCATGACTTTAGTATTGAAATATTGGTCAAATGTATCTATTAGCGTTGTTATGGGTTCATTTGGTAGAACACGTAGTGATATTCTACCAAGTATCTGGTTAGAAATGGAGAAAAGTTTCTTAGAATTAGTTGATGCTTTTTTTAATAGATTATTGTAGTATGATTTCTTAGACTTCTTGAGTAGGGTTCTATATAGGCTACGTTGTTTGATAAATATATTGTAATTATTGAGAGATTTAGATTTTCTCCAATAATTTTCATATAGTCGTAATTTGCGTTTTGATGATGAAAGTTCAGAATTAAACCATTTGCAATTTGGACGTTGTGTTATATATTTATATTTGATGGGGGCAAGTTCGTCAAGGGTTCTTGATAGAGATGTTTCTAATTTTGATACTGAGTTTGAAAATTGTGTGTTATTAATTTTTTTAGAGAATTCAGTGATGAAAGTATTGGTGTCAATATTGTTATATTTTCTATATTTAATATTTATAATGGGTCGAGTTGGTCTTGGTGAGCTAATATGGAAGAATATTAAATGATGATCAGAAAATAGATTCTTTATTGAGTGGGAATTGGTGAGGTTAGAATGTGCATGGGAAATTATAAGGTCAAGTGTATTGCCTGCTATGTGAGTTGGGGATGTTATATGTTGGACAAAGTTAAATGAGTCTATTAATATATTGAATTGCCTGGTATAATTAGTGTCAAGATTAATTGGGATGTTTAGGTCACCGAGAATGATAGTATGATCAGTGGATGTAGTTAGGAGGTGTTCTAATTCAAGGAGAAACTTAGGAATTGACTTATGAGGTGGACGATAGATAACTATGATGGTGAATTGACGTGAATTAGCCGGGTGAAATGTACAAGAAAATGATTCTGAGTTTTCTAGTGCGAGATCAGTACTGTTTATTAGATTAATATTTGTCTTATATAGGATGCCAACACCACCACCAAGATGGGGGCCGAGTCTATTAAGTTGTGCAAAACTTAGATTGTTAATATTAAGGGATGCAGATATTGCAATATCATTATCCTTAAGCCACGTTTCTGTGAGACAAATAAGATCAAGATGAAGGTCATTAAATAGGTCAAGTGTGTGATCAACTTTATTGCGTATGGAGGAAATATTAAGGATGGCTGCATTAATCTGAGATTGTGATGTGTTGTGAAAAAATGGTGGAATTGATAGTGTGGTATCTATTGAGGTGCTAGGAATTGAGATTGTTCTGAGATAATTAGGTCGAGTGGTTGAATGTCATTGTGAAGATTGATGTGATGACTGAGAATTACTGATTGATGAATTCAGTGAATTGGTATTTAATCTATATGCATTGTAGGATGTAGACCATGTATTGTATGTGTCATTTGATATATAAATTGGGTTCTTATTCCAGTCTATCTTGGAGTTGGTCAAATGACGAAGTTCAAAGGAGTTAGTGTAGTCATTGAAGGTACATTTGACATTAGATGGGGCTAGGTTAGATTTTGTTGCATGGAAAAGAACTCTACCATGTGCTCGCTCAGTGATAGATCGTTCAGCACGAATGTATAGGTGATTGTATATTGAGTTACTGCGGATGAATGGAATTTTGGAGTAAAAGTAGGAACACTGACTTGATGTATTAAAGAAAATAATAACAGTTGCATTAGAAAAATTATATGATTTTAGAGCATGTGTAGGTATATTGATGTAAGTGAGTAATTCTAGAAGAAATTCACGAGATTTTTCGGATGGTTTAATATGCTCAATAACTACAGAAAAGGGGGATGGGTGGTTAGGTGAGTAATGGTTGGTAGTGGAAGATGGATTAGGGACTGGTCTAAAATGAGTGGTAATTTACCGACAAGAAAGTTAATAAGTGGGGTATTGGGGGGGTTATTAATTCTTTTCCATGCAATTTTATCAGATTTGGGGGGGAGTAAGGGAGGTATGCATGCACGGTGAAGGTTATTAAACGAGGGGGGTTTAGCTATGGAAGTGATGGATTGTAATCGTTTAGTGGCAACAGGGGATAGGCGAGTGGGGATAGTAAGGATGGTAGGAACAGTGGATGAGTTGTGGGGTGATTGGTGTATGGACTCTGATATAGTTTTGGATGAAGGGTTGGGTGGTGGGGTGAGCGGTGAAGATGTAGAAAAAGTGGGTTGTGGTAGTGCAGGTGCAGGGGAGTGATTGTTAAAGATGGGAGGTGAGCTCATGGGAGAGGTTTGGGAGGAGCTATTGGATAGTATCTTACGTTGGGACGTTCTAGAGTCAGTTCTACAGTTGGTACAAAACCAGTAGAAACCAGATTTTTTGAGGGCAGTCATTTTGTTAAGGGTAGATTTGGGGAGTTTGGAACATGATTGGCAAAGCCACTTACGGCAATGGTCACATTCCGTGAGTGACGTGGCGATAGTGTTACATGAGGAGCATGTGAAGTCAGTGTGGATGGAGTCAGTCATAATCGGGGGTAGAAGTAGTTTAGTGGTAGTAAATGGTAATAAATATTGGACTTAGCTTGATTATAGGTAATAAAGTTAAAATTAAATAATTAAAAATTTTTAATTTAAAAGTTGTTGAGCTGTAAAGTAGACAGTCAGTTGATACAACTATAGCATGGTGCTCAACTTTCCATACTACATAAATAACAACCTATAGGTACCAGGGCCCGGTTGCTCCGATAAAATAAAATTGGCCTACGCTTATTCTATAGAATAAAATAAGCGTATACGCTTATTTTACGATATTGAGTTGTTCCGATGACAAATAAATCGCGCAGCTGCGCGTTATTAAGGCGAAAATAGTCGCCGTAGCCCTCCATAGGGACATCTAGTGACCGGTTGTTCCGATGTTCTAGCGCGTAAAAATGATCAAAATGCTAAGCTAAAGTCATCGAGTTGTTCCGACATATAAATTAAATACGCAGCGTTTATTTTACCCATTTCTTAAGGACAACTAATAGCTGGCGTTAGCTAAATATTAAATAAAATGTTTTGCTTATTTCCCATTGTATTCCTAATTTAATTGTATTGTAGTATGTATTAGATATACAATTATAATAATGATATAAATATTATAATAATATAATTACAAATATTATCGAGTATAACCTAATATAATATACAATAAACTATAGCATATATAGAATCTATCTTTAAAATAATCACAATATATTCAGAATATTATATTCAATATAAACTTCAATAATTTCAATAAAATTAATTAATATACTATATATACTGTACTTATATTAAAGTATAAATATAATTTTATATTTAAGACATATATTAATCGATTAATCGATCCTATTAATCGAAATAAATAATGCTGTGTTAAAATAAATTGTTCATTTTAATATTATAAATTTAATGTGAATCCACGTATATAAATATTGTTTCTATATTATATAATATACATATATATATTCACTTAACATATTATTAATAATAATAACATAATATATGTATTTAATGTTATTAATTAATCAAACTAATATACATGATAAAACTTTAAAATATCATAATTTGTATGACCTAATTATATAGGTGTATATTCAGATATATATATATATATATATATATATATATATATATAAAATAATTTCAGAGTTTGGCATAGGTAGAGGAAGAATCAAGCTTATTTAGTCTTCAAACTATAGTTAATAATATATATGTTTTCTATTTATACACTTGTATATGATTGAGAAGGTTTTAAGTTGAAATTTATATACATTATATGCGCGTATTATTGTTATATATTTCAATTATAATTATATAATATAATATAATATAATATAATATAATATTATATATACTATATTCTATTTTTAGATTTGAGTGACACATTAAAATAAGTTTATAGGTGGCGCTACTTTATATTAACTAAAAATAGTGAGTGCGCATATGTTGTATATTTAAATAGTTAATATGTATTACTTGAATTAAAATAATATAATTATTAATAATTAATTATTTTAATATATATAATTGTATTAAGTTATTTCATACTGTTTTGAATATAACATAAGCATATTTTATTTATTTTGGATTTAAAGTTTCATAAAAAATTCTTTTTTATTCTATAGAATAAAAAAGAATGTATATATATACGATACGCATAGTCGGACAGTCGCCAAGATAATACGCGCTAGAATTAGCTAGGCTAGGACATTTATTTTAATTGTCGGAACAACTCGATTTGCATATGGCTAAGGATATGGCGCAGGCCAATTTTGCTAGCGCGTTGAGTACGCTAAAATTAGCAAATGTTGCAGCAACCGGCCTCAGGCCCGTAACCAGACATTTAAATAAGGGGGGGGCAAGCCCTCACAACATTTTAAGACTAAAATGTAATGAATATAAACTAGTATAGTAATAATAATAATACAATTACTAGTAATAATATCATTACTAATAATTTACTAGTATACTCTTATATTGACGCACAATATGAATTACTCAGGTTATAAATTAACAATAAATAAAAATACACTGTGTATAATATCAAGACCTCCTATAACCTCGGTGGTTATAGGAGGTATTGAGATTATACACTATATAAATATAACTTTATATGCATATAATAACATTTTACAAAAATCAGTTTTATTAAATTTTGTATTATAGGGTGTTCACATCAATTCCGTTTTAAAAACGTACGTGTAACTTCAACTTCAAATGATTCATTCACAGTAAATTTGAAGTAACAGATTTTTTAAATGTTCACATCAATTCCGTGTTTTTTAGTCTGTCGTAAGGGTAGACATATATCGCCACCTATATTTAAATATGTACAAATAAAATCAATTGTAACAAATCTCATTGTGGGATATAGCTAAATTCAATGTACAAATAGTAATATTATATATTTCTTTAAATACATAAATACACAAATACTACATACATTATATTTATTAATTTAATATGTTTAACTAATATAACAAATACTATATTATTATATAATACATAAATCCTTATAATTATATCTAAACTTATGAAATATATATAATTTAAATAAATATTTAATACATTATTTAAATATATATTATATATTACTATTGTATAGTTGATATATATTATTAAAAAATATATATATAGTTGTATACCATCTTATATAACCTTTTTATAATATATATATATATATATATATATATATATATATATATATATATATATATTGTAAGATTCTGCGTTATATTGCGAATATAACGATCAACAAAAGTATCTATTCAAGTGGAACAAGAATCAAGAATAATTCATGAGAAGAATTTGATCTGGCTGTCACATAATGTATAGTTTATTTGTATGACTGAACAGAGCTCTTAAGGCGAGAGTTTATGTGGTTTGTTCTATTCACTATTATAAATACATTAATACTACATACATTATATTTATTAATTTAATATGTTTAACTAATATAACAAATACTATATTATTATATAATACATAAATCCTTATAATTATATCTAAACTTATGAAATATATATAATTTAAATAAATATTTAATACATTATTTAAATATATATTATATATTACTATTGTATAGTTGATATATATTATTAAAAAATATATATATAGTTGTATACCATCTTATATAACCTTTTTATAATATATATATATATATATATATATATATATATATATATATTGTAAGATTCTGCGTTATATTGCGAATATAACGATCAACAAAAGTATCTATTCAAGTGGAACAAGAATCAAGAATAATTCATGAGAAGAATTTGATCTGGCTGTCACAGAATGTATAGTTTATTTGTATGACTGAACAGAGCTCTTAAGGCGAGAGTTTATGTGGTTTGTTCTATTCACTATTATAAATCAATAAGGCAGGTTTCAATTAAGTTAATTAAGTTTAATAGGAAACAACAAATCGATATATAATGTTAGAATAGTACAAGAGTAATACACAATAGTGGGTCAACTCACAGTTGTATGGTTTCTCAGGGCTCGATCTACGATGTTGAAGAGTACGGCAGACGATTCAGCTCGGGTGTATGATGCAGTCTGCTTGACTTCAGATGTCGTTCAATGAATGTCGCAAGGCAAAGTGGGAAGAGGAAGATTATCTATGGATGATCTTCTTATATAGGCAGATGGGTGTGCTCTAGTTTAGTCCCGCCTCTTTATGATCTTTGTAACTTTGCTATTTGTTCATTGGTCGAGAGTTTTGGTTCCAGCGTGGAATTTTCCCATGGCTGGCTGGCTCTCTTATCTCTTTGACGAGTCACCGTTGTTATCTTAGTGTCGCCGTCCTGGCTCGTAGCTCATGCTAATCTGTTATTGTTCTTAGTGCATTCTTCCTTCGACGCCTCGTTATCTCCCGCCGGCTTTAGTTATTTATGACCGACGCGTGTCGGTGGTCCGAATCGAGTTCAACTATTTAACTCATTAATCATCGCATCGAATTGTATTTATTATCAACTATAAAGTCAATACTTTACAATATATATATTTAATAAATAGTTATTCGCTAAGTTGTATGTAATAATAAACATTTGTTAAATATACTTTATATATATATCAATATATATATATATATATATATATATATATATTTAATAAATAGTATATTTAATATATATATATATATATATATATATATATATATATTTAATAAATAGTTATTCGATAAGTTATATGTAATAATATACTTTATATATATATATATATATATATATCAATTGGAATCAAGTGGAATTCTAGCTGTTCTCTCTAATTCTGTGTATTGTTACGTAGAGAAAATAGGATTAATCCTATTTCAGAAAACGTTCAGAAAACGTGTAGTTCAACTTCAAAATAGGAATGTGACTCATAACTTCAAATTTGCTGTGAATGGATCATTTGAAGTTGAAGTTACACGTACGTTTTTTAAAACGGAATTGATGTGAACACCCTATTATATTTATATTCTTGTTTTTATTGTTCTTATTATTTACGTTATTTATTTATTTATATATATATACTTAATATTTTTTATTTACATTAATTTATATTTTATATTATGGTTTACAATAATAATAACTATTATGACAGTAATAATGATTTATGTAATAATAATGAAACACATACTAATTATGAATATATGTCCGATGAATATTTAAATAAAAATCTACAAATAGTATGCAATTATGTTGAATGTAAATCAATAAAATATGAATCTAATCACGGCTTATCAATATTTCATTTAAATGCATGAAGTTTCGTACACAATTTTGATGAAATAATAATGTTATTAGATTCAATAGAAATTAAATTCAACATAATTGTGATAAGCGAAACTTGGTTACAAGAATACAATAAAGATTTATATCAAATTGAAAATTATAATGCATGCCATATAACACGTAATAACTTTATAAATAATACATATAATAACAATTCAGGTGGTGGCGTTTCTATCTTTATACAAAACCATTTAAACTATAATACTATTGATAATTTATGCATATCAAAACATGAATTTGTGGATATTCTTACGATTTCTTTAAATATTAATAATAAAAACATTTTAATTAGTGGTATATACAAATCGCCTAAAGCTGATATAATAGATTTTAGTGATTTTTTTATACACATTTTAATTACTTTTCGGCTAAGAGGGACCTTTTTTTGGTGGGAGATTTTAATATTAATATTTTAATAAATAACAATAAAATTAAATATTTTTTAGATAACATTTACAGTTTAGGTTGTTATCCACTAATAACAAAATCAACAAGATATGGAATACATATAAACTCATCAATTGATAATATATATTGTAATTGTAATTACAAACCTATAGTCAACGATATTATAATCAGCGATGTAAGTGATCACCTTCCTATATATGTTGTATATGAATGTGAAACAACAAATTATAAAAAAAAAACAAATTGAAATATAAATATATTAGATAAATTAATGATACTACAATAAATAATTTAAAAGATAGTATAATCAAACATAACTGGGATTATATTTATACAGATAATACTATAGATTATATATTTAATAAATTTAATGTTGATTTAATAAGATTGTATAATGATAAATGTCCTATTATACAAATAAAAGATAATAAAAAAATTAAAAAACCATGGATTTATTCTAGTCTAATAAAATGCATAAATAAAAAAACTATATTGAATAGAAATATTTAAAAAAACAAAACTACAGAAAAATGTATTTATTATAAAAAATATAAAAATATATTGACTTTATTACGAAAATCTGAATATTTGTTTTATTGTTCAAAATTAACAAACAATCATAATAACATAAAAAATACATGGGATATTATAAATAAAGTTATAAATACAAAAAAAAAGAAATTAATTCATTACATAATCCAACTTCCATAGAATTTAACGACTATTTTAGTAGTATTGGACCGAATTTGGCTAAACAAATAATTAATGAACCTAGTAATGAATCTATATATTCAAAAATGAATGAAAATACTAAAGAATCATTGTTTTTATTACCTACGACTTTAACTGAAATACAAAAAGAAATATCAAATAAAAAAATAAAATATAGTACTGATTTCAATGACATTAATATGTATATTATACAAAATATAAGTACAGAAATTGTTCCTATTATTACTCATTTAATTAACCGATCCCTATCAGATGGATATTTTCCAACTATATTAAACAAATCTAAAATAATACCACTATATAAATCAAGAGATAGAAAAAAACCAGAGAATAAAGACCTATATCGTTACTCCCACAATTATCTAAGATATTAGAAATATTGATAAAAAATCGTATTTTGAATTTCATAAATAAACACAACATAATTAATTAGTGCTAATATGGTTTCAGAAATAATATTTCAACACAGATGCTATTTCTGAAACAATTGAGATCATACGTGATAAATTGGAATCATTACAAAAATGTGCAATTATTTCAATCGATCTACGAAAAGCATTCGATACCCTAGATCATACCATATTGTTAAATAAACTTTTTATGTGGAACTATAGGTACAGCTTTTAATTTAATAACAAGTTATTTATCTGAAAGGGAACAATATGTATCCTAAAATGGTCAAAATTCAAATTATAATAATATTACATATGGAGTTCCACAAGGATCTGTTCTTGGACAACTTTTATTTATTTTATATATTAATGACTTACCGAAAATTTCAAATAATTTTAAACCTATTTTATTCGCGAAGATACAAACTTAATATTTTATGATAAAACAATTTTAAATCTTAAAGATAAAATGCAAACAGATATAAATAAATTATTTAAATGGCTTAATTTAAATAAATTATCTATAAATATCAATAAAACTAATGTCTTACTTTTTAATATCAGAAATAAAAATGAAAATATAAACTTAAATTTATATATTAATAATATTAAATTAAAACAAGTAACTGATATAAAATTTTTAGGTGTATATATTGACGACAAGCTTAATTGGAAAAAACAAATAAATTATGTTGCAACAAAACTTTGTAGAGCAATCGCTATTTTAAATAAAGTAAAACATAAATTCGATTTAAAAACATTAATTTTACTATATAATTCTTTTTTTTATTCACACCTAAATTATTGTGTTCATATATGGGGAAATACTTTTGTGTCTAGTTTATTAAAAATAACTATTATACAAAAACGAGCGTTAAAATGCATATTAGGTACACAGTATAATAGTTATAATTATAATAAATTGCATTCAACATTCAACATTTTAAAATTTAGTGATATTGTGAAATATAATACAGCTACATTTATGAACAAGGCAAATAATAAAACGTTGCCTATAAATTTACAGAAATTATATAAAATAAAAACTTATAATAAAAATCTATTTTATAGAATAAAGTCAGAACAGATCGAAAAGCTTTTTGTTTGAATAATGTTGGACTAAAATTATGGAATAACCTAAACATAAATCTGAAATACAATAATAATCCAAATAAATTTAATAAAAACTATAAAAAATATTTAATAAGTTTATATAAAGACTAATGATATACTTTTATTAACAATTTTATTTTATTGACTAATGTTAAATTTTACAAATTAAAAAATTATTATATTATATTTTGTATATACACTTACTTTTATTCTACTTTATTATCATTTCATCTAATTGACTAATGATATATATTTTATATAATTATACATACATTTTTACATTACATATTATGAACTTTTACTTTTACTTTTACTTTTATACAACGATAACTAAAGATATTATTTTATTTATAACATTTTAATATTTCTTTTTAATTAAATTTTTTATAATTAAATAATATTCGCTTTTTTAGGTGGCATGCATTATAATATTTCTACTGACAAATATATAATCTATTTTTTTTTTGATTTAAAAAAATGTTTATTTTATTATTTTTTTTTTATGGTAATATTTTTCTTGATTTATTCTATATATTATATGTTTTCTATATATCTATGATTTATTTTTATTCCATGTATATTATATATTAATTTATATAATATTATATATATGTTACATTATATATATATGTTATGATATATTACAGTTATGTTACTTACTATTTATTATTATAAGTTATCTAGTATTTTACAATTTATATTTATGTTTTATACATAATGAGAGAGATTACGAGAAATATTATTTAATATTATTTTAAAATTATTGTAGTTTACTATTAATTATTTTCTTTTTTTTAATATCTAATTATTATCTAATTATCTATTTATCATATATTAGTATATATTAGTATGTATGGGTGTGTTTGGGTACATGATTGGATATGCTTGAGTCATTGGGTGTATTAGGGATGTATAGTATGCATCGGGGAATAAGGATATCAGCGTTTACATCTCTGGCAATGGTGTAATCCCTAATGATATAGGATTTGGAGCACTCTTACCTGAAAGTTGATGTTCTACGCATCCTGGGTATACTCGGTGGCAATGGTATTATCCTTTGGTGTACTTAATAGCAGCCTTATATCTAGTATTGTTTTAAAATTTGTTTAAATTTGTGTTTATTTTTAAAAAAATTATGTTTATTTCATTTATATTTAATTTAATAGTATTATAGATTGATTGTTTGTAATATTTTATTTTATATACACTTTATGTAATAAATTTTTAATAAAATATTATATTTTTATATATTTTTATATATATATTTTATTTATATATTATCGTTTACTAATATACTTCTCGTAATTTCGTAAATAAGTAAATGACCAGACAAGTTTTTGCTTTTTCATTCATCTAGGCTTTTAAGCCAATTCTGAGTATTATTATTATTATTATTATTATTATTATATATATATATGCCTCTTTTAATTACATATATGTAATATATGGTACACATGATATATAAATAATAAATTGCATAATTAATAAAGTAATGTGTATTGTTTAATTGACTAGGGCTTAATTCTGAATAGACTCGCTAACAAAGACAGAGTCAATTACATTTACCCTAGTTTTTTTAGACCAAATAAAAAGACTAGCTTTTTGAGAGTGTTTAAACATTTAAATATTTAAACAAACACTACTGTAATACAGAGATACATTCTTGTAATGAACATATATATATATATACGTAACTACACGTATCTAAATGTATACTTATACATATAATGTGTACACATTATAAGTAAGTATTACATAACTAGAATTGCACGATGAATGTTTTAAATTATATATGATATTAAAAAATATATTAGTCGATTTATTTATAATATTGAATTAATTTTAATAAAATATAATATTGAATTCATTTTAATAAAATATAATAAATAGATTAACTATATTATATATTATTTAGTGAATTATACTATAATTATTACTAATTAAACACCTGTACAGTTATCGGATCATTCTAATACCGACGTTCGCTATTCGTTTGACAAGCTACACAGAGATATCACCAAGGTAAACATAACTAATATAACACATCTATTTATTGTGATATATCTATATTTACAGATATCATATTTAATTCGTTAACTAATTATTTATTAATTATTTACAAATATATACAATTTATTAACTAATTACATAGCAAAAGTTCAATTTCACGAGACAGCTTTCCATTGAATTGGAGATGGCGGGTAAAAGTTTGAACCAGAGTCAGGATGTTATCCTATCTAATGCCGAGTATTTTGTTAAATTATTCGAACTTTTAGATAAAACATCCAATAGGTTAGTTATTTATGTGATTATTTAATATGATTATGATGAAATATTATATATAAATAGGTTAATTATTAAGGAGATATATATATATATATATATATATATATATATATATATAATTATATTAAAAATTAACATATGTTCATTCATTTAATTTCCATGGGTGGTGTTTGAATATTGTCAGTATGCTTATTATCTTCTGCTATATATCTACTAGGTATGCTTATGCTTAATTGTAACTATGAATTAGCTACACTTATGTAAGCTGGTGGTTCTATTGCAATGTGAATTAGGTTATCTTGTCTTCGCAAAATCTGTGAGTCATCGACTATGAGTCACCTTTACATCGTATTGTTAATAACACACCGCATGCCATATTCACATGTGAATAGATAGGCTACTAAGTATATTAATAACTAGTATTTTGTAAATACATATGTATATTCAAAGTAGGCTGCGCATACATATATTTATTCAATTGAGCCAGTTTAAAAAAAATTATATTTATAATATATAACTACTATTTTGCCTATATATATATATATGAAAATATATATAGGTTTTTGTATTTTTTACAATTATTTCTAATTATATTTATGAACATATCTCTTTATTTATTATTTATATACCTCAACATAAATTATTATTATAACTATAATAGTCGATACCATCCTGATTCGAACGTATTATTGGCAGCGTTTGAATTTTTACTTTTAAATATCAATGTATTATATAACTCGATCAAATAAAGGCTTTTTATATTTTTGAATATGTAATAGAAAACAGATACTTTGACAAATAATGAAACAACATATTAGAAGTAGGATTATGAAATAAAAACTAAAATAATGTATTTTCACCGTTTTCAACTGCGACTTTCTTAAGCTGAGTCTACATATGCGAATATTCGCTAGAAATACCTGAAATTTGAGAATATCTAATATATCTTTTTTATTATGAGATTAAATCTAAACTTATCACTGGATTTAAATCAATTTTTAATGATAGATCAAATACGTATCACTTATATAGAACTTATATTACTGATGGTAACGTTGCAATAGACTGGGAAAACTTTCGATCAGTATCTGATGCTGAGATGAAGGAATGGTCTGACTCATTTTTAGCTTATAGGAATAGTAAAAAAGAGAGTTCTTCTGTTTCTCAAAATTGACTAAACTCGTTGTGTACCATTGCCTTAATAAACGCTAGATCTATTAATAAAAATGTTGATATTTTATTAGTCCGTCCTTATGTTTTATTAGAATACAATCCGACAATCGTTGCTTTTACTGAAACCTGGTTATCTTTAAATGGTATTTATACCATTACTATTCTCTCTAATTTCTCAACTAATTTACATACTTATTCTTTTATTCATAATGACAGTATTTATGGCAGAGGTGGTGGTGTTGGTATTATGATTCATAACGATTTTCGTATAATATCATCAAATTGTCTTGTCTTTTCATATAGTGATGGACTATCTATTACTCTAAAATATTGCAATGATATTATTTTTTAAATTATTGTTATATATCGTCCACCAAATAATGATTTGACATCTTTTTTTAATTAATTTTCTGATCTTGTTATTAATTCAATATATATAATACTATATTTGATGGTGATTTTAATTTTAATTATGGTTCTTTAATATCCCCTCATCTTGAATTAAAATCTTAAATTAATTCTTTATCGCTTAAACAACATGTCCTATGTAAAACCCATTACTTAGGAAATACGTTAGACTTAGTTTTAACAAATTCAGATTCAGATAGTATATATGGTATACCAATTAAATCAAAATTATTAACTGATCATTACACTATTACCTTCCGATTGAAATTATTTAATACAAAAAGAAAACGCTCTTTCATTAATTATAGAAACATTAAAACATTGAATATTAATGATTTTTCTAATGACATTATCAATTCACTTTCAAATTGTAATCTAAATCTTGATTACTTCAATAGTTCTATTCTAAATTTATTAGATATCTATTCACCTATTAGGAGATTTTTAGTTACAATACATGATAATTGTCCATGGTTTAATAGTGAATTGCATAAAATAAAAAGACATTTACGAAAACTTGAAAACTAATATAAAATTAAATCTTATAATTATACATATACTACATTTGTTAATCATAGGTATTTTTATAGATCATCTATTCTAATTGCTAAACAACATTATTATTATAATACTTTTAGTTCCTTTGAAAATAATACTAGAAAGATTTATTCTTTTATAAACACCTTTACTAAAACAGAGTCGGTTATATATCCTACTCTACCTAATTTAATATTATGTTCTAATTTTTCTATTTTTTTCAGGATAAGGTTTCAAATATTATTTCTAAAATTAAGCTTACAACAAATAATATGTCTTTTATTCCTTTATGTTATGATATTTTACTTGGGTGTGGTGTATATTTTGAATCTTGTTCTTCTACTTATTTCTCTGAATTGTTAGATCTTATATTGGCTTCTAAATCGTCTTCTCCTATCGGTCCATTGCCTCTATCTCTATTTCATAAGCTTGCTTTTATATTAGCTCCATTTATTTTTAATATTATTAATATTTCTCTCCATTCTGGTATTGTACCTTAATCTTTAAAACATGCTATAGTAAAACCTATTCTAAAGAAACCAGGATTAGATATTGAGTGTTTATCTAATTATAGACCAATATCCCAATTACCTTTTATAAGTAAAATATTGGAAAGAATAGTTTCCAAGCAATTAATCAATTATCTAAATGCAAATTCATTATTTGACACTAGACAAAGTGCATATAGGAAATTTCATAGTCCTGAAACACTTCTTCTTTATATTCTTGATGATTTTATTAATAAGCTTGATAATAGTTCTAATATACAGCTTATTTTATTAGATCTATCTGCGGCATTTGATACTATTGATCATTATATTTTAATTAAACGTCTTGAAGATATTTTAGGTATTCTTCTAGCTTGGATTAAATCGTACCTATCTGAAAGAACATTTTCGATAATAATTAATAACCATTATTCATCTACTTGTAAGATGTATTATGGAGTGCCTCGAGGTTCTGTATTGGGGCCATTACTATTTTATCTGTATATCTTACCTCTTAAAAATATTATATCTAATTTTCCATCTGTAAAATATCAAATTTTTGCTGATAATATTCAATTGTATATTGAGCTTCCAGTGATAGCCACTTTTTCTGATAATGTAGCTCTAATTGATTGTATTAATATGGTTAAAAATTGGTTTTTACAAAATAGCGTAATGTTGAATATGAATAAAACTCAACTTCTAAATATATCTAGAACATCATTAGTTTTTCCTTCAATCATCATTGATTCTATCAAAATTGTTCCTTGCAATAATGTTAAAAACCTTGGTTTTATTTTTGATGATAACCTACATTTCTCCGATCAGATAGCTAATGTGTGTAAATCAACTAATTATCAATTATATAAAATACGATCAATATGGAAATTCTTTCCTTTTAGAATTTATAAAATGTTAATAGAATCATTAGTTATGTCATGTATACATTATTATTATTCTCTATATTATGGCCTTCCTTCTACTTCTACTAAATCCTTAGATATAATCATTATATCATCGATAGGAGTTTTACATCGTGTAAATTTATATGACCATGAATCAGTCAATTATCACTTAGTTAATTCTAAATGGATAAATATGTATCAGAGATCTACCTTCAGATATTTAAAACTAATTTTTAAGGTACTGAAGAATCGTCTTCTGAGTTATTTGATTGACATCCTACAATTCAAAGTTTACAAGAGGAATCTAATCGATTATTACAAAAGAAGAATTATAAGCTATCGAGATATGGAAAACGTTCTTTCAGTATAGCTGCAGCCGACTTATGGAATGCGCTACCTGTAGGACTAAGAAATAATGTCAATTATTCTTATTTTAAATCAAATTTATTGTTATTAATTCGTAAAAATTAATTTATTATTTTCAACTGATTTATATTTGTTTGTGTATTTTGTTATTTTATATTTTTTTTACACAATAGAGAACGTCTAACTTTATTTGTGTATATAAATAAACATTCATTCATTCATTCATTCATATCTGATATGTGGAATATCGCGAATATTCATAAATTGCGTTGATATCCACGTGTGGCATCATATTTAATGACATTTAATGACATTTAAACATATTTCTAAACATAGCAATACGAATATATAACATGGCTACTAAACTACATTATAAATTATAATTTATTATTTTATGATTAGTTATTTTTAGATTTCATTCTAGTTAATTGTCTAAATAATATAATTAAGTTTAATTATAAAAGGTCTTTTTTTAATTGCCTGTTTAAATCCTATCACTTGAATATGTTCATATTAGGAGGTAACCTACATTCATTTCTAACTTTGAGGAATTATTAACATGTTTAAATAAATATTATATTTATTATTCTATAACTGTTCACTAAATATGATTATGCGATAGGTAGGTCTGTATCATTGCAATGTTCATTTGTCGTACTGTTATGTAATACGTAATACGTAATTATAAAGATTTTATGAAAATTTCGTATTATCTTTGAGCTAAATATACATAATTTTCTGTTATCATTGATAATAATTAAATATACTTAATATTCCATAATCTAGATGATATTGTGTCTAATGATATTTTATCTTAACCGTAAGTGAATATATTTCTCATATAACTGTTATTTCCCATTTAAATAAAAGTATTCTATTAATGTATAAATTAATCGTTGTTTATATATATATATATATATATATATATATATAATATAATATATCTATACAATTTAATAAATGATATCCTATTCCTATGTCCTACATATAAATTATATAATCGTATTAATTACAAATATAATTGAAATATTTACATATCTAATATCGATACTTATCCCCATTCTAAAGATTATACAATTAATTTTATAAACTAACTATATCGAACTAAATGTATATATATATATATATGTATATAAATTAAACAGAATAAGTGATGAATTTATGAAGAATATTTATGAATTTATATAGAATATAATTACATCAATAACTGTCAATACGGTTTAATATAGAGCAACATTTTGTTGTCCATATTTAGTGGTACAATTCAATAATTACATATACATTTATTATATTTACCAAATTATTATTCAGATATTTATTTATTTTACCGATATTTTATAATAATATTATATAGCGTTATAGTACTATACAAAATATATTATGGATGCTCTATTAATAGATTATTAACAATATTTTCTTTATTGCAACTTTATAGAACAATTACCAACTACGTAAATTGGATGTATTTTGAATACTCTGTCGATTATATTTGGACTGATAATTATAAAATAGTTAGTATATTTTATATAAATCAATTTATAAATATATGCATAGTTATTGATATATTTATACAACATTATGAAACCTTATTAACTATGAAAATAATTTATATATTTTAAAGTATTTCTACATTTCTTAGAACGAATTTAATAATTCATTTATTATATGATATATATTCTTTGATATTCTTTAAAATAGTCTTCAATTTATTAATTTATTTACCAATAATATTATAATTAAACTAATAAAACATATATTCTATATATTTTCTATAGAAAAGCAACTTTTATCCTTACTTTAAAAATGTAAAATGGCGACATTGTTTTGACGACACTATCACTACATTCTCTGTGGCCATCTCAAGGATGTATACGGATCACACTAATGCTGTTCATTATAAATCATTGGTAAGTTATAACAAGAGTGTCTGTATTGATTGGTTACATTTAATTAATTTAATATTATCATAGTTATATAAGTAAATTTCAATTATATTCATATAATTAATAATTCGACGATACTTTAAATACAAATTATTAATATAAGATACTTTATAATATAAAGTGATATAAAGTTTATATCGATAGTTTAAAAGGGAATTTATTTTTATCTAAGTATAATATAATATTTGCTAATATTAATTATAATATATTATATTATAATTATAATATATTTTAATATTACAGTGGCAGTTAAAATTAATAATGTTATAATAATATCTTACATTTAAAATGTATTTAATAACATATAGTTTTAAATATATTATTTTCTTGATAAAACTAATTATGTTTTTTATTATTAAGTTTATAAATAATGATAAACTAATATATGTTTTATATTTACGTTATGTAAAATACACTAAATACATTTACGTTATATACTTATTTTTATTATTAAGGATATTGCGATATATATAATTAATAATTACAAATAATAAATTATTCAATTTATAATAATGTGCATGATCATTATTTAACTTTAAGAAGTATATGTATTAAATATTTATACAATAATGAATACATAGTTTACAATAAAAGTTTGAAGAGATACAATAAGTCAATAAATTGATGACATTTTCTATATTTTATTATTAATCACAAATACTTATTTATTATTACAGATTTGTAAAGTATTTATTATATATAGTATTAGTGATATAAATTCATTTTTGAAGTATCGAATTATACAGTTAACAAAATCCGATTCATATGTGCGTTTTTATAGTTTCCTAAGTGTATCGATGAGAATCGGTTTTAAATCGATTCATAAACTATTACTATAATAGTCGGTTTATTTGAAACCTATTCCTAAACTTTTACTATAGAAATCTGTTTATTCAAACCGATTCCTAAACTATTACTATTTGAATCGGTTTAACATAAGTTATTGATATAAGTTGAACGTTAGTTTAGATGTAAAATATAATATTAAAATAAATATTAGTATCGTAGCAAAGTATTAACTTATATATTATAATGTATTATATAATTTCATTTAAATTAAATTTAAAACTTATATTCAATAATAATAACATTATAAGTGTAGTATTGATACAATATTTAATCAATATTCAATATTGAGCAATTAGTTCAAAATGATTTCCAATTGTATTATAAATATAATTATGATTATAATTGTAGTTCAATGTATCACTTGAATGAGATTATGATAATGTAGAAATATACATAGGATTACTTAAATAATTTTAGTTTTTAAAATAATATTCTACTTATTAAATTCAGTATATTAATATACTATAGTTAATTAACTTAAATATAAAATTAAAATAATAATTAATAATTAATTTGCTTAAAATTTGCTTTAATTAAATAAAAATTAAATAAATATATTAAAATAATTAAAATGTATAATATTTTATTCTTTCTATATTGCAAAAATAATATACCTATAACTTATGTAATACCTACATCAATAACTTAAGTTTTTCAAAACCGATTCTAAATAATTCGTTTAGGAATCGTGTTTAAAAACTGTTTCTAAATTATTAGTTCTGGAATCTATAATATAGGATTCCTGCACGATAATGGTAGAAATTATTTTATAAACCGTTTTCTAATCAAACTTTACAGGAATCTGTTTTCAAATTTGAATCAGATTCCTATAATAAAATCACAGATGGAATCATATTTTTATATCTGTGTAGCATCAGTCTAATTATTAAAATGATTTAGATTCATTTTCAAAAGTCATAATACCTATTATAAAAATCATAAATTCAATCTCATGTCTAAAAATAGTAATTTAGTTAAACAGAAAAGGGAAAGAGGGTTCAGTTGAATAAGAATCAAAATATGCATGTATACAGACTAGATTATTAGTATTAACATGTATGGAATTAGCCTTGGAATCAAAAGCATATATCTATTATCAAGCCCATATTTTCAGAAATTATCAAATATATTGCTTAAATAAATGAAAATCATTTGGGTAAAGATTTTTATTAAATATAATTATACGATAATAAATGGGTTTAACCTTTATTAATAAGTACATACATATTTGTTATTATAATATTTTCATTTAATTCTATACATTTCGATTTGAGTAAATAAAATAAAAAGTATGCATGAACCATGTTGAATTGATAAAAATAATGATTGCCTACCATTTAAACAGGAGTTTCAAAAATAATATATATTAATTTTAAATATATATATATATATATGATCCAAAAGCTTTTTGTTTGACTAATGTTGGACCAAAATTATGGAATAACCTAAATATAAATCTGAAATACAATAATAATAAAAATAAATTTAATACAAATTATAAAAAATATTTAATAAGTTTATATAAAGACTAATGATATACTTTTATTAACAATTTTATTTTATTGACTAATGTTAAATTTTACAAATTAAAAAATTATTATATTATATTTTGTATATACACTTACTTTTATTCTACTTTATTATCATTTTCATCTAATTGACTAATGATATATATTTCATATAATTACACATACATTTTTACATTTATATTTTTACATTCCTACATATTATGAACTTTTACTTTTACTTTTACTTTTATACAACTATAACTAAAGATATCATTTTATTTATAACATTTTAATATTTCTTTTTAATTAAATTTTTTATAATTAAATAATATTCGCTTTTTTAGGTGGCATGCATTATAATATTTCTATTGAAAAATATATAATCTATTTTTTTTTTTGATTTAAAAAAATGTTTCTTTTATTATTTTTTTATTATGGTAATATTTTTCTTGATTTATTCTATATATTATATTTTTTCTATATATCTATGATTTATTTTTATTCCATGTATATTATATATTACTTTATATAATATTATATATATGTAGGATATATTACAGTTATGCATTATGTTACTTACTATTTGTTATTATAAGTTATCTAGTATTTTACAATTTATATTTATGTTGTATACATGATGAGAGAGATTACGAGAAATATTAATTAATATTATTTTAAAATTATTGTATACTATTAATTATTTTCTTTTTTTTAATTTCTAATTTAATTTATATAATTTTTATATTGATCATATAATATTATAATGTATAATTTTTGTTTTTTTGTTTTATCATATATTAGTATATATTAGTATGTATGGGTGTGTTTGGATACATGATTGGATATGCTTGATTCATTGGGTGTATTAGGGATGTATAGTATGCATCGGGGAATAAGGATATCAGCGTTTACATATCTGGCAATGGTGTAATCCCTAATGATATAGGATTTGGAGCACCCTTACCTGAAAGTTGATGTTCTACGCATCCTGGGTATACTCGGTGGCAATGGTATTATCCTTTATTGTACTTAATAGCAGCCTTATATCTAGTATTGTTTTAAATTTGTTTAAATTTGTGTTTATTTAAAAAAAAAATTATGTTTATTTCATTTATATTTAATTTAATAGTATTATAGATTGATTGTTTGTAATATTTTATATTATATACACTTTATGTAATACATTTTTAATAAAATATTATATTTTTATATATTTATATATATATATTTTATTTATATATTATCATTTACTAATATACTTATCGTAATTTCGTAAATAGGTGAATGACCAGGCAAGCTTTTGCTTTTTCATTCATCTAGGATTTTAAGCCAACTCTGAGTGTATATATATATATATATATGTATATATATATATATGGTTCCGTATATATTATATAAATTAATATATTATGAAATGGATTTTTGAAAATAAAGAAATAATATCGTATTTGTAGATATAATAGTCTCATCTCGGTTCTAGAATAGTGATAAATAATCTCAGCTTAGCTTAGGATTAGTGATAAATGTTCTCGACTCATTTTTAACAAAAATATAGGCCTAAGCCTGGATTTGGCATCAAAAGTATCAAAAGCTTCGGCTCGTATAGTAAAAGCTCGGTATCATTTACATCTCTAATTGTTATAATGACAATATTCTAACTATGAAAGTAAATAATGTATAACACATTTATAAAAATATAAACTATTCTATATGAAATATAATTAACATTATTATTATTATAGAAATTATGATCCAGTGACAATATATCAATGTATATTCAAATGTATTACTTATTTAAATATTGGTAATATTACTTTCTATATTTACAAATTTACATATATATACATAAATGTTTAAACTAATTAACAAGCAATATTACAAACATTTTAATAATTAATAAATTATAATATATATATATATATATATATATATATATATATATATATATATATATATATATATAATATATTACATAGAGTATTATTATATTTATACATTTGTAAAATTATATTTAAGGTATTAATTATATTTACTTTTTTATCTTATAATTTAATAATTAAATTATATAATAGATAATTGCATATTTTATATTCCTATTTTTATTATAGATGAAAGAAATGGAAATAAATATAAAAAATAATTTTGCTGACATTATTCAAGAATCTGATTGGATGGGAGAAAAAGATAAAGAAAAAACTATAGAAAAGGTTTATCATTAATAGTGCTATTTATATTTTAATTATCTAATCATATTTTGACATATCTTCGCCATTAGCAAACTTTAATATGTCTGATATATATATACAACTACATATACATACATTATTTACATATATATAATATATAATATATAATATAAAATACAAAATAAAATAGCAACTAATATATTTGTCTTCTAATAAAAAATATTAATATTACATATTATTATGTATATGTATCATGTGTATATTTAAATGTGTATATATGTAAGACGTATTGAATTGTTATAGTTCACATATATGTTTAGAGTAAACTCTACATAGACTTGACATAACAAATCTATATGAAATATATCATCGAGCTTCCTATGCCCTCCGACTTGACTATTTAACATGTCTGACTTTTCATCCGTGAACATCCGTGAATATCCGTGAATATCCATGAACATATGTGAACCATACTATTAATTAAACCAATATTGTATTATATATATTTATATGGTATACCACATTATAAAGCTGTCCCAATTAATGATCGTCTAATGATATATAAATTCCTTTAATTATATGTCTTCTGTCCTATTATAGTTTATATAATGTAGATTATTTACCTCGATATGCACTTATTTTCCCTTGATATGCACTTAGTTTCCCTTGATATGCAACTATTTGTTCAATCTCAATGATGAACCATATTCCTTTTTATCTATCACGTAATATATGGCATGACACATTAATATACCCTAAATGTTTATTTCGATTATATATATATCTATAAATCTATCATCTATCATGGTTCTCCTTCAATAACTCATAAACACATACCTTCACTCTGAATAATTCTCATATTCCAGAAATTGTTCATTACCTTATGACTCTATTTCTCTTTTTCCCGAGGAACTCTACTATTCCTACATTCACAGTATTTCTTATACTCTAATATCTCTAATTAATAATGCATATTAACTATCGTATGGATGGACTATGACAATATATTGACTTCCTTATATCCTCGTCTTCTACTATAATAATGACTCATTTAACTAGAACGCTTTACTCTCTCCGATTACTTTAAAATTAACCCAGCGCATCATACAATTATGCGTTCACCAATCCTGCAATTTATATGGCATTAATATACCTAAATGAATCTTTAAGATTGATAATTGTGAACTCTATTATTTAAAATATTCATTTAATATATTAGATAAACTGATATCGTAAGTATATCCAATAGTAAAATAATTCAAACCTTGTGTAAATATAAGTAATTTTATATATTATATATGTTGTCTCCGGTAAACGGAGAATGATAGTTCTCGACAGGTTGTAGATTTATTGAATGGAAACTGGACGTGGATGGGGAATGTGGTATGGTTCGTGGATGGCTGTGAATTGGGAATGTAGTGTGGTTCGTGGATGGGGTATATGGGGAATGGGTGTGTTCGTGGATGGGGGTATATGGGGAATGTGTGTGTTCGTGGATGGGGGTATATGGGGAATGGAGGATGGACGTATTGGACGAATCGCGAATGGAGGAAACCTCAAACTAAAACAAGTATGAATACATATTAAACATAAATATCAACAAGCATGATTACATATGTATCAATCGAGAAGTTCTCACAATTAATATGATATGATTTACTAGCCTTTCAGTGTACGCTGTTTGCACTAATAAACCATATCATACCGAACTTCTCGATAATATCGAGATCATGTGATGGGCGTAGTGGGCGTATTTCTAATTAGATAACTAGATAAAACTAGTTAATCTAATTATAAACTACGCTCTCTTTTACAATTTACAAAACAGAAATCAAATTATATAAAAAAAAACAAATAACAAAATATATTTAATCAACATTCATCCAAATTACATAACATTTACATTTGTTCAAGTCACGTCAACTAATTGCAATTTACAAAAAAAACATCAAATTATATAAAAAACACAAATAACAAAATACATTAAATCAACATTTATCTAAATTACATAACACATTTATTCTTCGTACACAATATATTTATAAATACCTACATACCGTTATATACGTAGTTGCCATACTATATATAGTAAAAAAGTACAAACTATGAAATCAGTATACGGGTGGCGAGTGTAGGGTTGCACGTCAATTCGAATAATTCAAATTAAAAAACAAATCACATGACCTAGCATGACCCATATGACCTATATGACCTGTATTTTAAAATAAAAAAAATATATTTTAAATATTTCAATAAATCTATTTTATTTATTAAATAATATTAATTAGATTATTTCACAAATGTCATTAATTAAAATCATTAAACCACATATATTTTTTTATAAACCAATGGATTACGGAGATACATAACCATTATTAGTATGTATATTTCACTATAAAAACGTATTTTTCATATAATAATTAGTATTTCCAAAGTAATTTCGTAACTTTAAATGTAATTATTGATTGATTGATTGATTTATAATTTATTTAAGCAAATACATAGCCGAAAATATAATCGAAAGTATAAAGTATAGATATTTGCTAACGATAACATACGTTATATAAATAAACAAGGAATAATACGAAATTAAAAAATTAAAGAAATTAAAACGTTTTACAGTTACCGTAAAAATAAACGAAAAACAATCGAAAGTAGAAATAAATCATATAGTAAAAATAAACAAAAAATGATCAAAATAGAAATAAAAGATTGCGTAAAAATAATCGAAAATATAAATAAAATACATTATTTAGTAAGTGGCATCGACATATTCAATTTCTACTTTAACTTAGTAGAAATCTTCTTATATTTGTACCCTGTTTTAGTAATAAATTATTAGTTATATAGTTTAATATTTAAATTTTAAATTTTAAATATATTATAAACAGAACATGTTTAAAATCAATTAAAGCAATACTAGAATGAAACAATTACTTGAATGAAACAAACAAATAATGTAATACTTACCAAAATCTTTAATAATAATAGGTAGTGCTTTATTAATTTTATATTTTAATTGTAGGTACCTATAATACATTTGAAACATATATATATATATACAAACAAGTTACAAATAAAATAAACCAATATACCTATACAAAAAATAGTTAATAACAAAACATACCAATAATATTACGAAACAAACAATATAACACTTATCACTATAATCTGCAATAATAGAAAATTATTAATATTGTAGTTTAGTAATATAATACATTTATATAATACATTTGAAACATATTTACAAAATATATATAAAACAAACATATAATACCGAACAAATAAAAATAAAATAATACTTCCCACTTTATCTGTAATAATTACGTTATTTAATTATTGTATAGTTAATTATAGTACAATAAAATATAGGTTAAATATAAAATATACTTGTATACTGAGTATGATACTCATATGTATATAATATATGCATATATTATAATGGATGAAGTCCCTAGATCTTAAACTTGTATAGACACGAATAGTAATATAGCGCTTGAAATTAAATCATATTCCACATCTAATATTTTATTAACGAGTTTTAGTCGCACGTTTTTGATCATAACTGTTTAAATATACAAATTGAAAAAACTAAAATATGAAGTCTATTATAGAATTTAATAAGTTTTCTATTGGTAAAATGTATTACAAATACATTAATTTAAAAAAGCACATTAGCATATCTATATAAATATGATACATTGGCAATCAAACCTAAAATCGAATAAAGTTAATTATTTATGATTTTTATATGTAGGTTTTCATCCTAGTTTTAATATTATTATATTCACTATAAAGCTTATTAAATTCTACAATACAAGTCATATTTTCGTTTTTAATAATACATTGATATTATGTATGTTTATATTTATTTATAATACTTATTTTTCAATGTATATTTTATAACATTAATAGTATATTTTCATGATATGTATATATATATTATTAATAATTTAATTAAATATATATGTTAATAATATCATATATTATTACATTAAAAGTATATTTTCTTCATATATATATTATTATTAATTTAATTAAATATATATGTTAATAATATCATATATATATTATTCGAACATTAAAAATTATAAAAGTATTACTATTAATGATGTTTTTAAATAAATACATTATATATATATATATATATATATTCTAACATTATATACTATATTACAAATTTTTTACAAAAAATATATTACAAATATGACATACTATACAAAATCTCATTCGCATAACTATATATATATATATATATATATATATATATATATGCTTAATTGCTTACTTGCTTAATTTCGAGGATGATCTTGTCAGTCTACTCGAGCATCAGTATAACACAACTTTCTCCAGACATCCCTATCCAGCATTCTAGTTCTTATTTCTTCATTCTCATGAAGACCACAATCTTTCTTCAACATATCAACATAGCTTATTCTTCTGCGGCAACGACTTGCTTTACATTGAGATGGTTCCCACAGAATCAGGGGGTGAACTGAGAGTTCGGGATGGCGTACACAATTTCCAGCCATTTTCATCCTTCTGGCCTTAATTTTGGAGGAGACCAACGGAAGCTTCCCATATACTTCTTTATTAGCTACGTGTTCCTGCCATTTTATATTCAAAGCTTTCCGGAGCATCCGTGTGTATGTGCCGTCTAGTGAGTTCTGTTGTTTGACATTCAAAGTCCATGATTCTGATCCATATAGTAATACACTTTCGACCGTCGCAACAAATAGTCGTCTTTTAAGTGGTAGGTTTGTCTTAGATTTCCATAGAGTATACATACTGTGTAGCGCGTTCCAAGCTAAAGCCTTTCTTACTTTAATATCTTTTTCCGACGAGTTTATCCACGATCCAAGGTATTTGAAATCTTTTTCTACATCTAATATTTGTCCATCTGCTGTTTTTAATATTATCGGATCTAATGTATTGAAGACCATTACCTTTGTCTTATTATAGTTGATAAGCAGTCCGACTTTACTACATTCGGACTCTACTCTTTGTAGTAGCTCTGAGGCTTGACGTACAGAATCAGATATTAAGGCTATATCATCAGCAAAATCTAGGTCAGTTAGAACAATTGGGTGCACTCTTCGACTTCTACGTGGGACAATAGTGAATCCTAGTTCCTCTTCACGACCTTTGATAGCTTTCCTTAGTGCATAGTCGAGTATTATGACAAATAAGTAAGGTGATAGGGTATCTCCTTGTAAGACTCCTTTAACTATATCAAATTCTTCCGTTACACCATCTGGTGAGCATACTTTAGCTCTAGTACTAGCATAGCTCGCTTCTATTGCATTTACTATCTTATCAGGTATACCATATGATTTAAGTATTTTTATCATCTTACCTCTATGTACTGAGTCAAATGCCTTCTTGAAGTCGATAAATGTAAAGACAACTGGTATATTTTTACTCTTAACACCTTCTAGTATTTTTCTTATGGCTAGAATCTGCCCAAATGTTGTTCTTTCCTGTCTGAATCCATTTTGATTGTTTCTTAGTAGAGGGTCTAGTATTGGGCGTATTCGATTTAAGAGCATGCGGTTATAGGTTTTGGCCATTATAGACGTGAGAGAAATTCCCCGATAATTATCAGTTATAGTGAGATTTCCAGATTTAGGTATAGGGATTATATTGGAGATATTCCATAAGTCGGGCTGTTCACAGTTTTCATACGACTTGTTTATTATATCAAGCATAATGTCATTGATTTGGACATATTTTAGTACTTCGGGCATTATACCATCTTCTACAGCACTTTTTCCAAATGTAATTGACATTGATGATTTATCTCATACTTCTATCAGCTTGCTCAATTTTTAAAACTTTCTTTTCTAGGTCTTCATCATTTATTTCTTTATATATTTGATACATCTCAAATTTCTTTTGTTTATATAGATTACTATGACCTTTTTTCCCAGTATTTGTCTTATATGCAGTACTTATAGCATTTCTGGCCCTAATGATTCGAGGGTCATCCGAGTTCAGTTTCCTTCTAGGTTTTGTAATTTGCCTCATACATCCTACTGCGGTTTCATTAATTGCTTCCACCAACCTTTCGTACTTTTTAGACAATGATTCTTCATCCAAACTTTTAATGTTGAATTTCTCCTTTATATTATTTGCATATTTTTCTTGTAGTTTTACTTGATCCCTCAAATCGCTCCAAACATACTTTGGTTTTATCTTCATTTTCTGCTTTGTTGCTCGGAGGCTTAGGATTACCTTGGCTACCACAATTCTATGATCTGATCCCAAAGATATGAAGATGTTGTAAGCTTCGCAGTTTCTTATACTTTTTCTCCATTTCTTTCTAACTATGATATAGTCAATTTGATGTTTTGTCTTATGTGGTGAAATCCAAGTCCATAAATTTCCTTTTTTCTTTTGAAATTGTGAGTTAGCTGTTAATAGTTGGTATTCTTCCATAATTTCTTAAAGCCTATTTCCATTATTATTAGTTGTTGCGTTGTAGGTGTATTGTACATATTCCGGTCCCATCCTGGCATTCATATCACTTAGTATAATCAAGCAGTTGTGTGATGGTACCGATTCAATAGTTGTTCTAAGTTGCTCATAGAAAATATTATTTACTATTTCGTCTTCGTATTCACACGGTGCATATGTTACAATAGTGGTTAGTACAGGATTACCTTGAAAGTTAGCTATTAAAATTCTGTTCGTAACTCTTTTAATATTTATTAGGCTTTTATTTGCTTCTTTGCTAATTATAATACCTACTCCACAATTTTCAGCTTGTACTCGGTTTCTCCATGCTGATACTGTGTACAGATAGTATCCAGGGTCATCATTATATTGGTTAATTTCGTGTTCTCTATCCTCTGTATGTACTCTCCTATGTTCTTGTATACCGCATATTGCTATATTATGTTTACGCATATTCGATGTCATCTCTTCTGTTTTTTGTAATATCTTATCCACCCCTTTGACAAAGAGAGTTTGAATATTAAATGTTGCCATTTTAAGATTTGTTCTACAATGTAGTAATTTCGCCTCAGCATCTCGGCACGATTCAATCTCATCCCTCCCCGTAGGGTTTAAAGATGCGACGTTATAAAATCCTGTTGGATGTGCTTTGTGTACTTTAGCTGGTCTCCTGCGGACTCCCGCCGCTGGAAGTATAGGATTTATATATATATATATATATATATATAATATAGTATATGATATATTGGTTAAACTTTTATAATCTATAGAATGTATATTATATTATTGAATGTATATTATATTATTTAATATAGTATTGTAATAATTAAAATAATAAACAGTAATCAACATTTATTGGCGATCATGCCTATATGCATGCGAACAAGATTTTATATATATACTATAGTGTTATATTTGTAATATGTTTTTAATATAGTATGTAATGTTAGAATATATATATATATATATATATATCACAAAAAGATACAAATAGTGAATAAAGATATTATATATATATCATAATATATAATTCGAATAGAAATAATTTCGATGGGAAGGGCGAATTGATGACGAGGAAGTACACATTTTTACTTTTTTACTTTTGCAATGGGTACTTGAATAGAATAATTTAATGAAATTTATATTTCATAAAAGTAGAATGTGTTTTAAAGTTGTATTTTATTACGTAAGTTAAAGGGTAGAGAAAAAATGTAGTTCATCGTCATCAATTCGCCCTACCCTTAGAATATGTATATATATATATATACATATATATATATATATATAATATATATAATATATATATATATATATATATATATATATATATATATATATACATTCGTGTTTAGGCATTCATAGTGAACGGACGTGTTTTTACCATTTTGTGCATTCAACCAAATCAACATTCAGATAAGTTATTTAATTTAAAATGTGTTATAAAATCGTATGTATTACAATTATATATTTTTCTTTAAATATTTACTATTTAATATACATTAGCTATCATTTGTATATATATATATATAATATCTTATATTTTATATAGGTGTATATGTATGTATATGGATATATAATTATATTTATTTATATATTTATTTAATTTACATAATAATTATGGCTAATGGTAGAATGTCAAATTCTGAAGTATCTGACTCTATTAAAAATTATATTAAAGATATGTTTGATACTAATATTAAAGCTATTATTGAACAACATAATACAATTATTATAGATCTAAAAGATACTATATTAGATTTACAAACACAAATTAAAAATAATAATAAATATAATGATAGATAATGATAAATACAATATTATATTCTAGTATGGTAACTAAAAATCTTAATGAAATTAAATGTACTATAAATGATACTGTAACCAAAAATATTGAAAATATATATGAAGATAGTAATCGTAAAAAAACTCTCATAATATATAATATAGAAGAAAAAAATTTAATAAAAAAATAGATAAATTTAAATATGATAAAGATTCAATTAATAGTATTATTAGTGAAATTAGTGATGTTAAAAAAATATCCATACAAAATATACATAGAATTGGTAAAATAAATATAGATAGTGAAACCAATGAAATAATAAATGATACAATTAGGCCTATTAAAATTACTTTAAACACAGAACTAGATAAAATGCATATATTAAATATGGCATATAAATAATAAGGGACATATTTAACTTGTCTAGGTTTATTTACATATGAACCAGATATACTAATTTTTACTGAAACGTGGCTTACTAAATATGATGATCCTATTATTTATTTTTAAAATTATAATATATACCAAACGAATAGATCATTTAAAAATAATAAAAGAGGTGGTGGTGTAGCTATTTTAGTGAAAAAAATGTATAAAACATCAATAATTGATAATCTATCTATTTCAATTACAGATTCAATTGATATTGTTTCTATTCAAATAATAGATGAAAAATCGAAAAAACACAATATTTTGTCTGCTATTTACCACTCGCCTGATAGTAATACTACTGTATTCAATGATTTAATTTTTAATTTATTTTCAAATTATATTAATAAAGATATATTTCTATGCGGAGATTTTAATATAGACTTTTCAAAAAATTCAAATACTACACAAATTTTTAATTATATACTAACTCAATTAGGTCTCTCGTCCATTATTAATATATATACCCGTACAACAATAAATACAAATACATTAATAGATAATATCATAACTAATAGTAAAAATATATTAACTAGCGGTATTATAGAATCTGATATAACAGATCATTCTATTTTATTTTTTATTTTTAATTTTAAACATACAAATTTACATAATACTAATACTAAACCATTCATTAGAAATAAAAAAAATATCAATGATTTGAAAAACGAATTGAATATTATAAATTGGCGAAATGAAATTGTAAGTAATGAACCTTTAAATTATTACTCATGTTTTATTAAAAAGTTAAATTTTCTAATGGATAAACATTGTCCTTTAATACATACAAATATAAATAACGATTATATTAATCCTTGGATTACAAATAAACTTAAAAATGCAATTAAAAAAAAGAATAAACTGTTTTCATTTTATAAAAAACATAAATGTCAAATTGCGCTAATGAGATATAAAAAAATAAAAAATAAATTAATCAAACATTTAAAATTTCAAAAAAATAAATATTATAATGAATTATTTTCTAAAAATAATCAAAGTGATAATTGGAAAATAATTAATAAACTAATTAATAAAAAATATAATAACTTTCCAAATATATTTATTTACAATGGTATTGAAATACATAATGAAAAAGATCAATGCGAATATTTTAATAACTATTTTTCTAATATTGGTGAAAATATTGTGAATACAATACATAATAGTAGTAACAATGATTTAAAATTACTAATATATAATCCATATAGTTTTTATATCATACCTATTATCAATAGTGAAATAATTAACGTTACTAATAGCATGAAATCTAAAGTATCCATGGATGTAAATAATTATGATATGTCATTGATAGATTATTAATTGTATTTTATATCCTATAAATCATATATTTAATAATAGTATTGTAACTGGACTATTTCCAACGGATATGAAAAAATCAATTATAAAACCAATATTTAAAAATAATGATAATAAAAATATTATTAATTACCGCCCAATTGCACTTTTACCACAAATTAGTAAAATATTTGAAAAAATTATATATAATAGATTATCCAATTTCATAATTAAACATAACATAATAAATAAGAATCAATATGGTTTTATTCCAAAATCTAATACAACGATATCGCTTTTAAACATTCAGCATTATATTTTAATATTTACAGCTTTATACTTCCTTTCCTCAATCTACTGATCACGCTATAATCCAATACAACATTAAAAACTGTATTACTGATATACAAAATTGGTTCACTAGTAATTCATTATCCTTAAATGTCTCAAAAACTGATACTATTTTATTCTCTAAAATACCTTCAATTGTTAAAATAACTGATAGTTTTCTTGCCACGCTGCCTTTATCTAATAAAATCACAACACTCGGTATAAAAATTGACTCTATTATGAAATATGACAGTCACATTCTTAATGTTATTCGTACTGCTAATTATTATTTATATAATATACATAAGGCTCGTGCTAAGCTCTCCTTTGATATCACTAAATCACTTATATATTCATTGGTTTTTAGTAGATTCGACTACTGCAATTCACTTTTTGTTTTTGTCCCTGATAATATTATGATAAAATTCGAAAAAATTCAAAGGAGAGCTGTTCGTGTTTTATATAAAATTAAAAATAATATAAATACTAATACGGGTAGTAACTATATATCTATATCACATATTATGTTAACCCTTGGTTGGCTCAGATATCGTGATCTTTGTAAACTAAAATTGTTATGTTTAGCTCATAAAGCTATCTACACGGGTGAACCTAAGTATCTGGCTGAATTATTATCAATTGCTACCAGTAGCAGACCAAGACGGGATTGCCATGCAATGAAACTTGTTATGCCTCATACAAATTCATGTTTTGGTAACTCTGCTTTTTCTGTTGCGGTACCAACTCTATGGAATTTACTTCCGAATATTATTCGTACGACAACTTCTCGATCTCAATTCAAAAGTAGACTCTTTAAACATTATTTAGTGAAATGAATATATATTTTGCGATTACTGTTATCTTCGTTTATATGTTATATTATTATATTATTATTATTATTATTATTATTGTTATGACGTCGAAAAATGATTTTCATTTATGAAGTCTTTAAACAAATAAATAAATAAAATAAAATAAATTAATATTCTACAAAAAAAATAGTGAACATAACAAAATTGCAACAATTTTTCTAGATCTGAAAAAAGCTTTCGATGTTGTTGATCATGTATTATTATTAAAAAAACTTGAAATATATGGAATAAGAGGAAATATATATAATTTAATAAAAAGTTATTTAAATAACAGAACATTTACCACAAAAATAAATAATTCATTATCGAATACTAAATATGTTAAGTACGGGGTTCCTCAAGGTTCTGTTCTGGGGCCATTATTTTTTATAATTTTTATAAATGACCTACCAAATGTTTTTAAAAATGTGAATAATATAAATTTAAATTTATATGCTGACGATACATTACTAACAGTTTACGCTAATAGTGATGTTGAACTAACAAAATTACTTCAAATATGGATAAATTAAAATATTGGTTCGATATAAATAATTTAAAACTTAATATACAAAAAACTAAAATACTTCCATATTTTAACACTAAACTGACTAATGATATAACAATTGACAATATAAAAATTGATATAGTAGATAACTATAAATTTTTGGGTTTGTATTTAGATACAAAATTATCATTTAATATACATATTGAAAATTTAAATATGAAACTTTCAAAAATAATATACTTAATTAAAAGGTTATCATATTTAAATATTAAAAATTTGATTTTATTATACAACTCTTTGTTTTTATCTAATTTAACATATGGGTAATATTTATAATTCTAATTTAAATATATTAAATTTATCACAAAAAAAAATAATAAGAATAATTAATAAAAAGATTATTGACAATTCAAAATTACCATTAATAAGATTATCGCATACATCAATTTTATTTTATAATAGTAACATTTTAAAACTTGATGATCTTATAAATTTTAGAAATATTTTAATTATATATAATCTTTTAAATAATAAATATGTTAACGATATAACTGATTATTTTAAATTTAATAGAAATAAAACCAAATTTATGTTACCACTTATGAAAACCAATAGATTCCAAAATACAATATTTTTCAAAGGACCTAAACTTTATAATTTAATAATGTTTAATAATATTTTAAAAACTAATACAATTACTCATACTTTAAAACTGAAGAAAGTATTAAAATCATTTTTTATTAAACAGTATTGTTAATTTTTTTATAAATATTAATTATTATAATTTTGGCAAACATCTTTTTTTAATCATTATAAAACAATTACATATATTTATTATAAACAGTATTACAACATTTACACATTTTTATTATAAACAGTATTACAAAATTTAAATTATAAACAGTATTAAAAATAAACTATTACAAATTAAACAGTATTAAAAAAATATAAAAATTATAAAAGTATTATAATCTTTAAAAAAAACAGTATTAAAATTATAAACATGTTTACACTACAGTATTAAAAAAAATCTAAAAAAATTATTTAATTTATTGTATATTATTTTATCTTCATTTTTCTTTTTTTTCATATTGCCCTATCGTGATATTAACCTATTACATTTTTATGCTTATTATATAATAATAAATTATTTCTTTAACAGTTTTAATTTTAGTTTTTATTTGAACAGTATTAAAATATATGTCATATTGATAGTACAAATTATTTAATTTTCTCTTTCTTTACAATTTAACTTAGAATGCCTATTCACGAATCACAACTTTTATTTTTATAATCTGTATCAACTTTATTTATATCTACTTTATTATTGTAATTTTATATTTTATCTTTGTTTCTAATTTTAAATTTTATTATTTTCGTATGTGATTAACCTTTTATATATTACTATGATTTTATTATTATGTTTATCATTATTTCTAATTTATTATTTTATTTGAATGGAAATGATGATATGACATTGCACATACTGTTAGGAGGTTTCGAATCAATAAAGCTAATCGCTTTCACTGATCCTCCTTAGACTTTGTCTATAAACTGAATTCATTCATTCATATATAATATATATATAATATATATATATATATATATATATATAATATATATTTATTTAAAACATATCATTAATAATAATAATTTTATAATTTGTAATGTTCGAATAATATATATGATATTATTAACATATATATTTAATTAAATTAATAATATATATATATATATATATATATCATGAAAATATATTATTAATGTTATAAAATATACATTGAAAAATAAGTATTATAAATAAATATAAACTTACATAATTAATATGATAATATCAATGTAATATTATATTATAATATTATAATATCTATACATATTTAATATAATGTACATATGTTGTTGTACATATGTGACCATAACTTTTTATTTGTTAAGCCTTAACATAAGGGTATCTATAAAAACGAAAATATGACTTGTATTGTAGAATTTAATAAGCTTTATAGTGAATATAATAATATTAAAATTAGGATGAAAACCTACATATAAATATCATAAATAATTAACTTTATTCGATTTTAGGTTTGATTACCAATGTATCATATCTATATGATAATGTGCTTTTTTAAATTAATGTATTTGTAATACATTTTACCAATAGAAAACTTATTAAATTCTATAATAGACTTCATATTTTAGTTTTTTCAAATTGATATTTAAACAGTTATGATCAAAAACGTGCAACTAAAACGCGTTAATAAAATATTAGATGTGGATTATGATTTAATTTCAAGCGCTATATTACTATTCGTGTCTATAAAAGTTTGTGATCTAGGGACTTCATCCATTAGATATATATGCATATATTATACACATATGAGTATACAAGTATATTGTATTGTACTATAATTAACTAGACAATAATTAAATAACGTAATAATTACATTTAAAGTTACGCAATTATTTTTGAAATAGTAATTATTATATGAAAAATACGTTTTTATAGTGAATTATACATACTAATAATGGTTATGTATCTCCGTAATCCATTTGTTTATAAAAATATAAGTGGTTTAATGATGTTAATTACTGACATTTGTGAAATAATCTAATTAATATTATTTAATAAATAAAATAGATTTATTGAAATATTTAAAATATATTTATGTTATTTTAAAAATCAGGTCATATAGGTCATGCTAGGTCATGTGACATATTTTTTAATTTGAATTAATCGAATTGACGTGCAACCCTACACTCGAATACGGGTGATCTCACCAGATTTCACACTATGCTCTCTCTCTCATTATCGCATATTGTTAATATATATAATAATGAATATATAACATAGTATAATTAGTACTAAGGTATACCATCAAAGAGCTTACTCATGACTTAGAATAGAAAATGTGTTGAAGTAGGAATTTAAGCAAATTAACACTATCTTTATAACATACATATATCGTCTAGAGACGTTTTCCTGCGGTACATGTATCACACAGCATACTAACGTATACTTGAAGGTTGCACCCGCGATGTAATAGTTTAACAAATAATATGTAGCACATAATATGTAGCACACGTTTAACATTGTGCGTTAGTCTCCACGTATGATATACATTCACAATAGTGCAACGTTAAATTCTCTATTGTTGATGGTTGATTCATTGCGATCTTTCAATAACATTTCTGAAATATTAACTAATTATGAAAATTTAAAATATATTTAATATGGTTAATATTAAAGGATCGCTAATCTTTAATATTAATTATTATTTTAATCATTACTCTACTCCAATACTCAGATGTATCAGACAGTATTAAAACCTTCATAACCTCAAAATGTCGATTTTATTAATTATTTAAAATTGTATATGTTTATGATTATTTCGAATTATGATATTTATATTACTCACTTACTATATTATATATATATATATATATATATATATATATATATACTTTACATATTATTACAAATATATTAATATATCTATATAATAAATTAATGTAATTACTAAACGTAATGAATAATAAACCTCATTAACAGTTAAACACGAAGACATTCTCATACGGGTTACCAGATATATTCGAAGTTAACTCTGTGTTAAGACAACATTACCAAACGGTTATTTACACGTCTGTATGGGTCTGTTACCTAAGCTATCTAACTACGCATATAGATTAATGCCTATATTATATTTAATATTTAATGAATAATAGTATTGTATTATAATTTTATTAATTATATTAAATTACAATAATAATTGTTTATAAACACATAATAAAATATGAAAACTAGCTTTACGCTTGTATCGATGTAAATATGCAAACATCAGAAAATTCTTCTGAACAATACTTTAATAACACATATTTACATACCCACATGCGCACACACGCACACACACATCACTACAGTTAACAGTCACACGTGACCAGTATTTCGATAACGCCATGAATGTAAGTATCTTCTTGAATAACATGTATAAGTTCGACGCTTATGGTACCCGACGAAACGCTAGTAGGTTAGCCACTGTTCAGGTTGAATAGCATTATTTAGTGAGCTTCGTATTTATTATATTATATTACCGTATTTAATAAATACCGTATCGTACTCTACATTTTTAATTAATTGTTATGATTTTATAATAACATATAACATACATTATATATAGGGGAAAGTCTCCAATCACCGACCCTTAAATGACTATATCTAATAACGTATTCAATATTCAATATATGTATTTGAAAGTTTATAAGTACACTTATCCCTACTTATCCCTATAGTATGGTAATGCATCATTTTCGTAATTTTTATTATTGATATAATTGTATTGACAAGAATATTTATACTTGGTTAATATTTATTTAAATTATAATTTGTTTACAATGTTAATGAACATTTAATTAATCTACAATAGTATACATATTATTACGTTTTAATTTAATTAATACAGTATTTACAATGATTTAAAAAAAGTTATTATTCGAAAATTTAAAAAGTAAATTCAGAATATTATATTTTATTAGATAACAATTGTAGGATTGCATTTTTAGAAAAATAACATAATTTTTCATAATTACCCTTAAATTACTAACAGTACGTGTATATATATATATATATATATATATATATATATATATATATATATATATATATATATATTTTATATCTCTTATAGTTAATGAGATACAAGAGGTTTCGGTATTAGGATGGGTCGGTAATTGAAGATGTCCCCTACATATTCATATGCACATATACTTATATAAATAATAATAATTCAGAATCATATACAATACACTGTACAGAAAAGCGTTCTATTATAGAATGAATAATGAGATAGGTTAGTACTGTTCGTAGTTCTTGAGTAGTTCTTAAGTAGTTATAAATACTTTTATAACTATATAAAAAATCAACATTACTTAGTGCATAGTGATTGTATACCTTCATAACTATAATTATAAGTAGTTAAGTATGCTTAACTACTTAATAACTCAATTACTTATAAATACTCATAAGTAGTTATTTAGTTACACAAACACACTGCCCTAGTGTGTATTTATATTAATCCATACATATATGCATATTTAAGTTTATGTGTTCTTTTGTATATTGATATAGGTTGATATTACAGTATATATGTATATATATATATATATATATATATATATATATATATATATATATATGTGTGTGCGGGTGTGTATGTGCGTGTGTGACATCGATATAAAGAAACTTTCATTACATCGATAGTGTGTGTGCGTGTTTATGTGCGTGTGTGAATGTGTGATTGTATGTATCTACAGTGTACGTATATATGTGACGCATGCATGACGCATGTATGAGTCATTAATAACGACTCTTTAATGTGTTGCCAGTTTCTTTATGATCTCTCGTAAATACCAAGCGATTCTATTTACTCCTAAATATGTATATATATATTTAAAAAATTCGTTTGAATATATAATGCTATGTATATATTAATATGGCATAGCAACATCTGTGATATACCTGTAACTTGTTAAAGCCGTATGTTACGTCCGTGATATTCTGATAAATCCTACGTACACAAGCACTATGCTAATATGCCTGTCAAACGTTACTGACGCAAGTAAAACCTACTACCAATAGGGAGAATACATGTACACTCTGGGTTGTTTGGCTCGCTAATGTCGCCAGCCTAGAACGTTCAATTACATAACATGTTAGCTGAATACTTAGAGTAATACTCACGTATAAAAGACTAGATGAAATATACATGTCTGTTTCATTATATACACATTTAATGTCTACGCTACAGTACATAATACTCTATTCACTGCTTACAGTTCATAATAGCTGATACAGTAATTGATATTGATACCCTAATTTAATACTTAAGCTCAGCACCAATGTGACACATATAACGAGCTAATCAGATACCGCTAACTTGCAGACACATTTTCAGTGAGCACGGACACTTTATAATAATTATTACGTAATTTTATTATTTTTTAAATTAATTAATAACAACATTAATTTAATATATTGTAAAGGGAATATTTAACTTTAAACATCTGTAAATCGCGTCATTATTAGATCCCTAGAATTTATCAAGAAAGATTGTATTGTATATAGTATGCCATATTTATTTAGAAAAATTATTATGCAACATTTATTATTCCTATATAATATCCTAAGATATTTAAACAAACATAATTAATTACATGTTAATTACATAAATATATATATATATAACATATATTGTAGGTATATGTTAATTTAATAATGCTATTCTTATTATACATCTATATGTTATATAATAATTCTAATATTATAATTTACAGTGTTCCCTCTGGGTATCATGAATAGAAACATATTAAATAGGAATCACCCATCGTTAGTCATATACAAAAGATAAGATAAGATAATATAATGTAGGGGTAGTGCAAACTATCTCTATCTTATCTTATATCTTATCATCTACTACTATCAGATTGTTACTATTTACATCTTATTTTTAATTCCGTTATGCCTTTAATCCTCATTTCCGATAGTTCCACAAATTAAACTTGATAAATAGACATACTAGTGTCCTTGTAAAATAAGTTATGCGAATATAATAAAAATATAATTATATATTTAAAACAGATTTAAAATTTTAATATTTAAAAATAGTATTTATTGGTATTGAGATTTCATTTTAGATAAATACACTTTTTAAAAAATAAATATTAGATAGATTGATCTTTTACGAAATAAAGAAGTTAACTATATTTATTATATATAGCATTATATATATATATAAATATATATAAATATATATAAATATATATATATATATAATCGTCTAATAAGACTAAGTGTTTAGGAGTACATTTAGTTAATACATATAGTTAAATCAGGACGATTAAGCATATGTTTGTATTCGTTTTGCCGATGTACGATATGTACTATGACCTACTTTAAATACACTTTTAATTATAATATGTATTCTAAAATGTTGATTAAAATTTAAATTTACCAGATATAAAATATAGAATATATATATATATATATATATATATATATATATATATATTATAAATAATGAAGTAATATAATGATATAATAACGCAATACTGCATCACATAATATGACGTAACATTTCCTAGTTATATCAATTACGGAGGTGTCGGTTTCATTCTGGGACAAGAAATATCAAACGGATTCGATAATGATGGTAACATGTTACACGTGTCGTATGATTTAAATATTAGATATTTTATAATAGGTGATATTAACGATATTTACTAATTTTAACTAATTATATTTTTAATTAATTATTAACTAATTATTTAACTAATTTTATATTTATCATTTTCAAAAACAAACTATCGAGCCCTCATCGCTACCATCAGATATTAATTACGATAAACACGGCATGAAGAACGCGGTACTAACGAAGAAAACAATGCAAGCCTACAAGAACAAGACGCAGTGCTTGGTGCAACATTTCAATAAAATGAGATTTCTTGACGATAAGAGCAGGGGCAATGAGGTGAATGTCGTCCGTGTTAAGACGCAACATATACTACCGAGTGATTCATAAAGCTTTACTAAATACAATGATACATCATATGTAAATGTATATAATATACTGTACACTGTGTACAATGTTCAATGTACACTAGGGGAGCCCGTTTTTGAAAGTTTTTCTCTATCAGTTACAGTAAGTCATACATGTCATAATAAACATATTTGGAAAGTTTCATCACAAAATATGTAATATTGGTAAAGCGAAGTGTACTTTAATGAAGAAATATTTCATTTATTTTACAAATTTTTTTATGTATTTTATATATTTGTGCAAGTGCGCGTTGTCATAAAAATAAAATATTTGGCAAATACGTGAATAAATATATTATAATATTAATAAAATTTTTTTAATTTTAATTTTTGTAATGTAATTTATTCGACTATTTTTTTGATAAATTATTTTAATTAGGGATCAAACTTTGTTGTGAGCCTATAATTGATATTTACGAGGTATAATAAAAAAAAAATATTGAATTTTCTGACAAAAAAATTGTTACGACTATTTTTCCCGAAAATTAATTTGTTGTTAAAATGCTCAATAAAAGTCATTTTTTGAATAAATATATGCTATTTTATAACAATACTTATAATGTTATATTCATATAATGATGATAGACATATATAATATATATATATATATTTTTTTTTTATTATTCCATTGCTAATTTTTTTTTCAATTTAGAAAAAATGTAAAAATTAAATTAAAATTTCCGTAGATCGATTTAATTATTTTAAAAAAATATTTTAAAATATTTTTTAAGGAGGTTGTTATATACTATATATGTTAATATGCAATTTTTACTTGTAAACAATTTTTATTTCATATATCTGTAATTTAATTTGTTTCATAAATTTTCAATGTAAATTCCTATCTATTTTTGAATATGGTTTCACTTTCTGAATGTTGGTCAGATTTCAATTATTATTTTTGTATTATATTTGTAATGATTAAAAGGAGATAATCCGAGCTAGATGGCAATTTTATATGAAGGGAACTAAAAAGTTACGAAAACGGGCTCTCCTAGTGTACATTGT
>OZ025239.1:99760933-99825933 GCA_964019155.1 Osedax fenrisi
ATACTAAAAATGAATGACATAATGAAGGTAATAATAATAATCATTTGACATATAAAAACCGAGTATATTTCTCTAACTGTAATAGTATTAGGAATAAATTAGCTTACTTAGAAATGTTATTAACGTGTGATAAATATTCTTTGATCTGCTTGGTCGAAACTTATTTAAATTTAAGTGATGTTAGTGCACTTTTGCTTTTCAATAGTAAAGGGTACACATTATTTAGACTAGACAGAAATATTCATGCAGGAGGTGTACTTATAATCTGTAAACATTATTTAAACCCTATTAGAATATTTTATTCTACGCATCTTAATATAGAATACATATGTTTAGATATTGATTTTAGTAACACACAAAAAACAAGAATAATTTGTATTTATAGACCACCATCAACAGATATAGCTAATCACCAGGGAATATGTGATTTAATATCATATTTATGTAATATTCACTATCATAGTATATTATTAGGAGACTTTAATTTACCCTTAATTAATTGGGATACTGTATCTTGTCCAAACTACCCAATGAGTTATAATAAGTTTATTTAATGCATCACAGAAAATTATCTTTTACAATATATAACTTTTCCAACTAGACTAAATAATATACTCGACTTACTTTTTACCAATGATTCACTTTTATTATCTAATATTTCCAAAGAACCCAAATTTGGTATAAATAAACATATTAGCGATAATTTTTTTTTTCTTTCAATATTTTATCCATGTCCACACATTCCGTAAACCCAATACTACCAAATTTAAAAAAGCAAATTTTATTTTAATGTATTCATTATTAAAAAATACACAATGGGAAAATATATTATCATATGGTAAAGATATATATGAAACTATAAATATTTGTTACTCAACTATGTTAGATATATTTAGTAAAACTATTCCAATGTCAAAGTTGTCTACCAATGCACATAAATACCCCAAATATATACACTCTGTTCAATCAAAATGTTTAAGAAATTTCAAAAATAGGAATAAGTCAACTATTCATAATAACAAATGGAGAGACTCACAATCACTTCTACATTCTAATATTCAAAATTATGTCTTGCAGAGAGAGTACAAGGTTATTAATTCTAATAATAAATATTTGTTCTATATGTATGTTAATTCGAGATTATCATTTCACAATGGAATATCTCCATTAATTAAAGATGATAATTCATATGCGTCACTTGATTATGATAAAGCTTTACTATTGAATGATCAATTCACATCAGTATTTACAAATGATAATGGTATAATTCCAGAGCATACACTAAAAACAGAAAATACTATAAATGATATTATATTCACTAGAGAAATGGTTAGAATATGCTTATGTAAACTTTCTAAATCATGTACAATTCCGCCAGATGAAATACCATCTTATATTTTACAAAAATTCTCATATGATTTAGCATTACCATTATCTATAATATTTAACAAATCTATTGAAAATGGTTCATGTCCTATAAAATGGAAATATAGTTTTATAACACCGATTTTTAAGAAAGGTGATCCCTCTAGAAGAGAAAATTATAGACCAATTTCTATAACTAGTATTATATCAAGAGTATTTGAACGATTAATTACAAAACACATTAACTTATTTCTACTGAAAAAATCACTTTTATCAAAACATCAATTTGGTTTTATGAGTGGTAAGTCAGTAAAGTTATAATTATTGGCGTGCCTAAATAAATGGACCTCTGCCATAAATGATAACAAATATATTGATATTATTTATTTTGATTTCAAAAAAGCGTTTGATAAAGTATCGCATATAAAACTATTAATAAAATTAAAAGATATAGGTATAGCTGGTAATATATTAAAATGGATCGAATGTTTCCTAACCAATAGGAAACAATCTGTAAAAATAAATCACTCGTATTCCAAATTCAAAAATGTACTATCAGGTGTGCCCCAAGGTTCAGTTATTGGATTATTACTTTTCATAATTTTTATTAATGATATAACTAATATATTCTCTGATAAAATTAAAATATATTTATTTGCAGATGACACTAAAATACATCTACAATCTAATAACCTATCGGATAGAAAACTGATGCAATTAGCAATTAACTCATTTCTATCATGGAGCAAAAACTGGCAACTTGATATAGCACCAAATAAAACCAATCTAATGTCATTAAATAGCATTCTAGTACCAACATATTATATAGAAAACAAACTTATTAATAACTGTATTTCAAATAAAGATCTATGTATAATATTTGATAATTATTTGTATTTTGATAAGCATGTAATAGAGTGTTGTAGAGGTGCTCTAATGACTATTAATAATTTATTTAGATGCTTTATAACTAGCGATGTTACAATGCTTTTAAAAGCTTATATTACATATGCTCGGCCAAAATTATAATTTGCCACAACTGTTTGGAATCCTGGTCTTAAAGCAAGACGTTACAATGGACTAACCGACAAGCTCGAAAGTGTTCAAAGATTATTCACAAGGAGGCTATTTGGTACTTGTGGACTAAAATATACTAATTGTAATGAACGACTAAATTACCTTGGACTAAAATCTCTCGAACTACGGCGTATTCACAATGACCTGAGTATGACATTCAAGCTAGTTAATAATCTATGCAAGGTTGACTACTCTGAAATATTATATTTTACCAAGAAAAATTCTAGAACACGTGGCCATGACTTAAAACTCCTGGCTTGTAAGTCACGATCAAATGTACATATGAACTATATAAATAACCGTATAATAAATATATGGAATAATCTTGATTATGAAACAGTTCATTCTCCATCCTTGAACTGTTTCAAATCTCGTATAAATAAAATTTATTTTAATATATACTTATCTATTATGCGATCTATTACTTAATTTATTGTCATTTTTATTATTATCTTATATATATATATATGCTTATATACATGCTATAGCATGTAACCGTTCCATGTAATTCGTAAATTCAATATCTTATGTAAGATATATCATGTTAATATTATCTAATTCTATCTTAATCTTATGTATTGCGAACGTTTGATATTTATTTTATATATATTAATTTAATTAACTTACTTATTTCCTATTGTTAGTTTAAATGTTTACTGTATACTTTAATATTTATATTTATGAATTATCATGAATAAAATTCAATTCAATTCAATTCAATTCAATTCAATAATAATAATAATAATAATAATAATAATAATAATAATAATAATAATAATAATAATAATAATAATAATAATAATAATAATAATAATAATAATAATAATAATAATAATAATAATAATAATAATAATAATAATAATAATAATAATAATAATAATAATAATAATAATAATAATAATAATAATAATAATAATAATAATAATAATAATAATAATAATAATAATAATAATAATAATAATAATAATAACAATAATAATAATAATAATAATAATAATAATAATAATAATAATAATAATAATAATAATAATAATAATAATAATAATAATAATAATAATAATAATAATAATAATAATAATAATAATAATAATAATAATAATAATAATAATAATAATAATAATAATAATAATAATAATAATAATAATAATAATAATAATAATAATAATAATAATAATAATAATAATAATAATAATAATAATAATAATAATAATAATAATAATAATAATAATAATAATAATAATAATAATAATAATAATAATAATAATAATAATAATAATAATAATAATAATAATAATAATAATAATAATAATAATAATAATAATAATAATAATAATAATAATAATAATAATAATAATAATAATATCATAAACAAATAAATAACTAAATATAATAAACATATCAAAAATAAAAAAAACATATCCAAAATATATTCTACGTTTAAAAGTAAAATGTTTAAAATATTATAAAACTAGATTAGATTCACATAATAATTTTATAAATTGGAAAAATATTAAAAAATTATTATATTATAACATTAAAAAATTAACTATCGATAGAGAAAAATTAATTTTATCATCTAATGACAAATCACGATTTTATAATTATATTAATTCAAGATGTTCCTCTTTTTCCACTATAGGTCCCATTAAATCTGACGATAATACATATATTTTTTCAGATACAGTTAAATCTAATATACTCAATAATCAATTTCTTCTGTATTTATTAATGATAATGATAATATTCCTCATTTATCTCCACCTAAACATAATTCAACTATAAATAACTTTTTATTCTATAGGCATAACATAAGAAAGCATCTAATAAATCTATCACTATCATGTACATTGCTACCAGATAATATCCCTTCAATATTTTTCAAACAATTCTCATATGAACTATCTATTCCACTTACTATATTATGTAATAAAACTTTATCAGCTGGTGTATGTCCTGACATGTGGAAAGTAAGTTATATAGTTCCGATATTCAAAAAAGGTGACCCTTCAAATAGAGAAAACTATAGGCCGATTTCAATTACCCCAATTATGTCTAGAGTATTTGAGCGTATATTAGTTGAGGAAATTAATTTTTATCTAGAACGTAACTCATTAATTTCTGATTCTCAATTTGGATTCCGTCATAAAAAATCTGTTGAACTGCAACTATTAAATTGTTATACTAAATGGATTACTGCAATTGATAAAGGCAGTTTTATTGATATCATATATCTTGACTATGCTAAAGCTTTTGATAAGGTCTCTCATAGTAAATTACTTGTCAAATTAACTAATTTAGGTATATGTGGTAACATACATTCTTGGATAAGTAGTTTTCTATCTGGTAGATATCAAAGAGTAAGAGTTAACAATCAAATGTCTGATACAGTTAAAATAATATCTGGTGTTCCACAAGGATCTGTAATAGGGCCTTTACTCTTTCTAATATATATCAATGATTTAGTCGAAGTGATTGATAAAGATATATCCATTAATCTTTTCGCGGATGACACTAAATTGAGTTTTATATTTATGACATAGATCATAGATATAAATTACAACATAATATTGATAAATTTTATGAATGGTCTAATTCTTGGCAATTAGAAAACGCTGCAAAAAAATCAGCTGCTCTTACATTAGGTAATACTAATAAACCATTGTATACTATAAATAATGTTTCAATAGTAAACTGTAGATCGTATCGTGATCTTGGTATCAAATTTGATCCATCATTACATTTCTCTGAACATATTGGTGTGTGTTGTACAAGTGCATATTGTGTTATCAATCGTATATTTCGCTGTTTCATTACTAATAATATGCCAGCTATTAGAAAAGCATATATATCATATGCTAGACCCCACCTTGAATATGCGTCGACAGTCTGGAATGCGGGATTAGATGCCAGGACATTCAAAGGACTGAAGATAAAACTAGAGAAGGTCCAAAAATTCTTTACGAGAAGATTAATCGAGAGATGCGGTTTACCTTATAAACCTTATAATGAAAGATTAATATACCTAAATCTAGATTCTCTAGAAATCAGAAGAACTAGATTTGATCTTGTTATGGTATATAAGCTATTTAACGGATTGGTATCTATGAATACATCATCTATTATTAATATCAAAAAGACCAACTACAATACCAGAGGCCATTCTCTGCAAATTAGTATGAATACATGTAAACTAAATGTAACAAAAAATCTACTAAATAATCGAATAGCTAAAATTTGGAATGGTCTTGATGAACATATTGTATTAGCAAATAGTTTATATACCTTTAAAAATCATATTAAAAAAATTATAACTTAATATTTATTTATACATATATATATATATATGTGTATATATATATAATTTTATAAATTATTAATTTTAATTATTAATTGTTTTTATCACCGGCACATGTGATACGTTTCTAATTTACTATTGTTATTTTTATATGTGTACTATCTACGTTTTGTTGTCGTTTTGTGAATTTATCACTACATATTGTTAATTATTACTAAATCGAACTTGAAAAAATTCATAATAAATATTCATTCAATTCAATTCAATTCAATTCAATAATAATAATAATAATAATAATAATAATAATAATAATAATAATAATAATAATAATAATAATAATAATAATAATAATAATAATAATAATAATAATAATAATAATAATAATAATAATAATAATAATAATAATAATAATAATAATAATAATAATAATAATAATAATAATAATAATAATAATAATAATAATAATAATAATAATAATAATAATAATAATAATAATAATAATAATAATAATAATAATAATAATAATAATAATAATAATAATAATAATAATAATAATAATAATAATAATAATAATAATAATAATAATAATAATAATAATAATAATAATAATAATAATAATAATAATAATAATAATAATAATAATAATAATAATAATAATAATAATAATAATAATAATAATAATAATAATAATAATAATAATAATAATAATAATAATAATAATAATAATAATAATAATAATAATAATAATAATAATAATAATAATAATAATAATAATAATAATAATAATAATAATAATAATAATAATAATAATAATAATAATAATAATAATAATAATAATAATAATAATAATAATAATAATAATAATAATAATAATAATAATAATAATAATAATAATAATAATAATAAAAATTAATTCATGAAATCAATCCAATCAGGGTAAACGGAATGATGCAGAATTCAGATGAATTTAGCAAAATATTTAAATGTAAAATTGGATCCAAAATGAATAGGCCTGATAAATGTGTAATGTTTTAATTTTATATTCGTTAGATATTTTACTATTTTTATATATCTGTTTTTATTATTATATCTATATAATATACATGTATATATGCAATTACATTTTAATATATATGTGTATATATATATATATATATCTATCTATATATATTATTTGTTTAAAATTTTACATAATTATTATGAAAATGTTAATATAGTCTTCCAGTATTAGTATTAGATTTATTGGATGTATTGTAAATTAAATATGATCAACATTATTATTAATAAAATATTAATTTAAATATTCTAAGTTAATGATTGTTAATGTTCGTTATAAACAACAATACACGATAGGATGAAGAATATATCAATAATAATAACTTTAATCTGACACTTATTTAAACATTTTAAAAGTTTATTATAAATAAGCAAGTTTACCTAATTATTCAACATAAATACAAATTCATTATATCTCCATATATCTATTGATTAATAATTATTAATAATAAATTATGATTATGATATCATATTATAAATTTGTATTCTAATTTGTATATAATAACGTTATATAATTCACCTACATTCAGTTATAATAATAGCGTTGTAGTGTAATGTGATACATCACGTGACATCACGTGACATCACGTGACATGCCATTAGTCTCGAGATGTGTAGGCTCTATATTACTAATGCAAATAAACCATAGCATGACATGTCGATATATTTTAGAATTTATAAATAATATATTCTTGATATCTGTATGGTATACTAAGTAATGTTGACCTATATGCAGTGATGGGCAGTATCGCGATCATTGATTGGCGATCCGATCCGGATCGGGATCGGTTACGCAAGCGAGGATCGGGATCGGGATCGGCAAAGAATCCTTTAAAAAAGAAATACTAATTAATAAACCGATTAATAATAGTATTTGGGGAGGGTTTGTAGAGAGTATTACTAGAATATTAAAGATTGGTTGATCTAATACAAGCATCATACACCCATATATATATAAGTAGATTTTCTTTACCTATTTCTGTGTGTGTGTGATGCTTGTATATATGCATTAGTTAATTACATTACAGGTATCACTTATTGATTGCACCTGATTAGCCTATCTTGAACATACACTACATTGTTGTTGCATGATGATACGTAACATATGGAGACATATTAGGATTATGATTATAATAGGTATCTTGTGTTGCAAATTACGTGCGCGATGCCCTAGAAGTATGTGTAGAAGTAATTCTATCGTAAATGTATATATATATATATATATATATATATATATATATATATATATATATATGTATAATGCTATTAATAATTATGTATTCATAAGCATAACTACATAACACACTTTATAACTATATATAGCATAAATTGCCACGTGAATTGTCTTATAACAACATGTGAATATCGTTTTGATATTGAGTTAGTCATACAATGAATATGAGTAAGTTGCATATGACATATAGGGGATATTATAGGATATTATGAGATATTAGGGGATATTAGGGAATATTAGGGAATATTAGGGGATATGAGTCCGATGCGATATCTCGTTTAATATATAATTTCAATAACAATTTTATATATAAGAAATTTTTCAATTAATATTATCATAATAAATAATCATGTTATATATTTTAGAATACATTATTATATATAAAATATTAGATTAACTAAAAAGTAGAATTTAGTGAAAAATAGAAAAAAATTTAATTTTATAAATTACCAATTATTAAAATAATGAAAGCTATGATACAATATAATATTGTATAATTGTGTACATGTAAAGCTATATTGTCTACGTATTGTGTTATTTATTATATTACATCTTCTTACAAGTAGTAAGTTAGACTCATTTTACAATATCTATTCACTCAATTATATATATATATAATGTTAATATAATTATTATCTATAATGAAACTTATCATGTTGATAAAGGGGTAATTGTCTCGATAAGCAACACTACTTCTACAATTACCTTGGCATTGCCTAAATCTGATAATAATAATAATAATAATAATAATAATAATGATAATAAGATATATTATATATATACATATATATGATTATATAACTTGAGCCTCCAATAATAGCTAATTCATATGATAGTATAGCTCTAATTGATTATATTAATATGGTAACAAATTGGTTTTTTACAAAATAGCATAATGTTGAATATGAACAAAACTCAATTTTAAATATATCTAGAACATCATCAGTTTTTTCTTCGGTTATTATTGATTCTATCACAATTATTCATTGCAATAATATTAAAAACCTTGGTTTTATTTTCAATAATAACCTAAATTTCTCCGATCAGATAGCTAATATATGTAAATAAACTAATTATCATTTATATAAAATACGATCAATAAGGAAATTCTTACCTTTTAGAATTTCTAAAATGTTAATAGAATCATTAGTTATGTCACGTATAAATTATTGTTGTTCTCTATATTATGGCCTTCCTGCTACTTCTACTAAATCCTTAGACATATTAATTAGATCATAGATAAGAGTCTATATATATACCTATAATGTTAATGTTTATATGTGTATATGTGTATTTTACTTAGGTATAATAAAGGTTACTACTTGCTGTGGATAACCACAATATACTTGTATGTAGGTTATCCGCACAAGTTGTGAGTCACAACCTATAGGTTTAAACATAAAAGTAAATGTGTCTAATTGGAATTATTTAAAAAACTATATAAAACATCGTAATATATTAACATTGGCGACATTTTATAGAGGGCAGAGATCAGTGATTATTCAACACGTAGGACATATAAAATTTAAAATTGTTTATTAAAATCACCTTATCACCACCTTACCAGGTCGAGATTGCAGTTCCAAGTCCTCTATATCAATCATCGCTATCGGTAGTTCCTCATTTGTGCACACCGTTTGTCCTCTCTTAATATGTCTCAATATGTTTTATACGTGAATTGTTTAGTGCAGCTTGCAGCATGCGTGTATAGGATCCATAAATTTGTTTCTTTAAAGTTGGAGTTAGAATCCAAGTGCTAGAGCTATATATATATATATATATATGTGCAGTATCAATTATGGCTATAAAGAAGTTTCTTTTGAGTTTCCTTGAAAGGTTGGATTACCATAGGCTATTCATAGGTTATCCATAGGCTATTTAAGGCTGCCCACACACTTGCGATTTGTATGCTTTAGATGAACTTTAGATATAACTACCTATATATTTGTAATCTTATACACGTTTTATATCATGGCCTAACAGGCTTTTAATGTTTATCTTGTTTTCGTGATTTTAACACATATATCCATCATGTCTGAGTTTATATGTAAACCGATATATTTAGCCGTATCTTCAATTGTGTGTAGTAGTGTATTTTGCATATATCAGACTATTAGTTATTACAGCTATGTCGTCAGCATAGTCAATATCGGTAATATGTACAGCTGGGTATCTCTTGCTTTTTATATGAGTGAAGCCGATACTGATTTGCGTTACCGTCCAATGATTTTTTCAATATATAATCGAGACATATAATTCTAATGAATATAAATGGTGAATGGGTATTTCCTTGTAGTACTCCAGTAGTTATATCGAAGAAGGGTGTATCACCATCAGGTGATCTTACCATTGAGCGGGTGTTTTTGTAGAGCATCAATATGGCATTTACGATTTCAGTGGGTATAGCATATATGATTAAGATATCTTTCATATTTTCATGATAAATTTAATCAAAAGCTTGTGAAAAGTCTATAAAAATGAGAGTAGTTGGTAGGTTTTTAGACACTACTCCTTCTAGTATGCGTCGAATGGTAAATATTTTCCTGTCGTTGATATCTTTATTCGAAAACCATTTTGATTTTTTCTCAGTATATAATCTATCTCTAATATTATCTTATTTAATAGAATAAGTTATATATCCTAGCTGCAATTGGAGTTAGTGTGATTCCTCGATAGTTTTTTGTGATAGAAAGATATCCTTGTTTAGGGAAATGAAGTAACCATCCTTCATTCCATCTGTATATTGGTTCTTAAGAATAATACTATTGCTCGAGTTTAGTAAAATTTTCTTGAAATTCTCCTAGTTTCCATACTTCAGCTGGCATTTCATCTAAGCCAACAACTGTTCCATTGTGTAGGCTTTTGATAACTTTCTTTAATTCATCTATTGTGAAATTCCATTTTTTGATATCTAGTTCATTTTGTATAGTCAATGTATTTCATAGTTTGATGTGAAAATTGTTGGTTTACCAAGTAGTTCCTTGAAATGGTCGTGCCATAGTTGAATTCGTTATTTTCCTCTGTGTATCTTAATTTTTGCTCTGTGTGAGTAATTTCTACCACTAACTTCATTTACTATTTCCAAGCTAAAGCTGATTTTTTTTGTTACGCATCGCATTATGAAGTTCACTTATTTTATTCTGAACGTAATCAGTTTGTTTCTTTTCATATGATTGTACAATATACTTTTGAGCTTCGTTGGAATGTCTAATATTTTTTGGTGTCAGTTGATTTTATTTATGTCGCGCTGCCTGGTGTAGTAAGTTACGGTTTTGTCAGATATTATCTGTTTCCCAGGGTATACGTTTTTTCAACTTAGGATTCAGTGGAAATACTTTAGCAGCAGTTTCCATACTTACAGTTTCAAAGTTAATATACCTTTTGCTAGCAGATATCGAAGATGTGGTGTCCTTTATAGCTTCAAATTTAGTTTTCACTTTAGTAATAATGGTGTCTCGGATTTATGTGTGTGTCTTTAATCTTGTCCAATCATAATTTTTGATTTTACTAGATTTCTTATTATTAGCTCTAAGACTCAGTCTTATATGTGCTGATGTAATACGATGATCAGATGCAACATTGATAAATGAGTTATAAGCTATACATTTTTTAGCACTATTCTTACACTTTCTATTTATGATAATATAATCAATTTGTGACATAGAAGCATTTGGAGATTTGTGTGTCCAGGATTGACCTTGCCTTTTCTGGAAGTGTGTGTTTAGGCATAATAATTTTCTAGCAGATAATCTTTTAGCATATTACCATTTCTGTTTGTTAATTTATGAAATTAATATTCGAATCCATCATTTTGACCGAGTTATGAATTAAAGTCTCTATTATTAGTACATTATGCTATGGTACCTGCCTTGTTAATAACGTGAGATCTATATAAAATCTGTCGGTATCTTGTTCATCACTAACATTTGTTGGACTGTAACATGATATAACTGATGTCTGTTGATTTACATGGAAATTCATTATCATTATTCTATGTGTTATTTTATCCACACTAGATATAGCATTATATGCATGAGGACTAACGAACATTTAACTTCCTCCAGTGGCGGCGTTAATACTATTCTTCCAGGCTGAACAGGTTACTAATTTACATTTTCTTATTGCATGTTCCTTAATGAGTTCCTTAATGAGTATATCATATCTATTGTATGCATATTATATTCTGTTTCGTTACCTCGGCTGAGGCTATAAGTTCCGGTATTTTCCATACTTTTTGAAGTGTTTGAGTATTTAGCGATCCAATTAGATTGGATTAGATTAACCTGATGTGGTATTGTTGGACAGCTCCTTGTTTAACCGCGCGACGAGCGATGCAGGATGGAATAGAGTTTAGTTGTTTCATGTTATTAAAATAACCATGAAGATTTATAATAAAAAAGAATTAAGAATTCACAAAATCAGTCACACCATATTTTAATATATATATATATATATATATATAAGTGTGGTAGTAAAGGGGGGATAGACTGATATGGACACTTAACAATACATCGTCATAACATTTTACTATTCAATATTTTAATTAAAGAATTACAATATATTTATTTCTTATAATTCTGAATATTATTGTGATTTTTAAATAAAGTGTAAACTTATTTAAACCTATTGTACACGTATATATAGTAGGGATGTCCGTATTAGCAATGCATGCCTAAATACTGACGACCTGTATTTTAATACAATCATTTTTCATCGGACATTATCTTTACCACTATATGCATACATTATATTGTGTTATAACTTATAACCCAATCATGTGTAAATCGGAATAATTATCATTTAACACAATACATTACTTTTAAATATGATATTCATTATTATCGATATTAATAGTAATATATAATAATTAATATGATGTATATATATATAAATATATATATATATATATATATATATATATATATATATATATATATATATATATACATATATTAATCTGTATTTATTAATTAAAAACTTTATAATATTTATCAATCATATATTATTGATTTATATTTTAATAATTATATATATATGGTTAATACGGTGATTAGAAACTTCAATGTTTTCATTACGTAATATCATACATATGATATCATAACATAGAAACACTTAAAAGTGTCATGCGTAATATGCTAAAAGCATGCTATTAATAATCACCGTCCGTTTAACTTAATAACACCGCCACCTCGTGCTAATCTGACAAACCATTAGCGTAGCCTATAGCTATATCGGAGGGGCGTGTCCACTGATAGGCGTAACCGCTCGTGGGCGTGTCCTATTAAGAGTATCCGAGGCTAGCTAGCATGTTAAATAGTATGTTAGGTGGCGTGTAAATCGACCGTGAAGTGGCAACAAGATGAAGGACTTATGAAGCGTGCCCATGACATCTACCATTGAAATGACCTCTGTCTACGGAAACACGTGGCACGATCACGTGTACAATACGAACCATCAACATCGGACCGCGCATTTCATCAAGGACATTCTCTCCAATGAAATAAGTTTAGTGTTGTTGTGTTACTACTATTACGTATGATAACGTACAACATTATATTTTTTGAAGTTAGTTTATTAGTAATTTTAGTAATTTTTAAATAAAAACTTAGCATTCTTATTATTAAAACTAATAAATATAAATATAATTAAAACTACTAAATTATAAATACGTAATTAATAATATACATATATATGTATGTAAATTAGTATTCATAATTTATAATTGTAATTATGTTTGAATACAACTTTTGTATTAGTGATATATATTTATATATATTCTCTTCACTGTTAGAACTTAATAATTATATTAATTATATTTAATTATATATGTATATTTAACATATACGTACTTATTTAAGTATATATATATATATATATATATATATATATATATATATATATATATGTCATAACAATGGTATAACTCCATAAAGAATAAACCAAATATATATATATATATATAATTTATGATTATGTAATAAATATATTAAAATAGAGCCGATATTTATTAATTTATATATAAATCATAATATTCACATATTTACAAATATACATAAGTTCTTGTAGCTATCTCTTATATATATATATATATATATATATATACATATTTGGGCACCTATAGCTGTATACAGCGACTTATAAACACATACACACACATACACACACACACACTTATAGATTAAATTATTATACCCTCGCATATAATTGAATGGAATATTAAATATAATGATAAACTATTAAACGTAGTAACATATACTATAGCTATAGTAACGAATGTTAATATTGTATCGGTATAGGCGTACAAAGCGATTAACTATTACGATAATATCGTTAAAAGCATTTAAACACAACTTCGGTGAGTTGAAATAAACAATTAGCTCGTTAGGCCCGTATTACGTAAGGGATTAGAGACGTTAACGTAACCAGTGTTAAACACACCCCCATTCACCGAGTTTAACACGTCACCTAATCACTTAATCGACGGAGGAAGCGGCTTCATTAAATGCTAATAACAATAATGAGCCGTAGATTAGTGGGCGTGTCTACTGATTACGTAATAATGGGTTCTCGCGTGGACCGTAACACATGCCCGACGCCCGCAATGTGAACGATTGATGACGCGTTTACTTATCAGCGAGAGCGACGGGAGGCTTTTCTGACACGCCCCATTTATGCGCCCAAAGAAAGAGATATAATACCCCCTAAGTAGATTGGTCTGGTATGATGGCGTCCACATCCCTTCCGCCAGCTACTGCCGGTGATATTAATTGCCAACTGTAATAGTTTAAATCAGAATTTAATTAGCTCCCCTTGTTAAACATCCGTTATTTAATTGACCTGATTGATGTGAAACATCCGCTAATTTATAATTTGATATACATCTTACCTTAAACCTACTAGGGCTGAGTATGTGTGTAACTCATTATTAATAATGCATAGTTTTATGTTAACTCTCTATTAATGGTGGTGTATATTATCATTATATTGAAATATGTATATGTATATTGAAGTATACAAACACACATACACACACACATATATATATATATATATATATATATATATATATATACATATATATATATGATATATTATATTACATATACAATATTATAGGTTTTCTATTTATTAATTAATGACTATGTTAATTATTTATAGTTATATTTTTGTTATTTAATTAATTCAATTAATATATTTATTATATTTCTAAATAGTAACATATAATTATATATATATATATATATATATATATATATATATATATATATATATATACATATATATATATATATATATATATATATATATATATATCTAATTCATACGAATGTTAAGATAATAAGTATAATATATGTAAAAACTTATTTTGTGAAAGAATGCTTTAGATTATATGTGAATAATTACAAATATATTTTAATAAATAACAATGTATTTCAATTAATTAATAAAATAAAATAATATGAATATGAATATAGTATGTATACAATATTTATTATACGAAAATATACATGCGATTTTCTATATTATAAATGTATTATATATATATATATATATACTGTTATATATTGAAATTAAAAAAAAATTAAAATCAATTTCTGTAAATTATTTAGTATTTAATACTGAATTCCAATTAAAATTCCCTAACATATAATATCAATGACACACAAAGCTAAAACTTAATCCACGCTTTTCTATTTTCAATTATATTAGTTTATATTTTAAATTATTTTATAAATAACTTTTTTATTTTATTTTATTTCATATCAATATCAAAATGTACATTATGAATGATTCTATTTTATATAATTAGCGATTACAATTTAGTAAACAAAATAAAAAAATGATTATAGTATTTTATAAATTTACAAAGCTCAAGCTTTATAAAAAGTTATTTTTCAAAAAATCATACAACAACTTATACAGGTATACATACATTTGGTTATTATTATGCCCTTATACTATAATGTGTTTAATTACTATATTGATATATTTATGTACACAACAATATTACACAATATATTTTAATAATGTTAATTATATTAGTAGTAAAATCATCGAATTATATTATGTAATATATATATATATATGTAATACTTTATCAAAATATTAATTGTATACATTATATTATATAAATATATATATATATATATATATATATATATATATATATATATATATATATATATATATATATATATATATATATATATATATATATATACAGAGCTGAGCAGTATCGCCGATACAGTATCTATTAAGGCAAAAAATTAGTATCGTAGATACATTTGTATTTGTATTTGTATCTATTATAAAAATTATAAAAGTATTTGTAATCGTATCTATTAGTCATAGATAGTATCTACTTAGACAATTATGTGAACAGATACATTTTATTAAATAGTATATCATTTGGACATTATATATTCCTATGTTTTTTATATCAATATTTTATATTATCATATTATAAATTAATTTTAATATATATAAATCATCAATATATTTTTAAACAAATATCTTTTGTAAATATTGAAATTAATTTATTGTTAAAACTTATGATAGAAAACTTATATCAATTATAGTGTTATAGATATTCTCAAAAACCATTATATACATTTATTGAAAACAAAGACATTATTTTGATAATATATTTTATATAATAATTGATTTATAATTCAAAATTATATATTACATTGAAAGATACAATTATTTTAATAAATATGATTAATTCTAAATAATAGTAATTATTTTTTGTATATTTGATAATTTACTATATTCGTGTTGAACAATCGAAAGTAAAGGTCGCTGATTATTTTGAGTTGAAAAATAGTATATTGTAATAATGTATATTTCACTATAGTCTTTAAATGGCTCATATTATAATTGCAGATGAAATAAACGCTGGTATACCAGTGTGTGTACAACCAGTGTATACACTAAAATATTCATCGTGGGTATCATTAAATGTCATTAAATTTCAACACATTTATTCTATATCATCTATTGAAGAACACGTTATAATGTGTACATATTTAATATATCCTTTTAAAAGGGGTATCCCACAACCAGTTTTTCCGTAAAAAATTTCCGAAATTGTTTGCTAGAAAGTTATTTTCTAGCAAGTTAACTATAATTGTAGTTACTTGTTACCTGTTACCTAATATGTTTAGGCACTTCCACCAACTTCATTATGGAAGTTTTTTGATATGATTTTTAATGTATTTATTGAGAAAACGGTATGTTTTGAGAATTTACTTGAGTATTACAGTTAAGTCAATTAACCGGATATGGTGAGGTAGATCATTCCAGATTTGTTGAGCATGAATGGAGAAAGATTTATGTTGGGTAGATGTTAAATATGGTAGAACTGGAGTATTTAATTTGAATTTGTTTATTTTGTTGTTCATAAATAGTTATGTTTGGAGTTAGTAAGTTGGCGAGATAGTCAGGTGTGTTAAGGGTAGGTGTGTTAAGGTGAGTAGATAAATGTATGGTGAGTGAAATATTATAAATTATACTGGATTTTATTGGCAGCCAATGTAATTTGGTTCTTAGAGGAGATATATGTTGTCTGGAAAGTTTAGCTATGTTGAATATAAATCTTAAAGCTGAGTTTTTAAGGCGTTGGAGTTTATTTATTAGATTGTGAGGAGGCATATATTTCCCTATAGGGACAGGAATTATAGTAATCAATGTGGGGTACAATGAGGGATGTAGCGAGAAGATTGCAGTATTAAAATTAATGAAGGGTATTATTGTTCGTAAGTGTTGTAGTATGTAGTTAATTAACTGTGATAGTGATTTAGTCGGAATGTGATTAATATACCAAGATTTTTTACTTTATTAGCATAAGAAATACTCAAATTGTTAATGGTAATTTGTGGTGGAAGGAATATAGTAGTAGATGTTTTAATATGCAGTGATTCAATTTTAAGACAGTTGAGTGATAAGAAGTTGGTGAGCCAGTTATGTATATCAGTAATGAAGTTGTTAAATACATGTATGTCATTGTTAGGGTCTATCAATCTACAGTGTAATTGTATGTCATCTGCATACACGTGAGAGTCGACTATATATCTATAGTGGGGTATTTGTCAATAATTTTAAATAAGGGAAGTAGGTAGATATTCAACAGGAGTGGACCAAGAACAGATCCTTGAGGTACTCCATGAGTAACTTTACGAGGTTTAGAGATTAGTGAATGTATGCTAATTTGGTCAAAATGACCAGTTAGGTATGAGATGAAGCAATCGAGTGCAGTACAGAGATTCCGATAGAGGATAGTCCATTTATAAGGATATTATGGTCAATGATAAAGAAGGCAGCTGATAAATCAAGGAGAATGTAGTGAGTCACCCCATTACTTTCCGAAAATGTTCGGAAAATATAGTAAATTTAAGGGGGTCCCACTACAACTTGCTAGAAACTCACTTTCTAGCAAACATTTCCGGATATTATTCCGTGTAATGTACCTTGATATGTACTATCAAATTCGACATCGATGAATATATATATATATAAATATATATTATATGATAATATATATATATATATCTATATAATTTATATCTATATATTTATATATATATATTGTATATAATGTATTTGTATCTACTAAGATGTAACTACTAAGACAATTATGTATTTGTAATTGTATCTACTATGATTTTTTTTAAAGTAATTGTAGTAGTATCTATTATAAGAAAAAAGTGTGTAATTGTAATTGTATCTATTATACATTTTTTGAGTATCGTGCCCAGCTCTGTATATATATATATATATATATATATATATATATATATATATATATATATATACTATACATAGGTAAACTAGTTATATATAAATAATATAATATTTTACCTTTCTTATATTAATATAGTTATTAAATAATTATTAATGTTAATTAAGTATTAATTATTAATTTAATTTAATATTTAAATTAATATTCTAATTTAATAAATAGAGTTACTATTTTAAAATGTACATTTTATTTTATAGAAATTTAAAAAAATACGAAACTATTAAATTGTATATCTAAAATAAAATTATATATACATATATAATGAATTATATTTTATTTATATCAAATACATACATATATATATATAAATATATATATATATATATATATATATATATATATACTATAAATAATTAATATTAGTCAATGTAACCCTATATAACATTATAAAATCAAAAATCAGAATAACTTATTTTCATATAGTAATTACTTTACTCAATTTTATTGTAAACATAATTTAATTTTTTACTCATTTTAAGGGGATCTCGCACATTTAAAATGATGCTAATTTATTTATTTTCATATTTATTTGTATTCCACAATAGTACTTATTGTAGTATTGTTTATTATCTGTACAAAAATAGACATGAATTTAGTCTAGAAATTGCATAAACATGTGTTTTTTTGTCGATGAAATAATGCTATTATATACTATTCAATATTACATTTTTTGCCGTCAAACTTCAAACGCTGTTTTCTCAGAATAATTATTTCGCACTAGGTATGTGCATTCAAAGATATAGAACATAAAAACTATTATAATTATAATATTAATTTTGTTGTGCTTTATATAGAATTTAATCATATGAATAGTAATAGAAAGATAATTAATAAAATGTATAGTAGTCATTGTATAAAATGATAATTTCTATAGAAATACCATACTTTTATTATTACTAATTTTTAATTTAGATATATATAATATAATAAATAATAATATTAAATATAAATATCTATTTTCCTATGCATGTATATGTTATGAATACAATACAAAACAAATTAAGTAAATTGAATGAATATCAGTTCTATTTTTTTAGTATACCTATGTTGTTCCTATCTATTTATACACGAAATTTGCCAAATTGCGTGTTCTGTGCGGGATCCCCTTAAAGCTAAATAACTTCATTTATGGGTTACATTTTCTCGAGTATTATTACCGCGTGCGCGCCGTGCAGTGCATTAACTTTAGTCCATGTAGGTTCTATCTAGTTTATCTAGTGTTACATAACAGTGACCTTTACCTCTAGTGGTAGCCTACAGGTCAGCATTCCCCACCCTAACTTTACTCTATTTTCAGCGTACATTTATTCAGACATTTTTAACAGTGAATATTGAGTTTTTATTGCATTAAATATATATTATATAGATTTAATATGATATAAAACTGTATTTTATATTTATATTAATCTATTTGTTCATAAATTTCGTAATCATATGTTATTCCAATAAGGGCTTAATATTTATAATTTACCATTCCCTTTTAATATGTGTATCATTAGTTTTTGTTAGAACACTTAGGATGTAGATATAATCTGCTTTAATATATATTAGCAGATGTATTGGAAGCAGTCAACAATATTTTAGAAAAATAGAAAATGTTGCAATCGTTTCAATTGATATGCGTAAAGCGGTACTTTCAAGCAATAAATACGCGTCATGGTACAGTACTATAGTACTGTATATATATATGACGCTATATTTAATGACGTTCTTATTTATCTTATTAGGATTACATTTATCAAAAATAATAATGAAAATGCAAGTGATAATTATACGGTGTACGGCAGGGATCTGTGTCGGGACAGCTATTATTTACTCTATTACTATTATATTCTACTATATGATATTATATGATATTATGTAAATGACCTGCTAACTATATCAGATAACTTTATTTTTATTTTTATCTTTATTTTTATTTGCTGATGATATTACATTACTTTTTCCAGTTACAATATTATGAATTTAAACACTATATAATTGAATATAAACAAATTATAGCATACTATTGCTTACATTTAATAATCTTTCTCTTAATATTATCGGTAAATATTATCTTCCCGATATTATTAAAACTAATTGACTTTTATTTAATATGAGAAATAAAGGCAAAATAATTGATTATTATACAAACAATTCATTATCTGTACATTACTAATGTATAAATTAACCAGTTTGTGAAATTTAGGGGAGTCATTATTGACTTTAAAATTGAACTGGAACCTCAGATAATTTGTGTCATAGGATATGACACATATATACTACATATGTCCTACATATGTCCTATATATGTCCTCCATATATGAAGCTAACTATTCTGATAAGAGCTATTTAAATGTTACATAAAGTTTAATTAATTAAATATAAAGTATTAGTTTTGCATAATGAAGTGTGTGTATCTCATTGTTTGAACTTAATTGTAAGCACTTCAAGTAATCTTAAATATTAAATATTAAATATATATATATATATATATATATATATATATATATGTGTGTGTGTATATATTATATATATATATAAATTATATATATATATATATATATATATATATATATATATATATATATTATATTACTTAGTTTTATAGTATATATCTATTTTTAATTATTTTTAATGTTGTTTATAAAATGTATAATTTAATAATAATTACTTATCACATTTTATAGATTTGATGAATAACGAAGCCGAAACACAGGTTAATTTATAAATTGTAACTTGTCTTACTATTAATAACTATTAATAACTATTAATAACTATCAATACCATAGTGACACAAATACTCCAAACATTATATGCTAATTTCGATATACATATCTGTAATATCTGAACCGGCTTAGCTTATACCAATGCTCTGATTTTCCATATATTCAACTATTTCTTCTCATAATACTAGAGTTATTATAGTATTACGAGAAGAATTATATCATTATAGTTTACTAAATATATATATATATATATATATATATATATATATATATATATATATATATATATATATATATATATATATCAACGTGCTATACATTATAATATATTTGTAAATAATAATAATGCATTACTTTTTAGAATTTATACTGAATTAAGATAATAATACTAATATATATTGATACTTATAAGTATATATATACCGTATATTGTTTACGTTTAGATGTCTAGAAAAAGAGTGTTCTTATCTCAATTATCAATCAAAAAAGCGAGAACAACTTTTACTGGAAGACAAATATTCGAACTTGAAAAACAAGTTAACATATATTAAATTAATTAGTAAATTTATATTTAATTTATTAATATTAAAATTATTATTTTTCATTTATAAAATATTTAATATTATATATATAACAATATATATTAATACATATAAATATAATTTAATTTTAATTTATAGATACATAAGTTAACTGAACATAATTTGTACATTTCACCTAAAACCTATATAATATAATATAATTATATTTTAAATCAATAAATCCTCATCGTTATCATCATTTTATTATTAAGTTCGAGTCGAAGAAATACTTGTCGTCCAATGAGAGAGCCGATCTGTCTTGTAGTCTTTGCGTCACTGAAACGCAGGTTAATAGCGATATATAGAGCTAGATTCACGAATTGACTACGAGGAGAGTAATCGAGGAATGGAACGATATAGCGATTGGCTCGGGTGGGGGGAATGCTAAACTGAGCGATTTTCCATTGTTATCATTGTGTTATTATCGATTATGCAAACTATTAAGCGGTATCCGAGTCACGTGACTACCCGGCACTCGTCGTCTGCGCAGGACCAAACATTTATATTAGCGTACGCGGCTTAATCGTCGATAAACACTAATATCCGGTCACGAGGTCTGCCTCTCTGCCGCCCTCGTCCAGTGTTACGTAACGATAAAAGCTGGTGCGAGTGGTACTGGTGATGGTCACTGTTTATCGTCGTGGTGACGTAAGCGATGATGTCATCACGCGTTTGTTTGTTTTTAAACAAATATTTAATATCGTAAAAGTTAATGTCTATACGAGAACTGGAATACTACATTGATGTACTAATGTATTAATTACTACACGTGTCAATGGAATAATATATTTGTTTTATATATGTAAATCATATAATGCGTAAAGGGTTCAATTATATATGGTGTAATGCTACTAATGTTTCAATAGATTTTATATAAATATTTTATTAAATTATTTAACGATTTACATTAATATAGTATTATACTATAGTATATATATATAGCAATTCGACTTTTAATTACACTACCATATATAAAACATACACGATATAATAATTTAATATTATGTTCTTGATCCCAAAGATATGAAAGTGGTATAGGCTTCGCAGTTTCTTATGATTTTCCTCCATTTCTTTTTCACCAGAATATAATCAAGTTGATGTTTCATCATGTGTGGTAACATCTATGGACCTGCAGGTCCATAACTTGCCTATTTCCATTGATTAAAATTATCTCTATTTTAATTATAGTGATTTCATTGTTGACAAATCATTTATACAATGATATTGTATTGTCTGAGGACTTGTTAATTAGTACTAATAGAGAGCTCGCGTCCGAATTATGTCAACATTTAAAATGCAAATATTACAATGTTATTTATAAGATTATCATTATTTTATTTTTCGTTCAATTATTTAATTCAATTGATAAATAGTTAATTATTATACATATTAATGTATCATCTATCTATAGATATATAAGGTACATGTATATCAATAATAGAGTCCAAATCAACTTAAGATAAAAACTATTTACCATATGCTAAACTTATTTACCTATATGATAATCTATTGTTAGATGTAATTAAACTTAGGTTATAGAAGGTTCATTATTAGGAGTTCATCAAGTCCTCTATTATATACTGAACTATCGCCTAGTTTCAATGCGCTCGCCACCTGTAGTACATGTCGGTGATTAGTTAATTGGGGGCCATTGATTCTAGCTTTAGATCAATTATATATTATATGTTTTCTTATTAACGGTGATGACATCTATATAAATTGATTATTACATAATGCACATATATATATAAAGATATATTCATACATATATGTATATAGTACTTCTATAACTACTAATCTAAATAGTGTATTACTACACCACACATTTAGTTATAGCCTACGTATGCCATATTTGTGGAGGACATATGCCCTTATATCGGTGTAACATAACTAGATGATGGTTAACGGTTGACATTCGCTATAGCGTATCACGGTGTTAGTGTATCGTAGTTAAGTATGTGTATGTGTCACGTGACTATAACGAATATCACGTGACTATAACGAATGTCACGTGACTATAACGAATGTCACGTGACTATAACGAATGTCACGTGTAAAGGTTCCGCATTAGATAACAATGGATGTACACTGGGGTGTACAATAAGTCATAGTAATTCAATATATAGTCGAGTCTGGAATGTTCGAGGGTATTTAGAATGTAATGAAAATGATACCTAATACATATTAAAATAGTATAATTAATTAATTATATGGAATTATTACACAGTTGAAGTAATCTCTATTATAATAATACATTATAAATACTATATTTCTAATATATATATATATATAAATATAAATATATATATATATATATATATATATATATATATATATTTATTATATATTTAAACATCAGTAACTACATTATTTGATGATCAGTGTTAAACACGGAACATGGATTTACAATGTTTTCTATAAAGTTATGTTTTCAAATAATTGATAGATTCGAAGCATATATTTTAGTGTTAAACACGGAATATGGATTTACAATGTTTTCTATAATTTTAAATTTGTTATTTGGGTATGAAGGCTTCGAAGCCTTTTAGATTTGAAGGATTCTATACCGAATAATTTAGGATACGAAAATATAAAGTTATGTTTTCAAATAATTGATAGATTCGAAGCATATATTTTAGTATACACTGCAACCTCTATAATACACTATTACTAAATTTCTGTGACATAATTACTATTATACACAGTATGTGTGTTTAAGAACATGTTCAAAATTGTAACTATGGTATAATATTGGCATAACATATTTGCGATTATAATATACGAGATACTTAATCTGTTAAACTCCTAAGAAGATATTTTTGAATTAATTTGTCATTCAATATATTGTAATAATACATGTGAGAATGTTTATTATATAAAATAATGTTTGATATATGATTATAGCTATATTTTAATATTAAAATATATTGAAAAATTCAAAGAAGGTTTTATTTTTAATAAGTTACGTATTAATTTAATTGTATTGTTTAGTCTAAAAGAGAGATAACTTTTTACAACATTAAAATGTTGAATATATGTTATACATCAGGGAAGTGATACACTTGAATTTTCTTGCAGATGTATTTTATATTACAAATATTATATTATAATTATATATTAGATCAATTTTAATACTTGTTATACTAATATAAGAGTGGATTTTATTCTTAAATATTTGTAATAAATACTTGTTTACTAAATAGGGCATACCTTCATATTATCGCTATATTATTGTTATTCATCTTTAAGGTGAAGATCTGGTTCCAGAACCGCCGGACGAAGTGGAAGAGGCAAGAGAACATCAGCAACAGCGAGGCTTCGGAACACAAGATAGGGGGAGAGAAATACCACGTCAGACATCACCTGTATCAGGTTGGTAACATCGTCATATATAACATCTATATAGCTTTATAATTTTGTTATATTTTATTTTAATTATAACTTTTAATGCTCTAACGGGTTAAATTTAAGGTATTCTCATTTGAACATTGTCGCCGTCTAATGAGAAACTATAGTTATTGATATGATATTAAGTATATACGTGTACGTTGATGTATAACATCATTATATCATATATCGAGTATGATCATTTTACATAAAACTAATATATATTTATAATATAATAATATTAGTTTATCTATACATAAAGCTTGTAAGAGTGTATTTCTTCAAAAAAGTAACTTTAAAATATATTAAAATATAATAGTTATACTAATTTTATAAATTATTTCATTTGTAGTTATCATTTTTCATTATTTCTAATGAATAAGTATAATTTATAAATACAAATATCAATTCACAACTCTAATATTTAAATATTTTAATTAAAGCCATTATTATTTCATTATTACAATTGTTTGTTATTTGATTTGTAAACCAATACAATGAAATTGTCTAATGTTAGAAAAAAAGATCAAATATTGATGAACTTTTAAAAATTAGTCTATAATATATTTATTATATATTTATGGACCGGGGAATGTATTTAGCAACCTTTAAGGAAAAAAACCTTAGGAATGATCTTATATATTTTGTATTAATGAATATGGAACTTGATAAATTATTAAATAATATTTACACAAATATAATCAATTTTGATAACATAATGTGATCATCAAATGTAATTCATGAATATTTATAAAAAAATAAAGTTGTTTATTTGAATAATACTTATAAAATATTTAGACAGAGTAACCATTCTTAAAGTTATTATTGTGATTTCAGATACTGTATTCAATTACCTTAGTGAAATTAAATTAAAATTATATTTTAAATTCTTTCATTCTTATATGTATAATAATTATTATTGTTTCTGACTTATTATGTTAATATAAACCTTTGTATACTATAGTATCAACAGATATATCAGAGTGAATTTTTAAAAAGAATATACGTTAAGTAGAATTAATATATAATACAAAAAAGGGTAGGGTACTTAAAATCGATACATATCGTGCACAAGATATAACTGAACTATTAAACAAATATAAACTATAGTTATTTGAGATACTTACTTACTTACTTACTTAGTCCCTTGACCTGTTGATCGTAGGGGGACATGACTTGACGACGACACGCATACCCTTCTCCATTTTTTCGGTTGTGAGCAGCATCACGGACCTCTCTTTCACTCATGCCATACCAGTTACAAATATAGCTGTTCCAATCTTTTCGAGTTCGTCCTATTCTTCTCTTCCCTTTTAGTGATCATTGTAGGATAGTTTTGTGGAGAGGTTCATGTTTCATCACATGTCCAAAATACCTCATTTTTCTTCAATTGATCGTCGTTAGAATATTTTCTGTTTTTCCCACAATTTCTTCTATACAAATACATTTGTTTTATGTTCTTTATATGATATACCAAGGAAATGTCTGTATGATTTTGTTTCAAAAGCAATTATTCTTCTTTCTAGATATTCTGTCAATGTCCATGTTTCGCATCCGTGCAGCATAATCGAGAGGACTATTGATTTATATAGGAGTATTTTTGTCAGGATGAAGATTTTATTACTTTTGCATATTGTCTTTAATCTTACTAATGATGTAACAGTTAGTGATGTAAATGATGCTCTAATCTAAAGCATGATGCAGTCTCAGTCTCAGTTACATAAAGTCTCAACTCGGCTCGGGCTCGTTTTGTTAGATTCTCTGCTCGGCTCGGGCTCGTTTTTTTTCCGAAAATGAAAGTCTCGGCTCGGCATCAATAACCAAAAGTTTCGGCTCGGCATCAAAAAGTTCGATATTATTTACACCACTAGATGAAATTTACATTATTATTCACTGAATCGCGAAGTTGGCTCAGATTATTTTTTTTAAATTGATGTAAATGTGAAATATATAAAAATTAGTATTAAAATGTAATTTCAAAAAAGCATCATTTCGACTCGGTAATGTTTTATAAAAGTCTCAACTCGGCTCGGGCTCGTTTTGCTAGAGTATAGGTTCGGCTCGGGCTCGGTTGGCTAGAGTATCGGTTCGGTTACTCATAAATAGTTAAATTTTCCACCCATGGTTATTTCTCTTGGTAGTTCCACTTGATCTCTTTCATTCACCATTACTTTACTCTTCTCTTGGCTAATTTCCATTCCATATGCTGCTGAGGAAATGTAAAGTTTGTTTGTGATTAATTGTAACTCATCCAATGTTCCTGCAATCAAGTCAATGTCATCTGCGAATATTATATTGCAAATTTCCCTACCTCCAATCACTACACTGCCTTTATAGTTTTCTAACGTGACTCTCATTATTTCCTCTAGGTAAAATATTGAAAAGTGTAGGCGATAATAAACATCCTTGGCGTACTTCTACTGTCGTTTTTAAGAATTAGTTGCAACGTTTATTATTACTGCGCTCTGTGCATTTTTATAAAGACTTTCCATTAAGCAGATCAATATTTCTTCAATATTGAATTGTCTCATCACATTCCATAGACCTTCATACCAAACTCTGTCGAATGCTTTTTTTGTAATCTATGAAATTGTGGTATAGTTTCAAGTCATGCTCTATATGTTTTTCTGCCAGTATTCTGCTATTTAATATTTGCCCTCGGGTGTTTCTCTTTTTCCTAAATCCTGCCTGGTCTTCTGCCAGTATCTCTTCTGATTGCGGATTCATACGATTAATAATTATTCTTAGGAGTATCTTACTTGCGTGACATATTATACTTATTGTTCTATAATTTTCATACTTCTTCAGATCTCCTTTCTTAGGTATCGTAATAATTAAAGATTTTGACCACATCTCTGGCAATTCCTGCGTCTTCCAGATTTGTTGGCATAATGTTGTCATAACAGTACACATTTATTCTCCACCATGCGTAAATAGTTATCCTGGAATATTATCAACACCCGCCTCTTTTCCTTTGTTATACTTCTTATTGCTTGTTCCACTTATGATTTAATTATCGGATGACTAATCTCACTGTAACTTTTTCTGTTACTTAGCAGATTCCTGTCAGATGTTATTTAATAATTATAAAGATCTTTACAATATTCCGACCATCTATTTATAATTTCTGTATCATCCTTCACCAATATTCCCTTTTTGTTTTCAATTATTTGTATGCTTTTCTTCTGCGTTGTATTCGTTGGATCTTTTAGGACGTGGTAGGCTCGTTTTTAATGTCTTGCTATTTTCATGTCATTTTCTATTGCCAATCATTAATTTTGAATCCATTTTTCCTTTGTGTCTTTCATAGATATTCTTAATATAGTGTTTACATTCCTATATTTTCTTTCATTTCCATTCGACAGTTTCTTTGATAGTTTTAACCTTCTTCTCTCATCACATAAATCTAGTAGCTCATCTGTTATCCATACCTGTTTTTTCTTCCTCACTTTCCCTAACGTTATATCATATGCATTCGTCATAATTTCTGCATAATCTCATTATAAGATACGTTTGTAGATTGATTACTTATATATATGTTCGCCAATTTTTCTTTTATCTCTTTTTGAAATTTTTCTTTTACTTCAAGATTTAGTAGCTTATCCATATCATATCTTATCCTAGAACATTTTCCTTTTTTGCTACGTTTCAGTTTTATTTGTAGGTTACATAGGGTCATTGTAAATATCGGCTCTTAGGTATGTTCTTGTTGATGCTTTATTTATACTGGATTTAAATCGTATCGGTGTTATTATGAAGTTAATTTGGTTTTACCATCTGGAGAATGCCATGTACTTTTCCTAGAATTTTTTTAAGGATGAAGAGTATTAGCCAATACGAGTTTATGTTTCTGTGCAAATTCTAGTTATCTGAAACTCTCTCATTTGTCTTTCCTAACCCATATCTTCCTGTGGCGTTTGACCATGCTTCATACCCATCTCATCCTATTTTCGTATTCCAGTCTCCTTGAATTATTATAAAAATTTTTGTTGGTATCGTTATTAAAGTTTGCTCTATTAGTTCATAGAATTATTACACTGTTTCATCATCGTAACTGTTTATTGGAGCATACAACTGAACTACACTAAGATTCATTGTTGATGCTGATATTCGTAGTAATATTATTCTGCTCGATATTTGTTTAATATCCATCACTGATTTTACCAATTCTTTCTTTACGATGAAGATGACTCAGTATTCATGTTTGGTCTCATTCCCGCTGTACCATATTGTGTTACCACCCTCTGTCATAACTTCTCCTTTGCCTTACCATCTTACTTCTGATAACCCAATAATGTGCCATCTATACCGTAGTTCACGTTCTAATTATATTATTTTACCACACTGTTATAGGGTGCGTACATTCTATGTACATATATTTGTAACTTCCTTTAATAATTGATGGTAACATACCACTATTATCCTGAATATTATCAATAACTAGAGCGGTCGTTGTTATTCCGGGACCCGGCCGATCCGGCCTGTTGTTTTGTGGTGTTGTCATTGCATGTTATTTCATTTAGGCTAAATAAGTTTGGTGGCGCCTAACCCCTCTCCAAACTGTGTTTTCCCCTCCATAACTTAGCCCGCTATACAGAGGTTACCAGGGCTTGGCGCGTGGAGCCGTTATGTAAGAGTTGAGTGACATTTATGATCACCCCATTAAACCCCTATTTGAGATACATTAGATAAAACTAGTTTATTATTCGGATGATTTCAAATTATATAAACACAATTTAATGGTAACAAATATAAAAGTTTCTATATAATAAATATATATCAATGAATTATTATTATTTAATGTATTATTTTAATATTTCAATCTATTTGCTTATTGCATTATGTTGGTTTTCCAATTATAAAATAAGAATGTTTTTAATAACTTTGTTGATTTTAAGTAAAGCAATAATTGTTTATAGATAATACCATTGCATACTATTGTATTTCCATAGTAATAGCATAGTATAATATAGAGTACACATACTAGTGATCTAATATGTTGGATGCACTGTTATACGTGCTGGTCCTGCACAAATTAATAATGAAAATAAATAAAAATGTAATATAATTAATATTACCATTATATAATATATTTGTTATAATAAAGTATACTTTTTAAATCGATAGGAAATGAACAACTGAATTATAGAAAATCTATCGATAAAAGACTTTCAAACACTTTCAACGATACGAATAACGGAGTGTATGTCGCAATGTATAAAGTACGGCACACATCATGTATATATATGGATGATAAGCCGTATAAATACCAAATAGTACTGCATTCATCATAGCTTATGTTCAATCAACGAATATACGTTTTTATTGTATTTAATAATCAATATATATTTTTCTCGGCAACCATTATCTCCCGGAAGTTTATTTGGTTACGTAATAACTTCTTTATGATCTCTTAGCGGAGTTATGCAATATAACAATAGTATTATAATTACATACCAGTCAATCTTATTTATTACTACTTTATTACTACTTTGTGCATTATTTACTTTATACATTATACAATATTATTATAATAATTTAAAATAATACTATATTATTAATAACAATATGTTATTATTATTATAATTATTGTTATTATTTTCTTGTTATTATTATTAAATTATCATTACAAATATTTTCATTATTATTTTTATTATTATTTAATAATATTATTAATGATATTTTTTTAATGAGAAATTAAATAATTTTGTGTAATAAATTAACATGTATAATATTATGAAGTTAATTTAAAATATATATATATATTCAAAATATATACATATATATATATATATATATTAATGGTTAAACAAGCATGTATAATGTTGTTTTTTAATATTAAATATTTATTTTTATTTTGTAATAAAAGTTAATATTTATTATATTTGAAATTATATATTATTAAATCAACATTAAATATATGTATATCTATTTAAATTATACATTTACATTTCCCACATAAATATGTTAAAATGATATCTATATAATAATTTAATTAAATTAAATATTAAAACAAATACAGATATTCATGAACCCCAGCAAAAACTGACAAACTGTAATAAAATAGTATAAGTACATCATTCAACCAAATTAAATTACCATAACATCATCACTAAATATTATTATCATAACTTCATCAACATATATTCACATCGTCATCATATCGTTAAATTACCATCACAATATATTCACTAATTAACATCAACTATTATTATTCAAAAACATCATAAAAGCATTATCATATATTTATATGTTCATATCATTTATTTAAAATATTCAAATAAGTAATACGTTATCGTCATAAATGGAACTGATATATTTATAAGCTATACGGTCACATCGGCTTCAGTTTATTCAAATCATGTATTCCATGTATACACTTATCTTACGTAGTCGTCATGTTTGATTCCATTTTCAAATATATCCACCAATGTTCCCTTAATTTGTTCTATTAAATATAAAATTTCTAAATATTATATACTTTTCATAGTCGGTGACTCGCAGTGACTTCGGCAACGATAACACTCCCTTGTCGAATAGCCTAGCGTACGTATACCATTAGGCATTGAGATCGTGTCGTTTTACAATTCATATCAGATTATTATAAATAAAAAATGAATACTGCGATCAGGGTAGATTGACTGCAGTCGACTACCATGGTAATTTCAGATAGTTGAGATATCGAAAACTATGAATTGATATATTAAAATATAGAATAAAAGTATTTCTATTTTTTATAAACAATATTATAATCAATTACCAAAAAATTTAACTAAAATACACAACAAAAATAATAATAAATATACTCTACGAACAAATAAAACGTATACTATACCAATTTCAAAATCAACAAGAACAATAAATAGTTTACTGATAAAAGGTCAAACACTTTGGAACTTACTTCCAACAAATATACAAAATATAAAAAATGAAAATTTGTTCAAGAAAAGAGTACAAAATATGTTACTCAATGATGAATTATATTATAGATAAATTAAAAAATTAATGAATTTAAAATTAATTTAATGAAATTAAAAAAACATATTAAATATTAAATATTAAACATATTAACATATTAAAAAATCTAATAAAAAAAATAAAAAATCGATATCAAACATATATGTATGTATAGATTATTTTTGTTATTATTATTTTGATTTTGATTTTTGTTAATGTCAAATTGTGTCTGTCTACTTAATGTATTTTATTTATTTATTATTATCTTTTATGTAAATACGAAATATATAGCTAACTATTATAATTAAAAAATCACTGTTCCTGTCCCATATATGAATAATTCGCTGGCAACAACCCGTAAAGACCAAGGTCTTATTTTGAAGCTATTTGGAAACGAAGAAAGAAACGAAAAAGAATACTAAATGAAAAAAAAAAAGAACAACATTAATTAATCCAATACAATATATTTATCTATCTATCTATCTATTTAAATTAAGTATTTTGTAATTCAGTCACATTAATAAATTACAAATAGTAGTTATGATATATATATACATATAATTTTATAATGATTACATAAAATATGGTATATTATATATATATTTATATATATATATATATATATATCACTATCAGTTATTATAAAAGGTATAAGTATGACTGTAATTTATAAAAAACATATTATATATCTATAAATATGCAAAAAAATAAAATTAAAAACAATATTAGAAATTAACACATTAGATAATATACAATTAAGATAGCATTATAAATACAGTTTATATACAAATTATGTATATATATATAAGATATTATATTTAAATATACAGGACTTTTTTAAATATCAGACTTAACTCTAATGGGATAATGTATTATCATTAGTGCAATATGTTCCTAAATACTAAATTAAATATGATTATTAATATATATATATATATATATATATATATATTAAGGGTAATTGTCTCGACAAGCAGCAATGCTTCTACAATTACCCAGGTACTTGTACCTAAATCTGATAATAATAATAATAATATATATATATAAAATTTCAAGGCTTGAAAAATAAAAAATGGGCATTCCAATCATTAATATTTAGATTATTTAAGCATATACAATTATTATATATTTTATATTTAAAATAAATGTTTAAATATAGTTTATATTATTATTTGATAATATGTGATATAATATAATTTAATATACATTTTCTGGCTTTAAATTCTGAAAAATCTTTAATTATTTTATTATTTCAACTTCTGTCAGCATGTCATGTTACAATAGGATAATTGTTAGTTTATTTAATTGTTTATGTGATATCAAATTTCTTCAAGAATTATTAATTAATGTCATCTAAGAAAAACTATTTTAGAATGAACAATTTGTAGACATAAACAATTAATATATTCTAATAACATTTATATTAATATGTAATTCCTTTAATGGTATATTTCTTTATGCGTAGTTTATATCTTAAAATGTGTATATTAAGTTTAGTATATTCTATAATTGTGGAACTTATTGAATTAAAATTGATCATCAATATCACCAGCAATATATTTTCCGTTATTATGCAAATATATCTATTATTTCAGCTTTAGATTCTTTAAATTTAATAACAAAAATAAATAACTTATCAACACTCCTATAACAATGTTAACTTGCAAAGCTCTGCAAAAGTTAAATATTTATTAAAATAAAATACTAACATCTAGATTTATCAATAAAATATAAATATATTTCAACTTAAAATCCGTATGATATCGTATAATTATCTTCAAATGATGATTTTCTTCTTTTTCTTTAGGTCTCATTGAATCTTCAATATATGTATTTATTCTGAATCATAAATACATTATCTTTCTATACTTTATATTCATTTCGCATATTTGTTTATATATTCTTTTAAGCTAATTAATATCTTAACAGTTTCGTTTATAACCTATCATTTGTTCAGCAATGTCTTACAAGTAACATGTATTCGTTGTAATATGAAATAAATACATATGTATATAGATTTGTTTTTATTTTTTAATTTGATTTAAAATAAATAGCAGAATTAAATGTCAGACAATTGAATACACGTGTATCCCCTACCTACCGTCGTACCCCTTACATTGTTCGACTACATCAGTAGAATATCTAATATTTTCACTTAATTAATAGGACTTAGAATTAGTAATGATAAAATGTTAGTTACAAAACTGTTCTCATTATTAGTTAAATATAAAGCCCCTTGGAATAAAATGCATGTATGCATATATATATATATATATATATATATATATATACGTACAATATACGTACACGATAGGGATTTTATTATTATATGTAAAGAATATTTATAAAATTTGTAAACTAAAACTTATTTAGATTTATATTATTTTAAATTATTTTTTAAATTGAGCTTACAAATTAAATTTCATTAAAATATAGTAAGCTAATATTATTTAATTATATTTAATTATTTAAGCATATATGTTTAATATAGTAAACAACATATATAAATAAAAATAGCATATTAATCTCAATTATAAGATAACAATTATATATATATATATATAAATACAATTATAAATAATTAGTTAGCATGTATATATATATATATATATATATATATCATTTCCTACCCACCCCAGTGGCATTACACATGATATGTTCAGTGTAAACATTGTACATTTTACATTGTACACCCCTATCCAACGTTATAATTGGATGCATAAGCAATATTTCTTTTTAACAAATGTAACTACTAACGGATGTTATTGCTGAAATCTTTATATATCTAAAATTTATGAATTTTAAACTAAAACATATGTTTATACAACATAAAACTAATATATATTACATATATGTAGAGATTGTAAGCCTAATGGCCTAGTAAAATGTTTAAGAATTATCAAAAAATTCACTTTATTTTCCTACTACACTCTGTCCTCTACTGATAAACTCCGAAATATTATAAATATACACGCACATACACAGACTGCATTAATTACTGATATACCTTTATATCCCTGGTTTTCTCTCAAATTTTACATCTTCAAGAAAATTGTTCGGAAATTTGAGAAGAAATTTCTTAAAAATCCATCACCTGAAATAAAATTAGCTCTAGGTCCTATCACTAGTCAGGAAAAACACAAATCTACTATCTCTCGTTCAAAATCCATTTGTTTTTATAAACGTAAGATAGATTGATCTCCTCTGATCTTCGTAACTTATTTAAATTGACAAATAAAATATATTCTCCCTCTCCGCATAATCCTTCTCATTTTATCGAACGCGTCAAATTTTCAACAATGCTCTATTTTTAAAAAATTCTTTAAAAATAAAATGACAAGCATTACTGATATTATTCGAGCGTCCATTGCATACATACTCAATCCTACAATCCATATTGCTCATCCTACTGATTCATTAAGCATATTCGCCATCCCTTCACTATATGATGTACATGATCTATTCATAACATCTCACAGTAGGTACACAGTACCTGTTTTAATAAAATACGCTACAATTACGATTACGATATAGGATATAAATTAAGAGGTTGGTGGGTTGGAGGGAGTGAGGTAGGGTAGAGGGTGGGTTGGGTTTTGGGTTGGGTTTGGGTTTAGGTTTGGGTATACAGATCGTAGGCCCCGACGTTGTTATTGTTATGTTCCCAAGTTCTACTAATACCTACTGAACACTTGTACATGTATTATACGAAAAAGCGCTCCTGTACGGGAAAATGATGCACGGTGACGTGTTGAACGTCCGTGTCTGGTTTAAAGGAATTACTTTACAAGTACACATTACCTATCTCATTCACTGATCTCCTGTTTATCTTATTATACAACAAACTTTCATTTTGATTTTCTCCTATTTTTGTGGATATTATCACAAACTCGCCTAACTCTGGCCAGGTTTCATCCTGCATTGTGACTGCCATCATTTATATAATTCTTTAAAAAAAACCTTAACCCAAACTCCATTATAAATAATCGTCCGACCTTCCTTGTTAAGAAAAATAAACGAAATAATTGTCTTCTAACAACTTATCGCCCATATATCATCATTCCGAACCGTTATAAAGCGCTTTTCGTAAAGACCATTCAACTGAGAGAAAAATGTAGGTTTATATATTTGTATTATACATTTATATATTTTGTTAATAAATCACTATAATTGATATATCATAATAGTTAACAGTGAATTGATTTCAATATTGAAAAAAGATATTGTATTAACAATATATTGATGATTTATATTAAAATTAATTTATAATATGATATTATAAAATATTGATAAAATACATATAATATCCAAATGATATATTATTTAATTAAATGTATTTGTTTACATAATTTTCTTAGTAGATACGTATCGTAGATACTATTTATGACTAATAGATACGATTACAAATACTTTTTTAATTTTTATAATATATACAAATACAAATACAAATGTATCTACGAAAATGATTTGTTGCCTTAATAGATACTGCCCAACTTATAGTACTATAGTGCTTAAAACATGAACTTAGTTACGTGTTTGGATACGCCAGTAGGCTACGAGGCTGAAGGCTGAAGGATGTGTAAACCCACAATGTATACCCTACAATGTATACCCCACAAAGTATACCCCACACAGTGTAAGCCACAAAGTATACCCCACACAGTGTAAGCCCTGCAATGTAAGCCCTGCAATGTAAGCCCTGCAATGTAAGCCCACACAGTGTAAGCCCTGCAGTATAGACAATGCAGTATAGGGCCTACAGTGTCATTAGTTATACCGCTAACTATATCCATATCGACAAGTGATGATTAAGTATTAAACATAGCTAGTTATTCGAGTAATCGATGAATAATAAAGAAATAAATACACACACACATATATATATATATATATATATATATATTATAATGTTAAAGTTGTAGATATATCGATTAAGACAATATACATTTAGCATTACGTAGATATCGATACATATAAACTTTAATATCGGTATCACACTCGTCGTCAACCTTGCCATGTCAATGTTTATTCATTTTTGTATTTTATATTTCTATTTTTTACATTTTTATCGTCTGTAAATTTCTTTTCGTTATATTTCTACAGAAATGATGCCACTCGATGAGATCGACACAGCCTGCGTCTCATCGGATAGGTAGGTTAGGACCTTCTACTATTATTGATATTATGTTCATTTATATTATGTTCATTTATATTGATATACAGTTCTTGGTATTTAATAATTATTTACGAACTTTACTTTATTACACATATATATATATATAGTTAGTAACTTTATTTGTATATTTACTTGTAATGTAATGAACAAACAAACTCTTGTTATTACTATATATTTAGAGTTATATGTACTCTAGAGATAATTCTATATACGTTATATAGTAGAGTATAAAATACATGTAAATAACTCTATGATTATTCAAGAACTATTAATATTGTTATGCAATTTCGTTATTTCGACAATTTTTTAAATGATATTAATATATTAAAAATAATATCAAATGTGTAACCATTTCATAGTGTATTTCTGTCTGGTGGGTAAACATACAAATAATGTTATTTAATTCGATTATATAAAACCCACTCATTGTTTAGTATATATTAGATTTATTACACATTCAAAGAAACTAATTAAGTATTTACCATTATACATAGATATTTATATACAATAATAATATTTGTATTGCAATCTATTGTCTATAGACATATAAATCAACATAAATGTTGAAATGTGTATTATAAACACATAAATAAATCTAGTTTCGAAAACGAAAATAAATAGTAAATTCATAACTATATAAAAAGATAATTTATTATTCACAATCCATCTAGGTTAATAACAAAACCTGGCATTAACATCACATTTAACATGTTATCATGTAATCATAGTTATACCTAATACTTACGCAATATCCATGATTTAATGCACGTGATACATTATGTCATACGTATGTTATTACTAAGATGTTATTGTTGTGAACATTAACAGTTATAATATAAATTACAATCGTGCACGTATTATTTTAATAAATAATTATTTAACATACATACATATATATATAAGTATATATATATATATATATATATATATATATATATATATATATATATATATATATAATTACAATGTATAATATGTGTATATTAACACAGTTTGATATTATACATAATTTTAAATTATTATAATTGTATTATCTCAAAAAACATATTGAATAATTAAATATAAAAAAATGTATTTCACAATAATCCTAAAATAAAAACATTACTGTTCAATATCGACAGTATGTCATGATAGAAAAGTGCTTGACCGAAGCACTATTGTAAGCTCTTACACATCATGCATTATTATCCAGCGGGGAGTTCGATTTCGACTGCACTTCAGATTTCGTCGAGTGGAAATAATACCTTGAGCATGGCGAGAAGCCTATGATTATTATCATCGCGATTAAGACCGCCACGAAAGCGAGTAGCAGGTACACGGAAAGTGGACCATAGTTTATTCTATTCTCCAATCGTGGATCTGTTTGGTGAGTTGAATTGAAAAATTTACAAATAATAAATTATTACATCATCCATATAATAAATGTAAAATTATATTATACATTTATTATACGAATATATATATATATATGAATGAATGAATGAATTAGTTTATTTAAAAAACACCGAATTTAGCGGGAGCCCTCACTGGTGTATAACGTAATGAACAAACAAATAAACAAAATAAAACGAATTGATTTCATAAATTGTAGTTAAGACAAAAATATTACAATATATAAAAAGGTATCATATATAGTTTAAATAATTTTTCAATTTATTTTTAAAACAATAGGATGATTGGATCTTGAGTATATCATATGGTAATATATTCCATGTACGAGGAACAACTGAGGAGAAGGCACGAGAGATGAATACGCTTCTAGTAGTACATCCGTCTAATAGAACAGCATCCGATGTTCTGACTTGGCTCAATATCCATCGACGTTTTAAGAGATTGTTTAGATATCTAGGCTTACTTATAATTGTTGTGCTAAGCATAGTAAACGGTTATTGCATCGCTTTCTTAATGTAAGCCATTTAAGATTATATTGGTACATATCTGTAAGCGTATGGTCGCAGCGATTAACATTATAAATAAGTCGTATATATGCGCGAATAATCATCTCTACTTTTTTTATATCAGTAATATTTATGTCACTAAAAAGTGATCCACAGTAATATATCCTAGATAATGCAATAGCATTAATTAGTTTTCTAGTTATACACGTAGAGTAATATTTTCTAATATAGGCGATTCTACGTAAATAGTAATTTACAGACTTATATATAGCATTCATGTGCTGACCAAAATATTAACTACTGTCCATAATGACGCCGAGGTTAATAACTGAATCATATGGTAGTATCAGTTTACCATCAATAACCACATATGGGAAAATAGTCGGTATTCGAGATACATTCTGTAATTCAGTTTTGTATGTATTCACTAAAAGATCGTTTCTAAGAAGCCAATTCATAATTTCTAAAGTACACCCTATAAGTTCCAAATTAGAGGTAGGCGAATTAATACAAAGTTTAATGATAAGCTGAATATCACCAGCATATGTATGTTAACTAATTTTAGAGAACTTGTTAATAATATTAGATAGGGCGCAAACAAATAGAAAATAATAAAGGTCCGATAACTGAACCCTGATGAACCTCACTGAGGGGAATAAAATCTTTGATTTTGACAGATGAAGTACGATCAGTGAAAAATGAAATTAACATATAAATATATATATATATATATATATGTATATATATATATATATATATATATATATATATATATATATATATATATATATATGTGTGTGTGTATGTGATATATTCAGAGTTTATAATCAAGATCTGCGAAACTCTTTCACTCGGATATTAAAAAAGAATTCAAGATATCAAGATATGATAAACGATTATTCAGTGTAGCTTCAACTAATCCATGGAATGCATTGCCGGTATCCTTAATAGCTAAGTTAAGTTATTCTTCTTTTAAATTAAAAGAATATTCCATTATGACTCATTATGAAACAGATATGATATTTTAAACAATAAAGACGGTGCCGGGAGCGCAACATCTCTGTACGACAACTCTATAAAAGCTAATGAAGAAACATCAAACCTACCAAGATATAAAATCTAAAATAATATCATATCTGAATACACAAGAATCATTGATACCAGAGATAAAGTTAACGTTGCTTTGTGTATTTACTCAAAAACGCCTAGAGATAGTAACCAAGATACCCTTAGATATGCAAACGAGGATCTCTAATCAGAATATGATAATATTGAATCTGAATAACTCGATAGAAATATTAGAGAAATTTAAGGGATTGATCAGGCACATAGCCAGTTGGAAATTAATTAATAAGGTTACTAGTTAGAAAATCTCGAAAAGATGTATTATCAAATCAAGAAATAAGGAAGACCGATTAACAATAGTGTATACATACTTTAAGAAACTCCTAGGTGATAAACTGGAAAAAATAATACTTAAATCCAAGTTATCATCCCTTAAACTCTTTATATCTCCGTTGGACCTTTTACGAATAGCGAAAAAAATATAGTAAAGAATAACCTTATCGATGGTAAAGCAACTAGTCCTGATTGCATACCCACAGAAGTTTTTAAATATTGATGACATAATCCTCGAATTTGCAAATCAAATTCAAATACAAAGTACAAATTCATCTCAATGGTATAAATGTTATATAGTTCATAATCCAAAATCTAGCAACCATAGAGGAATTGTATTATCAGAATTCATCGCAAAAATAATAAACAAGATTCTATTAATCGCATTCAACATTATATTAACCCTCTATTAAGACCTAGCCAAATGGGTTCAAATCTGGTAGATCTAGAATGGCACACATCATTGCACTTATCATATTAATAGAAGGAATTATAAGCCATGACCTAAATTCAGTTATAATTTGTATTGACTTTAAAATATCATTCAATAGTATTGATCGCGGAAAAATGCTAGAAATGTTAGCAGAATATGGTATACCATCTAAAATAATCAATGCAATGGATCTATTCTAAGAAAATACTTAAGCGAAAATTATAAAACCTGATGTCGAATCTAATTTATTCAAAATATCAAAGGGTATACTACAGGGAAACTCTAGTACCCTTCTTATTTATCATAACTCTAGACTACGTAATGCATCAAGTAATTAGAAATGATTATAATCTCGGTTCCAAGATAACAGAGATAAGATGAAGTAGAGAACCAGCAGTCATTACAATCGATCTAGGTTATTCTGACGATATATTAGTTTAGGTATATATACCAAGCTCAAGAACTTTTACATAGAGTTAAAATAGAAGCTGGAAAATAGGACTAACACTAAACACCCGAAACACCGAAATTTTCGGATATAACCTTCAACAATCCCCATTCATTAACAAATAAATGATGAAACAATAAAAGAAGTATCCAATTACAAATAACTAGGATTATGGATTGCAATATATGACAAATACAGATTATTTTTAATTTCAAAAATACAATCTATGAAAAAGAAGAAGAGGTCGTCAATAATTTACATTTATATAGGTTCTAAAACTTCATAATGGCCTTTATGATTTCGATGATATACGAATGTGATGACGGATCTTGGTAAATGAGAGAAATTCTAAAAATGAGTTCGACGAGAGCTCGACGATTGTAAAAGTAAGGTAAATTAAAAGTATTATTATTAATTCGTAAAAATTAACTTTATATTTTAAATTTATAATTTATAACTTATTTATTATTCTTTTCCTATATATATATTGTTATTTTTATATTTGTACACAATAGAGAATGCGTAGGAATGCCTAACTTTATTTTGTAAAAACTGTACCCATTTAAGGAGAGAATTTAGTTTAATTTAATAAGTACATTCAAACAACAAACATAGACAAATAAATAATATAATAAATAAAATACATTATTTGATAAATGGGATCATCGAAATATTTAGAAAATCCATTCTCAACTTTAAATAAATTATAGAATAATTCTAAACTTTGCAACCTGTAGGTAGTATTAATACAGAATTGATTATATATTTTAATATTTACACGTTATAAATAATACTTTTCAAATATTAACTCATTCATAGTAACAATAAATTATTATTTCTAATTTTTTAATTTCATAAATGATTCCTAAAAATCAATATTATAAATGAAAATAACATAAAAATAGATTTTTTTTAAATAAAATAATAATTTTTAAACATATATGAACATAAATATATACTTCTGTCAAAATAAATATGTTTTATATAATATATATTTTGTTTATTATATTTCTGAAGATGTAACTGAAATATATTATATTATTTCATTATCTAATAAATTCCATATATTAACTGATCTATTACTAATACATTTTTTAATTTTATTATCATATTAATTTATTACATTTACTTTTTTACAGTTACCTCTAGTATACTTATTAGAAATGTTAAGTATGTTAGATATAATTAACTTTTAAAATATTTGTAATTTAAAAAAGTGTGGTTATATCTATTTGTAACCTACTAAGTTCAAGTGTTTCTAATTTAAAATATGCCACTCTTTCTTTATAGAACTTACTTGTTGATGAATTTGTGATGAATTTGCATATCGTATAGGATGTGTATGTACATATTATAGGGTAAACAAATTAATATATAATATATAATATATTATAAATTAAAAATTATAAATATATTGTAAATCTTAATTATTTATATAAATATATTTTTTGTATTTAAATAATATTTCTAAAATATATCACCGGGGCAATATCTACTTATAACTACGCATTTTGATAATGATATTTAAATGCCATATATGTGCTCATTGTGAAAATAAATTTAAATTATATTTAAAACAATGTAATCAATTTAAGATGTCTAATATGTGATATATTGTAGCTACTATTGTATACTAGTATCATCGTTAATAAATCAAGATGCATTTATGAAGAAAATATACGTGTAGTATCATTAATAAATTATTAATAATAATACTAATACAAGTGGACATAACATTGATCTATATAGTATCATCTTCCTACTCCATATGTTAATATAACTATTATTTTTATATGTGTAATTTGATATCTGTTATATACAAAATTATAAAATCATTTTATAAATGTATTATATAGAGGGGAAATTTCCCCTATTAAGTAATCTGATACAATAACAAAAATTAGCTTATTGGATATATCAGCACTATTTTTAATAATTAAAAAATAAAAAATACTTATATAGACTATATATATATATATATATAATTATGAATATTTTATTCATTAACTTTTTTTTGTAGGATATATGGTTTATGAAATTCCGTGAGTGTCCGTATTCCATGAGTGTCTGTATTCGATTACTTTCCCCAATAGTATACTATACATTATTTTTATAATATTTAAATATTATGTTTAAATATTAGTTTTATAAATTGAATAATACAAAAATCGACATTATAATATAAATATATATATATATATATATATATATATATATATATATATATATAAATAACAAAAACCTCTGTAGAGAATTTATAAACCTATAGAAACCTATAAGAAAATTGTTCAAATTTGGTTGAAATTAAACCTTTTCAATATTAAAAAAACCTCTTTATAAGAAAATCATATACAAGAAAATTATTGTTAGTCTTGTTTGGAAATGTTACCTTTCTATGTGACGTAATTGTTTATATCTTTATGTTGTTATTGTAATGTTGATGTAACAATACTTAATTGCAATTAGTGAATGTGTTTTGTATTTCTCATTGCATCGAGAATATGCATAGAAACATGCAGCATGAATAACTAATTACTAGACTTAATAGTATTTTGTTATTAATAAAATCAATGCCATAAACTTCAGGCTCCTGTGAGATGAGGGAGTGCAATTAACATGTCTACACTACAATATATACAGTCATGATACACTGACAGTACAACTAATGATATAAGTGTATTTATTTCAACACAATTGTGTTTGATTAAATCACGTTTCCGTATTAGTAATAAGTAACAGATTTCTTAGATAAATATATCTCGTTATTCCGTAGATGATAAAATGTGTCCGAAGACACGAGTTTACCCACGAGTATGCGCGCGTACACACGCACGCACACACACACGCACGAACGCACGCAAATAAAGGAACATGTGTACACAAGAATACTTACACATGTGCACGTATACAAGGTCACACACGCCAGTACCTTTTAAAGGGTATTCTGTTGGGGGCAATTTGCCCCCACTATATTTTGTGCACACAAAAAATCAGATTTTTTCATAATCAATTATATCATAATCCCATTTATTTATTATAAATTATTAGATGTTTAGATGTATTGTTAGATGTATTATATTAGATTATTTTTGTTATACAATCTAAAATAAAATAATTATTATTGGTATTCGCCCCCCCCCCCCATTCACATACTTAAGGGGATTACCCCTTAAACATGCGCGCACACCCACACGCACACCAACACGCACACACGCGCGCACCAACCGTACACGGACACAAACATCTGTATGTTACGAGCTGTGAAGGTCTCAGCCCTGTAGCAATAGGTCAGACTGACCGACGCGGTGTTGGACTTGACGTCACGCTCCACTAGGTTTGATCTGGTGTACGTGTGCGGTGTAGCATCTCCGTCACGTAACTGCATGTATTCACAACTGTGACCGATATGTAGTACTGGTCAACATGTATATAACATCATATATATATATATATATATTTATGTATAAAGCTAAAGCTCCAAACTATCCGATAATGTTACTAAATATATGTTCGGTAAATACTCGATAATGTTATATTCTGGTATATCTCCACGTATACCTTCATAACCCCTCATAGCCCCATGTAGACCTTCATAGCCCCTCATAGCCCCTTATAGCCTCACGTAGACCCATATTGTGTTGCAACCACATGTATTTTCATGACACATTTTCCAACAATATCTTTGAAAATTTTATTTTAATACGTTTCAAAATTCACGTGAACTTGTTGATAGTTTGTATCATACATATATTGTATGTATCATACATATATTGTATGTATCATACATACAATGTATGTATTGAATATAAATATATAAAAATCTGAGTCAGCAGATCTGTTGATTCAGATTTTTCCTTTCGAAATGAGGGAATTTAAACAACTATTAATTAACTCAATAATTAACTTATCTTAATATAATGTTGAGATGATAATTAATTTAAAAAATAATAAATTAGATAGATAACATAATAAATAATAATTTATTTGTAAATATATTTACATTATTTTATTTAAATTTTATTATTTTACAAATATCAAATAGTTTTTAACCTAAGGTATATTAGTTTTTAAAAACAGAAAATAGACTTTATATTATTTCTAAATTTAATGTTTTTAAATATTAATGACAATTTCTCCGGAATCATTGCTAGATTACTTTGGTATGACATGGGTTTAATTATAATATATTGCTTAATACTGAAATACAATATGATATATGAGTTTATATAAGAAATTAATATAGTATTTAAGTTAAATATTTCAATAATATACATATATATATATATATATATATATATATATATATATATATATATACTATATATACTATATATATACGGTATATACGGTATATATATATATGGTATATATATACATTATAATATTATCAGAATATTAAGCAGAATGTTAAGCACTATGTAAATAATTATCATAAAAAAAAAGAACAATAATATAACGATATTAAGATTACAAGTCTAATAACACTTATTAATAGATTATAATTATAATAAAAGTGTATTATAAAAATGTGAAAGAGTTATTGTCTTTTTATATAATTGTTATATTTCTTCATAGAAATAAATCTAAATAGTTGTAAATATACATACACAAAAGTGCGTCAAACCATTGTCTTTATTTATATGTGTGTATGGGTATGTGTATGGTGCAAATTATTATTAATTATGCATCTAGTATGCACATAAAGTATGTTCGAGGACATTGTATATGATATCACATTGGTACTTTATGTACTCTTAAATATATACTTTTCAGTGGATATTTCATTATATTTTAGTGGTATATGCCTTAAAATAGACCAGAAATTTTTATTAAAATTAAATTAATTAACCATTCAATTTTTTTAATTTGTATTTATTTATGTTATTAAAAATACGAATTTATTTATAAATTGATTTATATCGAAAAATATTTTCTTTTTATATGGATCAACTTTCTAAAGTAATATACTGTATATTGTATTATCAAATATTAAGCTAAGGTGCATTGCAAATTCTTTGATATTATATTATAATTTAAACATGCTATTTAAACCATTGATTTAAAATTAGTTTTACATCTAATTATATATAAATGTAACATATGCTCGTATGTCATCAATGATGACTCATCATATAAAACGATAACATCATTCAAGCGTAAAGTAAAGTTTCCAAATATACATTAGCAGATATCCTTCCTTGGTATATATATACGTTACGATAGGTAATTAAATATAATATTATGATCTACAATATTTAAATACATCTTTAATTAATTATATTACGGGAGTAAGGTTAATTAAATCATGTATTTTGTTTAATAAATAAAGTACATTTTAGTAATATTACAATTGTATATTTATATATATATTATTATTATTTTTTTATTTGGAGTCCTTTCATCCCATCCAGGAACTTAAATGAAGTTTTCACTTATGTGTCTCTTAGTTATTTCACACCATATGTCTCTAATGTCTCTTCGAAGCCGCTCTCGTGTTAATGCAGCCATGGTATAACGAGAGCAGATAATTTATGTATACACAATTATATAAGATCACTTCTAAATATTATTTTAAAGACATATTTTAATGATGCGGACGAGGCTCGAACTCGCGTCCTACTGCTTGTGTGTCTGACTCCTTAGCTAACTGAGCCACATATGCAGTTATAAATATATATATATATATATTCTATATATATATAAATATATATAAATACATATATATATAATATATATTATATATATACATATATATATATATATATATATATATATATATATATATACATATATATAAATATATGAGCTGATTAAAAGTTGCTATATTCCTAACCGTAACCTGATTATGTAACGCAAAGAACGACACACGTGACATTACGTAACCAATTCTAACCGGATGTCACAACGGTGGCCGGGCCTGAAGTCAGATGGACACTCCGACACTTGAAACTTAGCGAAGGTGATCCGAAGAGCGCATTCCTCAGTAGTTGTACAGTTAGCCCGCAAGGTGACGCTGCAGGCTTCCACCAGGCTGCGCGAGTAGCCAATGTAGAATATATGATGATGATGATGATGATTATGATACGAGGTTTATTAAACCCTAAACTTAGGGCAGAGTATACCCCTTCGCTCGTTCGGGGATAAAATAATACTTATATAACAACACTTTCCGATAATAATTAGATAATAATAATATTTTAAAGAGACAAAAATAACAAATACAGAAATAATAAATTAGATGATTTTGTGATTTGAGAAAATAAGAAGAGAGATTTATGAATCATTTGAGATGTCTACTATAATATATAATATAATAAATATATATATATATATATATATATATATATATAAAATAGTATAATAAGCGATATTTTAAGCGATACTGATGCAATATAATCAGTAGTGGTGTGGTGGTGGTATGTAAAGGTCACGTGATGAGTCATGATGTCCGCAGTGCACACGCGCACACTAACACACGCACAAGCACACACACACTAATAAACTTCGTATGTGTACACACGTAGGGCTAACGTAGTACGGAGTTTGCGAACAAAATAAAGCTGATAATAATAAAATAATAAATAAAAGCGGTCTGAATATTAGTATCAATATACCCCACAGGGTATACGTATATGTATAGTATAGTATATATATATATATATATATATATATATATATATATACTATAATATTATATAGTATACCATATACTATAGGTTTGGTACACACCATATGTTACAGTAAATCGTATAGTATGGTATACCCCAGGTTTCAACACGTCTGTCTACTATACCAAGTATAAGAAGTGTATAAACCATTGTTTACAGGTTTACAGGTGTACCTATATATATATATATATATATATTTGTCTGGGGTCTATGGCTCAGTGTTACAACCGAAAGCTAGTAAGCCAGAGGTCCCGGATTCGACTCCAGGCAGTTCTTGTTTTTCTCTTGTATTTATCAAGAACTCAATAAACGATAAATCAAAAAACAAGAAAAAAAATGTTACTATTTTTATTTTATTGTCCAAATTGTACAATTTTTGGGGCCCCTCAAGGTTATTTATAACATATATATGACTTCTTGAGGGGTCTAATTGTATCCGCTATTTGTATTGTATTCAATATATATGAGATTCAATAAATAAATATTATTATATAGGTCAACCTTCATATAGTATGGTAGGTATATTACCACATAATATGGTATATATATTTATTTATATATTATTATATATTTTAAACATTAAATTTCATATAAATCAGAAATATTAAGTGCACACGTTTGTAGACATTGTGTTATAATATGTAGATGAGTAAGATAAGCCAATTAATTCATGTATGTGAACTGCTCTTTAATATTAATTAATGGTGATAATAAATATATATATATATATATATTAGAATATCGGTGCGTTTATTATACAAATATGATAAGTTATTGTTTCAGTAGAAAGAACAATGCATGTATTGAAGGGTGATAAATCTATATGCTATTGAATACTATATAACACTTACCTCTTCTTCGTGTAATATAGTATGGTTTTATATTTTGTTTACCATTTGTATTTTAAAGTATTCTAGTTTAATTTATTAAATCATATGAATATTATTGTTATATAATATACTGTATACAGTATATTATATAAAATACAGTATATTATATTACATATATATATATATATATATATATATATATATATATATATATTGCTATTAACTACAGCTATAGCTTACTACAAAGATAGTTAACATTGTTTAGTAGCCATTCTAATTGCGCGTACTGGAAATACCTACCTTACGTAGCAATGATAATATCATAAATTGAGTATATAGAGTGAAGCTTAATTATAAATTAAGAATAACTATTACGTCATTGGTAAATATTGAATAGAACAATAGAACAAATGAATTAGGAAATTAATTGAAATTAATTTATTTTCATTCATTAATGTCTTTCTTCCCTAATATGTGTACAAATAAGACTTTAGTGTATTTTATAGTTAATGATAAACCTATATCCATGTGCTAAACAGTTAATATGCGCATATACAGGTGACAGGTTTTGGGAAACGTGAGTAATACTTCTTTTTATTAATTATTAAATTATATTTGTTATTCATTTTTGTAATATATATTTTATATTCTGGCAATAATATCATATTTGTTAGGACAACTTATAATAATATAGCTATGTACTAGTATACTTAGTATTACAGTTATCTACCCGGGATTACTGTTGATGTTGTCAAATATATTTAAAATATAAATGTATATGTTGTATATTTTTTTTTATTAATCATTTTTATTGTATTATTCATGGTAGATAATTATTAAATTATGTGTACATGTTTATTAAAGTATAAAGTATTAACGTGGATTCATTGTTTTAATGTTAGAATTTTATTTAAAATAAACATAATTCTAGAATGTTCGATAAATTGTTATTATTAACTTTATTAGGTAATAAATTACTGTATTCTAGATTCTTTATATTGATAGCAAACACATTACCCCATACTATATTACCATCCATTAAAAGGGGTGGGAATACACTAGTGTACATATTTATAGAGTATGTGGTATAGATTTGTTGATAAATTATAAACTGAATATAATATTGTATAATTTTATATTTATTTATTTATATGAATTTTAAATTTTAAAATTTTAAATCAAAGTTTTCAATATTTGTTTTATTTTATTTTAATTTATTATAATTTGTTAAATTTATACCACTTTTCTATTTTAATTATCATAAGTTGTATATCATGTTATATCTTCTAGTTGATTACAATTAGTACTATTAAATATAATGGCAGTATTACCTATAGTATTACCTACATATACTGTTAACATTATATTTGTATTTTGCATTTCAAAGTTAAATGTATTATATAGATAATAATCCTTGTATATTAAAGTTATGGCGATATCCAAATATTTAAAAAGAAGACACAACTTTATTAAAATGAATAGTTGTACATATATTAGAGTGTCTTAAATGTAGTTCATAAAATAAGTTGAGTTTAAGTATCTGTATAATTTATTTTGTAATTTATAATTTGCTTGAATTGTATTTGTTAGTAATATGTTTGTGGCGTTTATTCTAATGAAGTGAGTTTAAAAAAAGGATAGGATACATACTATATATAGTATAAACTATATAGGATACATACTATAGTTTATATCATTAGTATCTGGATACTATCTATTTGATAATCTCAGATTGTTTCATTATTTATATACACTGAATTCATCTATAAAAGCTATTACATATATGTATTTTCTGATATTTATATAAATGTGTGGTATATGTTTCAGTATGTATACATATATAGTTTATATATAATATTATATATATATATATATTATATAATATTGATAGTTTTGTAAATGGATTTGTTGTTAAATAAAATCCAGTTTAGTGTTGTTCGGTTGTGCGTGATATGTTGTGATATGCATAGGTTTCGGATGCTTATAAGCAAGTCTACAGATTGGTTTTAGATATGTAAATAAGTAATGAGATTCAGTAATTAAGTTTCAATAATATATAATATGATGATATTATCTTGAGAGATGTTCGTCGGATTATAATTTATTGTATTAGCGAATTGAATTTCAATTGGTATATAAACTATAGTTTATTGTTTTATTATTGATAAAATGTATTGTTTAGTGTTAAGTTGCTATTGAGTATCACAATTAGGATAGATATATCAGATTATATTTCTATTTCAGTATGTTCTATTTTGATATGAATGAGGGAGTAGTTATTTGTCAAAGAAGATAATATATTCTATTTTAAGTTTATTTAATGTGAAGTAAGTATTTTTGAAGTAAACTTCTAGCTCAATATTTAATTGACAAATTTCAATTATGGTTTCTGGTTTGTTATTGAAATAGTTGATGTGTATAATGATATGTCACAAGCATTCCACATACGTGTGATCATTAATATTATGAATTCAATATATATATTTAATATAACAAATTATACTTGTGTAAATATTTAAAAGTAGAGGTACATCGCTTTGGGTAACTCCAATTTCAGGAGGTTAGCGCTTAGTGTTAGTGTTAGTGTTAGTGGCAGTGTTAGTGTTAGTGATGTGTGTTAGTTTTAGTGTTAGTGTTAGTGTTAGTGTTAGTGTTAGTGTTAGTGGTAGTGTTAGTGTTAGTGGTAGTGGTAGTGGTAGTGGTAGTGGTAATGTTAGTGGTAGTGTTAGTGTTAGTGTTAGTGTTAGTGTTAGTGTTAGTGTTAGTGTTAGTGTTAGTGTTAGTGTTAGTGTTAGTGGTAGTGTTAGTGTTAGTGTTAGTGTTAGTGTTAGTGGTAGTGTTAGTGGTAGTGGTAGTGGTAGTGTTAGTGTTAGTGGTAGTGGTAGTGTTAGTGTTAGTGATGTGTGTTATCGCTTAGATTTGTATTTTACCTAGATCGGTATTGATATATATCGCTAGTGTAACATTCTTCAACATACATAGTGCCTCGATTTAGGTATATTAAGATGGCCGACCTTGAATTTAGATAAGGTAATTAAGCTAATTATCACACTAATATATTTTTGATATTGTAATAGATATATGAATTATATTTAAAAAATATAATTTCAAATTACGACATGTTCGCAGTATTGACAGTTTACATGTTTATAACAATGACTGAATCGGTCTACTTTTGAACTTGACAAATTCTGTAAAATTTTATGAATTCATTTTGATAACTCCAAATAAAATTTCTACGGAACACTTAATTTTCGATATTATATATATCTTAATTTAAGCTTATATTATGGTATTTTTTTCGAATTTATATGTAAATAAATACGAAATCTAAAAATTGATTTTATATATCCTAGCTAGTTCTTATTTCAATAATTCTGTCGAGTGAACCATCTTTCGGAAAATCATTACATGAATGATCATTTTAATATTATTATCAGTGATATATTATACTATTTTGAATAAATTAAAAATTAAAAATATTAATTAAATATTTACATATTATATTACAAAAACTACTTAATTATTAAGTATGAATTAAACTTAAAGGAATTATAGTTATTTAATTTCATATGATTATTATTAATTTTGTATTTTATTTTTTATTATTTTTGTATTATACTTATATTTTTTCATATGAAATTAACATTAATAAATTACTTATTGAAATGAAATAAAATGAATTTATTTTTTAAAGAAACAGTTTGAATAATATATATAATAAACAATTATTTGCGAATATATATTATATAATAAAAATAGCTCCTTTAATGCATATAAATATATATGCATAATCTTTATAAAAGTAATATATTATGTTTGTATATGATATATAATATGTATATTTCCATCTATGTATATCACAACCATGCTATAATTCTATTTTAACATTGCTGTAATGCGTTATTGTTTATTGCATCATTCACATGCATCACTCTGATCCAACACTTTATGATATCATATATTTATAATTCATTGAAAGTATATATATACTTATCCTATCTGAGATAATGCATTATATAACACATGTATTCAACTGCTTCTAAACCTACACATACTTATCCTTTAAACAAAAACTTTACGAATTACTTCACGGCAACGTTATAGTAGCAACCTAAAACGTATTTTTATTATTTATTATTAATTATTATTAATTCTATACAATTTTATATGTATTAAATAATGAAACCTATCAATATAGGGGATATTCTTACTTAATGATAGTGAGTTACCGGTAATTAATGTGCTGTAAGGATACTTGTATCGTGATATGTAACTAAACATACAAATGTACTTAACTATCAGGTGTACTTAACTATCAGATGTACTTAACTATCAGATGTACTTAACTATCAGATGTACTTAACTATCAGATGTACTTAACTATCAGATGTACTTAACTATCAGATGTACTTAACTATCAGATGTATTTAACGATCAGATGTACTTAACTATCACATGTACTTAAATATCAGATGTTCTTAATATCAGATGTACTTAACTATCAGGTGTACTTAACTATCAGATGTACTTAACTATCAGGTGTACTTAACTATCAGATGTACTTAACTATCAGATTTACTCAACTATCAGATGTACTTAACTATCAGATGTACTTAACTATCAGATGTAACCACGTGATATCACCGACACCGTGACATGTGACCACCAAATATTCGCCGTTAAATATCAGTGGTTCATAATTATCAATAGTATTAATAATAATTATAATTACTATCGAGTAATGCTATAGTATACTATACTAGTCTGATACACAACATGCGCGCGCACACGCGTGTTACTGATGCACCGCACACGAACGCTAACCTAGTCACGTGATCAATGGGCGGATTGTCCGGCAGAATTATCCTGCATGACCTCTGACCTAGAGTCCTGATCAGCGTGCTTCCTTTTCCTCTACTACACTGTACGCTGCAGTCTGAAAGTGACGTGTATGCATATGTGTATACATACATCGCATACCTATATTAAGTAGTTAGTAATGTTATCAGGCGAACATTACATATCATATATATATATATATATATATATATATATATATAGTATTCAATAATTAATTAATATTTATGTAAAGTGAATATTAGGAATGTATGAAATGCAATGGAAATTTCGCCTTTGTATTCACGTCGTATATAGAATATACTTTATATATTACTGACGTAACTTAAGGATGCCTTCATATGTACCCCAGCACTATAGTAAGTATTTAGTTACGTAACTATTCGTCAGTCTCGTATTATAATACGTTTTAGGCTTATATAGCCTAGATATTATATGATATATTTCCCGACGTGTACAGATGTGCATGCTTTAATTGGAACCATCGTGTATCTCTATCATTATTTTGAATATATTTATATAGGCCAAAGTTCGTAAGGTAAGAGTTAAACACGATATCGCGTAAGCTGCAGTATACCTGCATTATACGTGCTGTATAGTGTCAATTCTTACATCATAATCATAATCGACAAGCGCATTTAGTGTAATCTTAAATGTATTCATATGTATACACAAACAAACACATGTATACATTCATGTCCTGTATATACTATAGTATATATATATATATATATATATATATACAGTAAAACCTCTCTATAAGAAACTATTTTTTTTCAGTAATTTTTTTCTTATAGAGAGGTTTTCTTATAAGGAGGTTTTTACTTTTCCAATGATTTTAAGAATTAATTTATAATTGAAAAGGCATTATATAATCTATAGGTTATATATATAGTATATTTATTTTGTATACTGTTTTAAATGTATACTGTATTGTTTGGGCTAAACATGTTAATACATAATGAAATTTTATTAGATTTACATTAGAAATTATAAATTATGAATCATAATTGATGAATATAATATAATGAATATTATAATAATCTTTTATTTAACAATTAATTGTATAATATAATAAATTGTATCATCAATACATTTTAAGGATATAATAACATTTATTAATTAATTTTAATAAATTGATGGATATACAATATCATTTATTAATTAATTTTAATTCATTTCGAGCTATTTATGTAATATAATGTTTGTAAGAAAAAAAAATATCTTGTATAATAATTAATTTCTATAATTTTTATCAATATACAATACTTTTATTTATATATAATTATTTTGTATACTAATAAGTTTCTTATAAAGAGGTTTTTCTTATATTTTTCTTATAAGATTTTCTTATAAAGAGGTTTTTTTAATGTGGAAAAGGTTGAATTCCAACCAAATGTGTGAAAAATGTTCTTATAAAGAGGTTTTTCTTATAAAGAGGTTTCTTATAGAGAGGTTTTACTGTATATATATATATATACATATATATATATATATATATATATATATGTGTGTGTGTGTATGTATCGAAGCATATGAAGATGGTAGGTAAGCTGACAAATTGACAACCATCGCGAGGTTATGTGTGTTTAATGTACTTATCAATGTACTTATCAATGTACTTAGCATTGATATCTGACAACCAGTCAGACAACTAAGGCATACATAAATTGTTATTTCGATGAAGTCATTTTATCCTATCCAGTAACTTAGATATATTGGATCTTAGAAATATATATATATTAATGGACGTATAATAATGAGAATAATTGGTGATGCTATTAAAATATGCATTATTATTATCAAATATATAATATATTCGGTTTAGATTCTAAACGTTAGATTCACGAGAGCATTACATAACGTCGCGTGTGGAGGCAATATTTCTTATGCAATGGTATTGCGCAACGACCCATATTATATGTTTAATTTGTATTATTTAATATTTCTACTCTGACATATATAATAGAAAGAACGCACTAAGCGACATGTCATATACGATGATGATATGTGACACCTGTTGGGGGATCTTATCTTAGGTATACAGACTAACTTACTTACTTAGTAATTGTAATTCTATGCTATTAAATATTTATGTTTTTTAGATTATTTTATGTAGATAGTTCCACATCGAGTAAAAAGACATCTTAAAATATATCTTCTATATCTGCAATATACGACTACACGCGAAATACTGATAGCATCACTAGTCCTCCGCTACTAATAGGTTACCTATTGCCTAATAGGTTACCTATATAGGTTACCTATTGATCAATAATAATTGGATCCATAAATCCTTACTTTTTTAATTATACAATTATGTAGTTCATTCTGAAATACTCTGCTAACCATCTACATGTTCTCAGATATGGCTAACTATTATAGTAACTAGTTACACGTATATTTGTGTATACTATATTATATTTATATAATGTATATGCATAACGAAATACATTATTACCAAATATAGTATACGAAAAGCTGAAATAAAGCTAGTCTACTGATTACTTACTAATTACTTATTAGTTCTGGTATATCAACAATATGTAGGGGAAAATCTCCAATTACCTACACCTTCCTAATATCGACTCCCTTCTAATATCAACTCCATCCTAATATCGACCCCCTCCAATTAACAACCCCCTCCTAATACAGACCCCCTCATAATATTGACCCCTCCTAATATCGAACCCCTTTCGTAGTTCAGTAATTATAAGTTATATCAACACACTGTATATACATGAACAGTTATTAATTTAATGGTAAATATAAATAATTATTTTGTTTTTAAAAATATATAAAATATTCAATTCTACACATTTTATTTGATAAAATGTAATATTCTGGCTTTACTTTTTAAATATTTGAATAATAACTTTTAAATCATTGTAAATAATGTATTTGTTAAAATAACACGTTTACTTAATTATAATTCTATGCATATTATTGTAGATTAAATTAATGTTCATAGACATTATAAAAATATTATTATTTGAATAAGTATTAAGTTAATACTATACCAAGATATATTAATTACAGTAACCCATGTGATTTTCCTATTACCAATTCCCAATATTACCCTAATACAGACCCCATGTTATATATAATATCCAATCAAAATAGATCCGTTTTTTACTTTGAAATTATTTATAATGTGTTCGTGTATCATTTTAACCCAAGTCAATAGTGTATTTTAACAGCGGCAATAATACTATACAATTATTCTTTAGTATATGTAGTTATATTCATAGTCAGTTAATTTAAAGTTTAATATAGATATGTAAAGTTCAATTATAAATTGAATACGAATATTAAAACTTTAATTTTATAATATATAAATTGCGTGCGTTTCGTTATTCATTAAATCTATTTACATACGCTATTTTAATTGGATACTATACTATGACAGTTTTACCCGACATGCGCATTTAGGGGTCGGTACTTGGAGAATGGGGTCGATATTACGCACATGTATACAATTACCATCCCCATGTTCATTCTTGTCAATATATGTATATCAAAACTATAAAATAGTAAAATTATGTTATGCAATAATATTACACGTGTACTAATATAGTACTAATTACAAAATTTAAAATAAATATATTTAATTTTGAATAATTTATTACAATATAACCACTTACGAATATTATTTACATATCAAATGAATTGGTCAAGAGTCAGCATTACAACGTATTCACGCACATATATAATGTTTGGTAATCAAATAAATTAATCCCTACAACCATCATATATTTACATGTAAAACATTGTAATAGATTTTCTTTCACGTATGTAGATATTTGTCGTATTTAACATTTCTATTATTTAGATATTCATAAAATTAATTATTTTAATAATGTTGTATATTTCATTTTATATATATATATCTTATTATAATAGACTAATGTAACATATTGAAAACGTATATTTTATACACGTCTATTTTAAATATATGCTCAATAGTATCTAACATAATACTAGTCATAGGGTGTATATGTTGTTACTAGTGAGGGATCTTAACCTTTAACGTGGTTTCCATCCGAGATCGCAAAGATAAGAATCACACCTGCGTTATTCATGGGTTGTATTGGGGGTCATTGTTTAATACATACGGTTATTTATCAGTTAGTAATTGTGTTATATAATGTATGCTAATCTAACTAGGTAAGTATTATCGTTACATAACATGATTAACATAATAACGAGATTATGATTACATCATCGACGTTTTGTTTCTTGTGAAAACAGAAAACTAATTAAACGTAGTCTAATGAAATGATATGGTGCATCATAACTATTTTTGAAAACCACTATCTATTATAAATATTATATATATATAATCAAATTGGATTAATAAGTAACTAATGCAAATTAATAATATATAATATAATTTTTGTAATAGAATAAATCTTAAAGCAAATAGAAAATATGTATGTTTATCTAATATTGAACCAACAATATGGAATAACTGTAAGCATAAATACATACATTTGTATTATTTTACAGGAGTTATTAGTTCATATACCAAATATTATTTTAGAATATTGACATTATTATAATCTTTACATGTTGTTAATCTATTTGAAAAGGATCGGAGAAATGTAGGAGAAATGTCCTACCGAAATACTGAAACCCTAATATGCTATCATTCCTACATATAGAAATATTATTTATACATATTCAATCAATAGTATTCTAAAAAAGTAGTTTATACTACATTGTTATATTGAAATATAAAGTGATCCTCCCGAACAATGCACACATGAAAATTATAGAAAATTATAAAATGTTAAGATATATTTAATGTTAATAAATCTAATTTAATATAACTTTTTAATGAATCATTATGGTGGTACAATTTATTACGTTTTCCTCTCCTATGGAATACCTGATTACATAATTATTAATTTATATTTATTAAAAACGTAGTTGTATATGTTAAATAATGATATATTGAATGTTACAATGAGTATTTGAATGAGGTATCGCTATATATCGGACTTTGGAAAATCAATGAAGTTTGGAATTTCACAGATATATATTGAATTTTGTACACTTTTTATTAACAAATATTCTAATATAAAATTGTATTTTATTTAGAAAACGAAGTTAACTATATAAAATGTAAATGTTGTGTATGTAAATATGTAAAAATATATTATTTATTTTCAATATGTTTATATGTATTTGACTTATTTTTTCCATTTCAAACCCTACAAATTTCAGATAGTTTAACACTCAATGATTATAAACACATATTATATTATAATATATATATATATATATATATATATATATATATATATATATATATATTTATTAGGAGTAATACATCACATACATTTTACATTTTTCGGTTTTCGGACTGCGAACTGTGCTTATAAAGCAATCGGCCATCCATATATATTTGAAGTTAATATTTCATATTAAATAAGTGGCTTTTCAGTAGTTTCTTGAAGTTTGGAGTTGATGGTGTAGTACGGATTAGTGTAGGGAGAGTGTTCCAGGAGTATGGGGCGGATATTGCACAGGCGCGAGTGTTAGTTGAATGTAAGTTGTGTTTAGGAGGGAGTTGAAGTAGAAACGTATTGGTGGAGCGTGTAATGGTACTAGTTGGTAATTTAAGTTTGAGTGGGGATGCTAGGTAGTCATGAGAGTCATGGTGGATTGCTTTATGAGCTAGTAGTAGAGTTTTATATAGGATTCTATGGCGTACAGGTAGCCAGTGGAGTTTAACTAGGAATGGAGATATATGAGTATGGGAGTATTTTGGTATGTTGAATATACATCTATTTATAGAATTTTTAAAAATGTGGAGTTCTGTAATATACGATGAGGGGGTATTGTAAAGGATAACATTTCAGTAGTCGAATATAAGTAGGATGTGGGCAGAAGCTATAATAATAGCGGTAGATATTGATATTGAGTGACGAATAAGGCGTAGTGAATGTATTCCTAATTGATAGTTTAATAGTTTTGTTATGTGGGACAGTTGTCTATAAAAATTAAAAGTATTGTTAAATATAACACCAATATTTTTGACACGGGTTGAGTCCATGATGAGCTGTCCATTTGAGGTTAATTGGAGGGTTAGTTGGTAACGTTTTACTACGGAGTGGAAGGTGAAGGAAGATAGCCTCGATGTATCAGTGTTTATACTATAGTAAGTTCATAATAATAAATTATATATCACTTTGTCAACCCTTAACTGAATGTTGATATACTTGCCATTGTTTGTTGGTATATTACGTTTCATTTTCTAATTACTTTATTTTAATTAATATTCGAATTATATTATTTGTTATAAATACAGTAAAACCTCTCTATAAGAAACCTCTTTATAAGAAAAACCTCTTTATAAGAAAATTTTTCACACATTTGGTTGGAATTCAACCTTTTCCACATTAAAAAACCTCTTTATAAGAAAATCTTATAAGAAAAATATAAGAAAAACCTCTTTATAAGAAACTTATTGTATACAAAATATAAAAAATAATTATATATAAATAGAAGTATCGTATATTGATCAATTATAGAAATTAATTATTATATAAAATATTTTATATTACAAAAAAGCTCGAAATGAATTAAAATGAATTAATAATTATTATTGTATATCCATTAATTTATTAAAATTAATTAATAAATGTTATTTTTATCCTTGAATTTATTAATATTAATTAATAAATGTAATTGTATATCCATAAATTTATTAAAATTAATTAATAAATGTTATTATATCTTTAAATGTATTGATGATACAATTTATTATATTATACAATTAATTGTTAAATAATATATTATAATAATATTCATTATATTATATTCATCAATGATGAATCATCAATGATGATTCATAATTTATAATTGCTAATGTAAATCTAATAAAATGTCATTATGTATTAACATATCTAAGCCCAAACAACACAGTATATATTTTAAATCTATTATAATTAAAGAAGCTGATGAAGGTTTACCTAACAATCAAGAATTATATAAATATACTATATATATAGATAACCTATAGGTTATATAATGCATTTTCAATTATAAATTAATTCTTAAAATCATTGGAAAAGTAAAAACCTCTTTATAAGAAAACCTCTCTATAAGAAAAAAAGTACTGAAAAAAAATAGTTTCTTATAGAGAGGTTTTACTGTATATGCATTTAATTCCAATAATTAATATATATTTATAATGTGACATTTACTTCAGTAAATAGGTAAATAGGTTAATAGGTTAATTAGTTAATGTCCAGACGACACTTGTGTTATTTATTCATCTAAGTATTCGGCCAACTCTTTATTATAATTATATAAACTATAAATAAGTTATACATTTAATATATAATGTAAACTTTATGACTCTAATGTAATACACTTATAAATATATATATATATATAAATATATATAAATATATTATACTATAATAAAATTATATATAAATAGAAAATAAATTATAATTTGTGTGCATATATTATATTTATTTGTTATATATTTGAAATTGTCAGTAGATTTCAAATAGCATAAACATTAAATATCATATAAATTAGCAACATTGGGTTAAAATATTCTTAAAGACATATTTATTTATCAATAGTATTATTATTATTATTATTATTATTATTATTATTATTATTATTATTATTATTATTATTATTATTATTATTATTATTATTATTATTATTATTATTATTATTATTATTATTATTATTATTATTATTATTATTATTATTATTATTATTATTATTATTATTATTATTATTATTATTATTATTATTATTATTATTATTATTATTATTATTATTATTATTATTATTATTATTATTATTATTATCATCATCATTATTATTATTATTATTATTATTAAATGTTTATGTTATTAAAAACTTGGTTTCTTTTACCGTGTAAGAAATATTTACCAAAAAAAATCATTACACAATATAACGTATGTATATATATTACGTAATCGACGAGGGAAGCGTAGCATGATGTAATCGTTTAATTCCTGTGAGCCATACGAACGCTAGTGCCTCCTACATTAAATTACGTAATTGCGTTACTTCGATCTCGTTACGTAATAGTTGTATGTATGACGCAATAGTTACACGTTGGTGACGCGATAGTGGTGATGTAACAGTTGTGAATGGAGAACATGAATTATTAAAACGAAGGATGTCCCTATACGAGCCATGTTAGTCTGGTAGATGTCAAATACATAGGCTTATATACATGAGTCATATGTATCTAGTATACATAATGCACATACACACAAACATGCATACCCATACATACAAACATGCATACCCATACACATACACACACACATATATATATATATATATATATATTAAATAATATTTAAAATGTCATTAACAATAATCACATTAACTGAGAAATATACCGAGATAACGAGTTAATATACCGAGATAGCAACAATTGAATATATTAATAAGTATTAATATTATAAATAATCATAGATTAATGAATAATATAATTACATTATAAATAGCCACTATATATAGTTATATATATGTATATATATATATATATATATATATATATATATTTAAGTATAGTTATTAAACATAGTATAATAAAACGTCCCATAGACTTTTTCCATGTCATATATACCAATCAGTAAGTTATATAGAACCACTAATATATGTATGTTCTATAATATAAATAGAATACTTCTAACAAATGTATAATCATATAATGCTTATGAATATACCTACATTCTCAAATACAACATAATAATCGTGCGTTGTTAGTTTTTATTATTTTATCGATAAGGTAATAAATTTAGTTGTAAAACATATAACATATTTCTTTAAGCTGTATTAATCATAACTAATTATTATGAAATATTTTAAATACAAATTAGCTCATCATTATTTTTAGATTTATTCTAATTGACATCTATTAAAACTAAAAAAAATAAGTAACCGTATTTATAATATTATAAATTGTTATATAACAATCCATATAGTATATATTATAGTTTTAGGTTTATATATTTAATTGAGGTATAATAAAATGTCAAATCTATAAATATATATATATATATATATATATATATATATATATATATATATATATACATAAGTATACATATATACATATGTACATATACTTACATATATATATATAATTTTATAATTACTTTGATTAGTATTATTAAAATATATTAAATAATAAATAATGAACACATTATATACTATATGTTTTATATATATATATAACTAAATGAAATAGATAATGATGGACATGATACGAATACTAACAAATAATGGAGACGTACATTGTAAACATCTAGTGTATCCAATATCGTAGGTGCTATATTAACTGGTCAATAAGCGATATCACGTGATGTACATGCATTACGTAACCTGTACGTTATGTAATACGTTACACGTGACTGTAATAAGCGATAAGCTATCGTGATTAGCGATAGTAGTGTGATGTAGTTAATGGAGACTCGGGAGTAGCGTTAGTTCTCGCGTGAGAATGTACGAGAATATCAGAGAATATGCGAGAAAATCCACGTGAGTGTTCGATAATCAACGATATTATCTGACAATACCAATGCTATCTATATAAAGTACAAGCAAAACAAATAGCTCAACTTAAATTAATATCCATTCTATATTCCTCCCTATTGAGTAAACAACCTGATTACCTTTATCGACTAATTGCTATCCATAATGCACCACGCCACCTATGATTCATATCGTTCATGATATCTGAACTTCAAATATATTAGTTTTCGCCATCTTGTACACTTGTCTGTACTAATTATTACATTTATTTATTGTTTTTTATATATTAGTATTATTAGTGATTAAATTATAAAATTAAATAACATTATTAAATTATTATTAAATTATTAAACTTGAAGTTATAAAATAATGAATTAAAATATCAAATTAAAAATAATTTTCGATAGATTTAATCTATGATTTGCTCACCTCTATTGAATAATTAATAACATTGTAGCTTATATTATAGTATCTCACTAGAGCATTACACTGTTGCACTACTGTATCGAGTTAGCATAGTCAATCAGAGAATTATACCTTATCAATTATTTAATGATAACAAAATAACATTATTTCAATAAATATATACCAGAATTGCTATTATTATATAATGTATACATTAGTCTATAGACTATTTATTGTTTTTATAAATTTGATATTACAAAATAGCATATTTGAATGTGAATAAACATGTTGTTCGATTGAATAATTTCTAAATATTTGTAAATGTGAAATTTGAATTACTTTCCTTAGCACGGGTGATATTGTGAAACCCAATTAGCATATCACGTGACTAGCAGTTACCGCATGCGTATACGATCTTGATATTGCATGTATATTACGTAATAATATATATATATATGTATGTGTATGTGTGTGTGTGAACATCATACTTCATACTATGGCGGTTAATGACATAAATGTTATATCAATTGATGATGTAATACATAGTGCTAATTCGTACTGCGGATGATGATGATGATGGTGATTTTATTTAACCCATATAAATACGCACATTATCAAATTATCGATCAATCTACCTCTTCTTTACAATAATCTAGTAACATTTTCCACATATAATGAATAGCATATCTCGACTATAATGTTCTTCTATAGAATCTATAGATACTAAAGAATATTCGGGAACATTAGGAAAGCTTACAGTAATGAAGTAATTCTTCTTACACTTTTATGGCATACTAATAACACTCGACTTAAATATAATATCCAACTTACGATTCCTACTTAACATATGTATACATATCCTCTGAATTTGACATAT
>OZ025239.1:99830933-99963433 GCA_964019155.1 Osedax fenrisi
TGTATAACTAAATTAATATATATATATATATATATATATATATATATATATAGTTGATATATTTTATGAGTTCACTACTGATACAATATATCAAATAAGAATATATGTAAATGATTAAATATATATACATTAATTAACCGGAATATATTCTTATAGATAGCTTTATAAGGATCCCTTACTAAACCTTTGGTATGCATAATACATTAATTAATTTCTCTAAAATATAGAACATAGTGATAATTCAAAAATGCACTCAATTTCCTAATATATAATGCTTTCTATAATTAATAACTCTATTAATAATATACCTAGTAGTGATAATAACATACGTGCAAAGCGTATGTTTCATATTAAGTTACTTTAGTGAAATAACTAAGAATTTAACAAATACATTCTAGTCAACTTATTGCCTGTAATTCTGTTACGTACGATAACTTATGTACGAAATATAAACAAAGGAATGTTATGAAACTACAATAGAATCAATTATTTAAAAATAAACATACAGTGCGATATGTTATTCACTGTGTTTAACCTATAGTTACTCTATGTATAGTTACTATATGGCAGTAGGTGAATGTGTACCAAGTGTGTATATGTAATAATGATATGTATATATATATATATATATATACATATATTCAATATATATATATATTCAATATATGAATATGTGTATAATTTCTATTTATGTTATTAATATTAAATAAGTATATTTATAAAATAGTATATATATATATATATATTAACTGCATGTGTGGCTCAGTTGGCGAGAGACACACAAGCAGTAGGACACGAGTTCGAGCCTCATCTGGACCATTAAAATAGGTCTTAAAATATTATTTATAAATGATCTTATATAAATGTGTATTAATAAATGATCGGCTCTCGCTAAAAGCTTCGAAGAGACATTAAAGCCATATCTGTCAGCTTATTTATTATATCATATCGAACTCTATTGTGTATTGCTTTCAGAGTGTATACCTTCCCAATCGTAGTACAGAAACTGTCTTAATATTGTGTTTAATGATATTTTACTATCTATGGATATTAAGGCTTCTTATAGTGTGGTTCTTCTTGATCTGTCTAGTGCCTTTGATACGTTAAATCACAGGATTCTTTCTTACCATATACATTCACGTACGGACGATTGTTCACGCACAGCGTAGTCCTAAAACCAACAAAAGTAAGTAAGGTAAGTACATGAAATAGGTATTCATGTACAAGTTCACAACTGGTTGATTTCGTTTGTATCTAATAGAATATCTTCGGTAAAGATCAAGTCATCTTTGTCGGATCCATTTGATCATACTCATGGCGTTCCTCGAGGATCAGTACTGGGTCTGATTCTTTTTATTTTATATATTCTTCCTATTAATTTAATTTTTTTAAATACCCATATATTCATTATCACCTTTTTGCTGATGACTTACAAATTTATACTTTTTTTTCCACCTGGTTCTGATATTGACATATTTCAAATTTAAATTGCTAACTGTATTAATGATTTGATCTATTAGGTTTTCCTGTAATTCTATGTCATTAAATATTACTAAAAAAGATAGCATTATACTTTCTAGATCTCTTTCTTCAATTAATCCATTCCTTATCTCACTCCTATCTCAAACACCATCACTACTCTTGGTTTTACTATTAATAATGTACTAGACTATTCTGTACATATATCAAATAATGTCGGTACTACTGCTAATTATTTCCTGTATAATATAGGCAAAGCTCATTCTAATCTAATATTTACTTTAACTAGATCAGTATTACATTCATTAGTATTTAGTAGACTTAAATATTGTAATTCGCTTTTTTATTAACATTCCTCAAAAATAAATGAACAACTTCCATGCAATACAACGTAGAGCTGTTCGCATATTATTTAAGCTAAAGCGTAGTGATTTAACCATATATATACATTCCATAATGGCGATACTCGGGTGGTTAAAGTTTCGAGATAAATGCAGGTTTCATCTTCTTTGCATTACTCACAACGCGATATATATGGGAGTTCCGGAATATCTATCAAAGAGGTCAGAATTCGAGAAACTTTTCGACCGAATCACAAATGTTAGCTGATGAAACTCTCTGTGCCGTTTGTCTCATCTATGTATGCAGATGATGCTTTCACTGTTGCTGATCCGAAGTACTGGAACAGTCTTCCCGATGACTTACGGATCATATGATCTTTTGTTACTTTCAAATGTCGACTATATTCACATATGTTATCATTATAATATCTTCATTTATAATATATTATTATTCGTATATTTATTTTATTATTTTATTATATCAACTTGATGCATATAAATGTCTATCGTTTTCAGTGAGTCAATAAACCTTTATATTATTATTATTTATATGGTTATGCGTGAAAACTTCATCTAAGTTCCTGGATGGGATGAAATTCCTCCACCAAATAAAAATAACAATAACAATAACAATATATAATATGTGTGAAGATATATATATATATACCATTTGTGCAAATATATTAATATAAAATAAATATAATAAAATGTCCTTTGTGTCATCTTTTTAATTTATGTTTGGTTCACTCATATTTCCTTAACAACATTACAATGGCCATTACAAAACCAATATATAAAGGTAATGACAGAAATATAATAATTAATTACATACCTATTTCGTTATTACCTCAAATAGGACAAATATTTTAAAACATTATTTATAATAGAATGCGAGATTTCATAATTAATAATAAAATAATTAATAATAATCAATATGGCTTCATAGAAAAATCCAACACCACACTATCTCACATAAATTTACAACATTTTATTTTTTCCAAACATAATGCAAATAAAAAAAAAGTTAGTGATTTTTTGATCTCAAAAAGGCACTGATGTAGTAGATCATTCTATGTTGCTAAATACATTGGAATACTGTGGAAAGGGGTCAATTCAATAATTTTCTAAAAAGTTATTTACTAGATAGAAAAATCATAACAAACATTAATAATACTTTATCATCCGAATGATACATAAGATATGGTTTTCCTCAAGGATCAGTTTAAAGCCCTTTATTTTTTATTATTTTTATAAATGATATATATTATATTTTCAACGATAATGATAAACTCAATTTAAATAAATATGCCGATGATACATCACAATCTATATATGCTAATTCTGATTATAAAATAAGTGAAAGTATGAATTTATATGTAGGTAAACTTATTAATTGGTTCTTTATTAATAACATAAAATTGAACATAGAGAAAACCAAAATATTGCCTTATTTCAATACAATTATTTTGAATAGTATAACAATATATAATGTGGATATTGAATTAGTAAATTATTAATATTGTGTAGGTATTACTGTTGATAGTAAACTGAAATATACATGACTATTTGTATACATAGGCTATTGTGTATTACACATAAGGCTTTCCTGAATATTTAGTTCAATCCATTACTATTCAGAGTTCGAACAGATCCAGTCGGAAGTGTCAAATCATGAAGTTGGTGCAACGATCTACATCATTGGCATTCTCTGAATCAGCTTTCTCGGTTATTGCTCCGAAAAGGTGGAATTCACTGCCATATGATATTCGTTGTATAACATCACTTTCATTGTTTAAACGTAAACTGTATGTCCATTTTAAATCATTGTAATTCGTTCTATTTTGTTATTCGTTTTCCATTTATTTTTGTTTTTTTTTATTATCTAACGATGCCTGTAATCATCATGATTTGTTATGTATTAAATTTAAAAAAAAAATAATATATCTTTTAAAAAAATTATCGTTTCATAAGTTAAAAATCTTAATTTTATTATATAATTCTTTTTTTATCTAACATTTCTTATGCTATTGTAATATGGAGAAATAACTATAAAAATGGACGACATTCATTAATTTTATACAAACAAATATATACGTATAATAAACAACATTGTTGATCGCAAACTTATGCCTTATGCTTAATACGTATGTCACATACAAATAACCTATTCAAATATAATTATATTTTAAATTTTGAAGATCTATTATAAGTAGATATATATTATATATCTATAATATTATTCATGAAAATTATAATAGTGATTTTAAATCATATTTATTTTTAGTAATTATTAAAGAATCTTTAAATCTTTGTTAAAATAAAATATCTAGCAAAATAAAATATAACAATAACGTATAAGTATACTCATTCGTGAACTTTAAACGAGTAAGTCAAGTACGGATAATCTGATACAACTATTTGTATTTCGATATTCTACACCGAATTAGGACTTTAACAAAGGCTACAGTTTATGTATACATATTGTATACAATGTTATTTTATCGTATCATTCTCCACAATTAAATATTTATATTAAAATGAAAATACGCAATGTAATTTTACAAAAATATTTTTTTTATTCTTCAAAATTAAATCTTTATTTTATTTCGTAAATGGTACATTTTCCTCAGTTACAAGGCGATGACTTATTTTAGAAAAATAGTTAAACTCATAATATTGCCTATTGGTTTTAGAATAGACGCGATATGGGTTTTTTCCTATTAACATATTTTCGCTAACTTCAATATTTCAACATATTAGATTCACATTCATCACTTGTACCTCTAAAATGTAGATAAAGATATATCATTATTATTATTGTTATCGCTTAATAAGAATCGCGTACAGACAATTCGTTACATTTACGCTACATTTATTACATGAATATACAAATATATATATATATATATATATAAATATATATATATATATATATATATATATATATATATATATATATATATATATATATATATATATATATAGTATGATATACATGTATGCAAGATCATATATTGCATTCCAAATAATCGTCAGCCTTTTTTGAAATTTATTCGCGTTTTCTCGATATCATATTTATATCGAGAAGAGAAAGTCGTATATGACTTATATACACATATATATACGCATATATATATATATCAAATTTGTTTACATAGAAACCAAATATAGTCGTATTATTAACAGATTTTTAAATATTATTATTATTATTATCAGATTTAGGCAATGCCAGGGTAATTATAGAAGCAGTGTTGCTTATCGAGAAAATTACCCCCTATCGTTTAATTATATTATAATTGTAAAGATAAGTACGTATTTATTTATTTTTATATTATTTATATTAATATCTATCAAGATTGAAATATATTACATTGGTTTTTGAAATTATATTCATTTCTTATTTAGATATATTTACATTAAGTATTTGTTTACATTTTATGATTAACAAAATAAAAATCCATAAAAAATAAATAATAATCGCAAAGATAATAGAACCACATATTTTTCGAAGCACCTTCAGAAATGTTTTGATATAACTATAAATTCGATTAATTAATAAAATTTAAATATATTATATACTGTTTATGTATATTTATTCGTAGCTTCATTATTTATTACTTATAAAATGTATAACTTGTTAGTTTATAATAATATCTATAACTGATATTCTTCCGTCGATCTCCATTGTGAATTTTCTTTTGTTAGTCGGATCTATCAACCTTCATTTGAGGTTGGCTACCAAATACACATAAATAGTCTGCTGCTGTATTTACATTCATACGTATCTATCAATTCTATCTCGGACGATACACTGCCTTCAATCTCTGACAATCGGACCATCATTACCCGGCTGCCATCGAGTATACCAGGTGCCTGTTAAAGTCAAGCGGCGCTCCTCAAGTCATTTCGTCATATAGCAAATCGGACTGAATACCAAACATCTTCCGAAATATCCCATTAATGACCAGTTTTTATACATGTATTATTATATTTATTTCATTCAATGTAATCCCACAATCTCAAATATATCATGTCCTCCAATTATTCACATTGTAACCTTCCTGCATGCGAGTATTATCTCAAATGTAAAACATTTCCATCCATATTACATTATACTTTTTTATACCCCGCATCTATTATTTCTAAATCCTGGTTTCATTCTAAAAAAAACCTCCATATTATGCTATTGCTATATTTAATTCACCTAACTTCTCATGTTCCTCATGCCTAAAATTAAATAAGTTTCCTTCAACTAATCATACAACTACTCCACCTTCTATTTTAACTGCCAAATCTATACATCATACTGGTGCCAATGTAACGCCACATATAATATCTGATATATCTAATTTTACTACGACTAATAATATCCATCCCCAGCATCAGCCCAGTGATAATACTCCTAGACATATTCTAAAGCTAATGGATTTACAATTTTCCTCAAATCATACACCAACCCCTATATTATCTAATTCAAATTCCTCAAAGTCAATAGTCATACGCTCCATAGATAATTCCCTCACACTAGTAGGCCTCACACTAGTAAGCCTACTTGAATAACTTCTTCCTTCTGAAGTTAACTATAATTGCATAGTATCATTAATTGATGTTATAAAACTTCCCCATTCTTATATTACTTTTGCCTCATTTCTTACCAAAACTGCTATATTGCGTTTCTCTAATAATTCTGCTCATGATATATTGTTCTTCTCCCTTCTAAATATCTCACCAAATAATAATGTTAAGCATATATTTATTGGTCCTTATTTACCTGACTCTACTATACTTCTTGGTAAGGTACTATATCATGCCCTAAAACAAAAACTCACGCCCATTTTGTATAAAGTATTTTTCAATAATTGTTCTAAAACAATTGAACTAAGGGATACAAATAATCCTCTTTCATATCCCCATGTTCTCATCCCTGAATCTAATTGAACAAAATGGTTTGATTCTTTTGATCACTATACGAAATCATTTATAAATAATTCATTCTCTCAAGCCTTACTAGCCTCCAATATAGCCTTGATCAATATTCGCTCCTTGAGATCAAATATATCCCTTCTGTTCCCATACCTTAAATTAAAAAAATGTATTATAATCGCATTGACTGAGACATGGATTTCTGATGATGAATCTGATAATTTCATGATTTTAACCATTATCTTCCTTCATCTTCATCTTATTTTCCAATATTTCTTGTTAACTTAATCTATCACTTTAATGCTCCTATCTATCCCCATGGTGACTTTGAACTCATAACTGAGTCTTTCTCCATGTGCCAACATATATCATTTCCCACCCATTCTAGTGGTAATACACTTGATATGATATGTACACCCCTATCCAGTCCTCTTATTTTATGTATAAACCCTAACTTATTTCAACAAATTGAACTACTAACGGATCATTTTATTGTTGAATTCTCTATAAATCTAAAATTCACAACAATTAAACGAAAACGTATTACATATAAATATGTTAAGTCTATTGACCTACCAACATTTGTAAGCAATATAAAAATGTAGATCTCTTCTCCTACTTCCCTCTGTCCGTAACTCTTAAACTCCATTCTCCTAAATATACTAAATATACATGCACCTACAAAAACTACATTAATTACCGACCACACTTTTTCTCCCTGGTTCCCTCACGAACTTTTCATCTTCAAGAAGAGTGTTCGCAAATTTGAGAAGAAATTTCTTAAAATCCTTCTACTGAAACAAAATTATCTCTATCACTAGCTAGAACAAATTATAAATCTACTATATCTCCTTCAAAATCCATCTATTATAATACAAATATAGCATTGATCTAATCTGATACTCGCAAATTATTTATATTCTGATCCTCGCAAATTCTCTCTCCTCCATATGAAAAATCATCCCCATTTTACCGAACACGTCAAATTTGCAACCATGCTCTCTTTTTGAAAAATACTTGAAAACAAAATTGTAAGCATTAACAATATTATTTGCGCGTCTACTCCTTACATACTGAATCCTACCATCTATATTACCCTTCCTATTCAGTATATTTAGTATATTTAGTATATGTACTATCCCTTCACTGAAACAAGTAAATAACCTACTCATTAAATCACACTGTACCTCCCCCACTAAACCCTACCAATATCATTATATCATAAACATTAACCCTATTTTCTCCTATTTTCTTGGATAGTATTGCGAACTTACTAAACTGGTCAGGTAAATTTAAGACTGCCATAATATCTCTTATTCTAAAAAAAAAACGTTAACCCAAACTCCCTTAGAAAGTATCGCCCGATCTCCCACCTACCCTTATTGAGTAAAATATTAGAAATTGTGTTTGAAAAAAATATTAGAAATGTTTCCAAACAATTGTCGCCCATATAAATAAAAAATAATCTTTTAGACCTGTTTCAACGCACTTTTCGTTAAGGTCATTCGACCGAAAAAGCTCTCCTTCATATTACTGATGCAATATTATCTACCTTAAATAGCAACACGTGTTGCCAGCTACTTGATCTCTCATATGCTTTTGATACCCTGGACCATAACATATTAATCTCGAAGCTTACTTTGATGATTATATCTGGCTTAGCATTAAAATGGTTTACTTCATATCTGACAAACCGCAATATCTCTATTATGATTGACAAATCTTACTCGCCTCTTTCTCCAATTAACCACGATATTCCTCAATAATCCTTTCTAGGTCCATCACTCTTTACTATTTATATCCGCCCTATTGCTGATCTAATTAAGAAATTTCCAAATATCCACTACCATATTTTTGCTGATGATATTCATCTGTTTACCTTTTTCCCTATAAATTCTCATAATACCATTAACTCTGAATTAATCAAGCGTGCTAACTGCATGATAATATGGCTCCTCTCCAATAAACTACTAATTAATTCATATAATACTACTGTACTTAACATATCTACTTCTGATACATCCATTCCAAACTTTACTCTAAATAACATGATTATTTCTCCTACCCATTCCTCCAAAAACCTAGGATTAGTTTTTGTAACAAATTATCATTTAAGAATCACATATCATCCATTACAAAATCCTCCAACTTTCATCTCTTCAGAATTAAAAAATACGGACATCACTTTCCAGAAACCTTACTAAAACTATAATAAAATCTCATGTGCTTTCCCGACTTAACTACTGTTCTTCCCTACTGAATTTAATTCCTGCTAAAGCTATGCTCCACTATATCGGATTATCCGTTCCTCAATACGTACTACTTACTGTATAACACGACTGGATCACTCTACTACAACATCACATCAATCATCTCGTATGTGGCTACCCTTCTCCCTTAGGAATAAATTACGTATATTATCTATAATCCATAAATCAATATATTCTTTCACCCCTAGCTATATCTCTTATCTAATTAAAAAACGTATAATATTACCTTCTCTTCGTTACCATAAATCTCATCTACGTATCTCCCAGAATTCTAGAAAAACTTCCATAAATGTTAGAGCTTTTAAAAATTCCAGTCCCACCCTATGGAATTCCACCCTCCTATAATTCGTTCTATTAGATACCATAAAAGATATATAAATCTCACTTCTTCTTTTCTCTCTACCTCTGATAATTAATTCATCCAAATTATTATTTTTGTCCATGTTATATTCAACGTATATTATTATTAAATTGTTATCGTATTTTTATTATCTTATTATTATATAACACTCCTCTATATCAATGCAGTCCGTAGTATATACAATTCCACTATATCAATGATGTATGTAGTATATAATACTCCACTATATCAATGCAGTCTGTAGTATAACAGTATATAACACTCCTCTATATCACTTATTATTTTTTTCCGTGTTATATTCAATGTTTGTATTATTAAATTGTTATCGTATTACTATTATCTTATTATTATTTTCTTCCCGCACGAGCAAAGGGGTCTGACATGACCATATTTTAGTGCCTAATAAACCGAATATCATCATCATCATCATCATATATATATATAGTATAATAGCATGCTCTCTCTTACATCTAAATATAATCACATAGTATTCTATTTATACACCACAATTATCATATATTCAGTAAATGTTATGAATGCGCCTATTCGCATTAATATATTAGCACTTTATACTATGCAGTAAGTTCGCCCCATTCATACACCCACCACCGGAACTACTTATACTTAAATGTCGTAATGTCAACATCATTCAGTAATTCCAATATACAAATATGCAACAATATACTAAAGTTCATATTTTGTCGGTTGGCAAATATAGAGATATTATTTATTCACGTGAACTATATAAGTACAACTATAACGTTAGATAAGATGATATATACTACTGGTATTGATTAATGATACATTGTGGTTATTAATATTAATATTAGTGCGATATTTTAAGTATGTATTATTATTCTTGGGTTACCTAAACTAACAAGCTATGACAATAATATAGAAATTACATGATAAATATACTGCAATGTTAACCTAAATATAATAATTTTAAATAATATAAACAAGCTTAATAATATAATATAAGCATAGTTAAATTTATTCATAGTTCAATATATATATATACATTGTTTAACTCTGAAAATAAAATAAAGGCAACTTTGAATATATTATTATTAGTACTATATGTACAATATAGCAGAGTTAATAACAATATATAATATGTACCAATGATATCATTTACTGTATACAATATTAATATATTATTATTTAATGTAAGACTACTATTATTGCACATTCAGTGATGTTTGGCGATGGTATATTGCGACACGTACTCGTGTAAGTCGCGTTAGTCTATTACGTAACTTATTATCATGGCTTGTTATAATATATAGGTTGTTATTATCTAGAGGTTGTTATTATCTATATGTTGTTATTCGATTTTTTCATCAATTTAAAATCTAAAATAACTCTAGTTATCATAGATATATGTTATAAAGTTGTCGATGCAGTGATATATAATTGCTATGTACACACACACACACATATATATATATAATGTATTATTACTATTTATATAATATTATTGATTATTTGTATAATTGTTTGAAAAAAAGTCACTTACATATATTAGTTTTACTAGAAAGCAAGTAATGAAGAGTTGTGCACACCATGTTATATTTGCAATATGGAAACCAGGTTAATAACAAGTTATTATTTTCACATTATAATCTAATTTGTGTAGTTGAATTATATTTTAACCATTTACTACTTTCCTTTGTCAGATATATTACAAAGTATGCACACATGTGTATTATTGTAGGAATTAATACAGGAATGGTGGAATAAATACAAATATATATCGAATTATGCAGTAAAAACAATTATAAACGTATTTCCATTGTATATCTTATAATTATAACTTATACTTATATAACTTATACTTATAATTATAACATGTAGAATATATGATACATAAGTAACTATATCATATTAATATATCATATATATATTATCCGCCGAAGACAATTAAAATGGCACGGTCATATAACTAGACATGACAACTTCAGCAAAACAATCCTCCAAGGTATGGTTGAGGGTAATCGCAAATGTGGTAGACTAAAAAGTTTTTCCTAACTCTTCTAAAACTAAACTACTTAATATTAACTTTAAACCTTTTATATTTCCTAATATTACCTTTTATTATGCTATTATCATTCCAAGTGAGTATTCTAAATCTCTTGGAGTCATATTAGATTCTAAATTAGGATTTACTCAATTCGTAACTTCGCTATGTAGATCTGCTAATTTTAATATATTTAATATTAGAAAAATTAGAAAGTACTTGAGTATTGAATCAACTATTGGGTTAGTGCAATCTATTGTATTATCCAAATTAAAATATTGCAATAGTTTACTCATTAATTCCAAACTTAAATTATATTTTGGATTACATAGTAATATTAAATCATCTATAATTTTAATTTTTAATATTAAGAGATGTGATCAAATAAGTATTACTAACAAATTAGGTGAATTAAATTGGTTTCTTTGCTAAAATATTTATAATTTTAAAATACTAAGCATGAGAAGCCTAAATATTTGAATAAACTTCTAAATGTAGAATTAATGAGGAATACTCGTCTGCAATATTATAATTTATTTTCAGAACCGAAGATTCATCTGATGATAATTGGGAAAATCGTTCGGTTGGGCCTCTCCTACCTTTGGAACTCTCTTCCCAAGAAAGTATCCAGAATTAGGAGTCATCATCAATTCAAGAAGAAGTTACGAAATTTTTTGTTGACAATTTAATTAATGTAGGAATTAACCTATATATTTATTTTGTTTGATTTGTTTATATATTCTCAACACTTTTGAGATTTTTGAATATAACGAGTATATAGATAAATGATTTACTTATTTAATTACTTACTATTAGTATATGCTTATACTATATAATGTAATAAATTCATGTTTCAAAAATTAAGCACAACATACAGATAAACTTTAGACGCTTATAGCTTAAACTTAACACATTTTTTTACATTTTGTTAGAACTCCCATATATGACCACTTAACCTACTTGACCAATTTGATAAATATTTATAAACAAAAATAGAATATATACCTAATACAAAGTTAATGATAGATAATTATAATATATAATATAATATTCTATAAATTCTTTAGATAATTGATGTTACAAAATAAGCATAAAGAGTATATTTTACATTAATGGTTTTCAGTAGCAAATGTGTAGAACAAATTGTTGTTATCTTATATGAGTATATAATAAAATAATTTCGCTATATATGAATGTTATCTAGATAATACAAAATATCAGTAAGTATTCATTAAATTACTATAGATAGGATAGATACCCTATCATATTTTAATTTGACACATTTGTTCCCTATATGTTACAAGTATATATCCTTCAATTTGTTTAAGTTTCGCTAGCCCTTAATATATTCAAATTTATTAATTGGTTTTTATAAATCTAATTATTATCAAATTTAAGTATTTAATTGCTTTACACTATTTATGTACACCTGATGTTTTAAACATATTTATTAATTTTCTTTACCAATTAAAGTAGTCATATACTGTCATTTCATTCGTATTCATATCAACAACAATTGAGTGATGCTCTTTACAACATCAAGTTGTATACAATGATGCCTATAGGATGCCTATAGGCAGTTTTAAAAAATGAAGGAATTTAATTAGTATTGGTAGTTCTATTTATAATAACTAATATTTATTTATTGTAGGGTCGTTGTAATTGGTAGCCTTATCATAATAATGGTATAATGAAGATGCGTCAGATACAATAACATCTATTTGCATCCGAATGTATTATTAGCAGACGATATCAGTCCATGTATATAACGTAGCTATAGTTCACAAGTGGGATTTGTTTTAGATAAACTACCACTTAATAGTAATATTTACATATATATATATATATATATATATATATATATATATATATATATATATATATATATATGTGTGTGTGTGTATATAACTATAATATAGTACTTTTTAGTACAAAGTTATATGATCTTGAATTATATAAAGTATAATGTATACTTTATATATATAAATATATATATATATATATATAAATATATATATATATATATATATATATATATATATATATATATATATATATATATATATATATATATATATATAGAATAGCTATATTTATTCCTATAATAATACTAAATATTGTCTTTAATACTTATATTAATCTATATTTAGTATATATATATATATATATATATATGTTCACTATATGAATATAATTTTATTATATCTGATGACTTCTATATCGTGGCATCGAAATTATGAAGAGTTCACTATATACGGTCGGAGTATTAATGTTATTTACTTAATATGTTTAATAAAAAAAGAAATCATTAATAGCTGTAAAAGTGATTACTATCTTTTTCTATCTATCTCTCTCTCTTTCTATATCTATGGCATGTATACGTGGGGTCTACGAGGGTGTTTAATGCGGGTGTTCGCTATACGCGATGATTACGTTCGCAACTACCTCGTTAATTAGACGTTGGTTAGTTGAAACCGTAGATAGACCGAGATACAGCGAGAGAGAATGAGATATAAATCAAACAGGAGTTCGACGAGCGTGACAGTACTGCTTGTAGCTAGTCTACGTCTATCTCGACAGCTTTCTCATCTCATAAAGATAACACAACTAGCTAAGAGATGAACCTCTAGCCACATTACACGTGCTTAAGATTCGCACCACCACTACTACTACTACTATTGTTGCTTCTGTTGTTTACTTTGCCCACTTTAAGTAACGCCACTTCACCGATCTATTGTTCCTATTACATAACACCGCTACCTATGATGCTTCGTAAATATGTGTGCCTAGTATTTTATTTAATAGGTATCCTAAACGTTTTTTCAGGTAAATATGAAATACAATAAGTTATTTATATTTGTTTATAATATTAGGAAGTTTAATGATATATTGAAATAATTACTATATATATATATATACAATAGTATATTATATTATAATATAATACTATAATATAAATCAATAATATACTCTATAATATTATTTTTTTCGATATAATAATGAATGTAATTCTATTATATATTAGTATCGAAGCATTCACAAATTAATGATTTAATTTGTAATCCGATTATACAATTATATTCATAATTATAATTTTATATTAACATTCATATTATAGTATTATATTATAATTTAGTTATATTATATGTATTATTTATATAATAATATAATATATATATATAGTAATTATATATTTATTATATATTTTGTTGGTAATTAATACTTCTATACCTTTTTGTGAAATTAAACACATGGATACATATACGTTATATGTTATATAACAGTATATCATATAATGTGTTTATAAATAATAATAATGTATTATAATAGTTTAGATTAGTATAGAAGTTAATGAATTTTATTTCTAATAATAAACATTTTATACATCTATAAAACCATAAAAACAGTATTATTCATTGTAATAGTATTATGTTTATACTATTCGTATTCATTTATAAAATGAAAGTAGTTTTTATCACGTTACTTTATGCATCCATAGAAATAAATAATTATGTGTTATTATTCTTTCATCACATGTGCATACCTGCAGCTAAACATTAGTTAACATCCTTTTAAACAAACAATATTATTGAAACAATGAACTTATATGTATGGTTTCATTATTATAAATATATATATATATATATATATATATATATTACATATAGTAAGGTAGATTATATATAAACTGTTTTTAAAGCATCACTAAATCTCAACAATATAATTGAATGCCAACTCAATAAGGCGACATTCACATATATGATTCTATAGAATAATACACCTGATCATATACGACAATTATTATAAACTATGTTCCACAAAAAGTAATCACCTAAACGGCACAGTGTAGGGGACATCAACGTGTACGTAGGCCTATATATAGACCGTATAACTATTGTTCTATTGCATAATCAATCATATACTGTTTGTGCACATCTACTGTATAATGTCATGACAGCTATAAACTATGATAGATACATTGTATTCGTTAAACAATTGATACGAGAGCGTATGCCGTACGTATGACTTCTAGTTTAGAATAATATAATTAACATGTTCTTAAAGTTTTTAAATTTAACTGTTTAATTTGTGTAGGTGAGATTATTTGAAATAATAATTCACTTAATTTAAACATTTGTATTTATTATTTGTAATGACCAATTATATTTTCTTTAAATTAAAAAAAATAAATTTAATAATAGTCATCTCAATATAGGATAAATATGTACATTTATAATATACAATACAACAATTACATATATTCACATATACATATATGTATATATATATATATATATATATATATATATATATAGAACTGCCTGTATGGCTCAGTGGATAAGGCGCCAGACACACAAGCAGTAGGACATGGGTTCGAGCCTCGTCCGGACCATTAATTAATTTTATAAAATGGGTCTTACAATATTATTTAGAAGTGATATTATATAATTGTGTATAAATAATTGATCGGCTCTCGTTAAAACCATGGATGCCTTAACATGAGAGCGGCTTCGAAGGGACATTAGAGCCATATATGGTTATAAGTGAAAACTTCATCTAAGTTCCTGGATGGGATGAAAGTACTCCACCAAATAAAAATAAAAATAACAATATATATAGGATAATAGATATATTAATATTTCCTATATATATTAACCTATATATATATATATATATATATATATATATATATATATTTATTTCCTATATATTAATATATTTAAAATATGATGATATTAAAATAATCTCAATTCTATTATAAGTATTAATTGTTATGAATTATTTGTATATTTTAAGTTAAATAAACTGTATTACTGTCTATAGTATAGACTCTATACACATAATGAATACACTTACTATAGTGCACACTAGATGCTAATAATAGAACTCCAGTATTTTATAATATCTACGTTAGTTATTAATTTCTTATTTCATATTAAATATCACTATAATATAAGCTCGCTATTATACAGCGTATAGATAACTGTAAATCATGCTTGATATTTAGTAAAGAACAATTAAATATTGTCGATTTTATTGTTCGCTACACAGGTTTCTTGAAATGTGTTAGTTTATCTAGATAAATTAGATATTGGTTTCGAAAAAGCGTATTTGCGGGTGTATTTATGGGCGTATTTGTGGGTGTCGTTTATAGACCATTTCAATGTAGAAAATCCCACAAAAAAAATGTCCTTTAAGGTAATGGTAAATATGGTATCGTATTAAATACTTTTATGACGTACATTGTAATTACATTATATATTTTCCGTCATTATATTGACCTGGATGTTTAAATGTTACATAATAAATCACAGGAACATTACCTAATTAGTTGTAAGATGATTTTTTTATTTTCGATAATAAATATTTTTTCTAAATACTTTGAAGTATCTATATATATATATATACCTATTATAATATATATATATATATATATATATATATATATATATATATATATATATATAATCATTCCATAATAAATAATATAAGTATTACATACTATTGTATATAACAATTTACAGAATCTTTCATTAGAGAGAACGCTTATTATTATAAGAACATGTGTGAAATGTCTTGCAGGTAATATAGTTTAATATATTATTTAATATTAAATTAAAATATATATATATATATATGATATTAAATTTAAACTATAGGTATATACCATAGACATATATATCCTTATATGTAAAATTAGTAATATATTATTAGTATAAACTTAGATTATTCGTAAATAAAAATGAAGTAATAAATAGTGAATAAGAATACATACATATATAATACAATGTATACATGCAATACATTCTAGTACCTAATAGCCGACATATACAATCATTAGTAACAAATGTTTATCGGGAGTCCTAAATGAGAGATCGGGATGTTACTGCGACTCGAGATGCATTAGACTAGGGGACTGCTGCGTAGGTTAGTGTATGCTCTTACGTATGATCTTACGTGTGCTCTTACGTATGCATGCGCACACATATACAAGTACGACGAAACATACAATCTATACTTTTAGAATTATTGAAGCGTAATAAGTTTTAATATAAATTATAAAATGAAAATGAAAGATATGTACATGTATATATATATATATATATATATAATTGAATGTGTGGCTCAGTTGGCTAAGGCGTCATACACACAAACATTAGGATGCGGATTCAAGCCCCATCCGGATCATTACAATAAGTCTTAAATAATATTTAGAATAGACCTTATATATAATTGTGTATAAACAAATGATCTGCTCTCATTAACCCATGAATGTCTTAACATTCTAACGTATTCGAAGGAACATTAGAGCCATATATGGTTATAAGTGTAAAACTTCATATTCGTTCTTGATGGGATGAAAGGACTCCACCAAAATACAACTAACAATAAATATATTTGTGTATAGAACATAATTGATTACTCAATATCGGACATTATTGATTTCAGAAAGAGAACGTGATTGCGAAGGGGGACCAATGGGTACCGATAAAAATTGGACGAAAATAGTTCTTGATAGAGACCACTTAACCTTAGGCTGTATCAACTACGGATACAAACAAAACGTCCGGGTAGTCGATATGTGCAGTAATGAAGATATCTCTTTAAAAACACGTCATCTATGCGAAAATGTTAGTTCTTAATATAAGATATTATAAGTATTTAATTATTTAATATTAATTATTTAATTATTGATATAATAAGATATAGACTGTCGCTATAGAGTTTTCCTATTAGGGTTGTTATTATACTTAAATTAGTAACATAATATATATACTTACGATCTCAGTATGTTCATGTGATACAGCCATCAGTCATGTGATAACAGTCATGTTATAATAGTCGTGTGATCTCAGGCATGTGGTAACAGTATAATATTATTAACAACTTTTGTATTCTTTTGATATTTAGAAAAATATCATATAATATTTTATAATATTAATTATAGTATTTTTATAATAATAGCTAATTGTGTAACAATATTACAATTATTATATTATCTATTCATGTCGATCAATATTTATTTCATATAGATAATCTTGATACTAATTTTTAAATATAAATGGTATTATACATTTAAATAATTCGTTATGTATACTATTATTTTTTAAATCAAAGTATATTCTACCTACAAACATATATTATAACTTACAGTAACGTATATTACTTATTATTATAAATTATTTCAAATATGTTATTATAGTATTGAATGGGTAATAGGTAATCCTATTTATATTGTAACTTTATTCTAAAAATATCAATATTAATTAATCAACTAATTATAAACGGTAATATTTGAGATAAAAGTATATTATTAAGTTTCATTATTCATTATTAAGTATATTATTCTTTATCACACACATTACATTTCATTATATTTAATAGTAAACTAAAATAGTGATGTATATAGTTAACATATACTTAGTAATAACGCTTATCACGTTGAATGATCATATCACTTTATTAGAAAGAAACCTCATTCGAAACGTTGTTGCCCATAAACTTTGCTGGAGTGGTATACAAGAACATGCACTGTATCTTCTGTAATCATCCTACTATATCAACTAAAATATTGTATAGCGGAGTTCTTTCACTGAAATGTGGACAATATAGTGGACAGGTTAAATTTCATCAAAGTCTCCTATTCCTCTGTCTTCTCCTCATCATCTTATTATTCCTTCTTATAAGTATACGCCTTTATCACCCCCTCCTCGTCACCCTCTTCCTCATTACCCTCATCATCTCGTATACGTTACATACTAACATTTCCATTCTATATTATAAACATCTTAATTCTTCCTTTCACGTAATACTTTAACGGGTAAATATCGCATCCTCAGGCTTACGACGTTTGGGTGAGAGGAGGAATAAACGCATTCTATTCGTACATCAAAACTCATTGTGAAGCCGTGTTTAAAATTCCTTACAAGACGAGAACGATGTCAGACAGGGAGGCGAAGATATATGATAAAATGCGGTTCTCTTGCAATGATGTGATCACATCGTCTTCAGCCTTTAAAGCATGTGATTATATTGACTCAAAAGTTAATCCTGTACGCCTTCAGTCCTTTATTTCCGGTAAGTGACATGTGTATAAGCTTATATATTGATACATATAACAATGAGTGTTTCGCTATCAATTTGCAGTATATTCATTATATAATACGTAATCATTCCGCTATTCAAATGATAAGTAAGTATATATGATCTAGATGCTAGTCTAGATCATATTATTTAATATGTATCATGATAACGTCACATGTTAATCATAGAAAATTACTATTAGTAATCCTATATTTGTAATCAAGTTGTATATATACCTACACACATATGCATATATATATATATTTATTTATATATAATTTACAAATCATTTTAATATGTTTATGATTATTGCACGATAACTGTTACCCAGACCAAGATATGGATGTGAATAAAGCGCTCTGTTTACGCTACAAATCTAATTACTTGCATGACGGCAAACTTTACAAGAACGTCCATTGCGCAATCGTAGATTCAAACGGTCAACTCAAAGCTAAAGACGATTTCTGCGCATTTATATATAATAAGGTAACGTATTTCTTTATCACGTAATATATATATATATATATATAGTTAACCTATTTCATCTGTATTATAAGTGTATTTACGTATTATGAATCCTATTGTTCGCCACATCCGTAACGTATTTTTGTGTTATGTAACCGAATATCTTGATTACCTATTTCGCATGTATTTTCTATTGGCATGTGAAAATCTATCGTTAGATGTATGAAATATACTTCATATATGTATGGATACACAGTATATATATATATATAATTATAACTATAAGTATGTAATATACGTCTAATTATTACATTATTTGCCAATAATTTAGATTACAAATTATTTTTATATTGAGAGTAACATAATATACACATCTATAACATAAATAATACAATAATGAATGCTACTAAAATTAATTACCAATTTCATAAACAGAAGCCAGATGACGATTACAATGGCCATTCCTACAGTTTCCGTCTGCTTTTTGATTTTACATCGGATCATATTCTTAGGATTCAAATCAAGGAGTTTGTATAAATATTATATAACTGATACCAGATTAATATTTATTTATACCATGTTGAACTTAATTATTATAATTTTATATGGTTTACTATATATATATATATATATATATATATATATATATATTTGATGATGTTATATACAGTTAACTAAATATAATTATTATTAATTATTATATATGTATAATATTTATTCTTGATAAATAAAATATTTCTATTGATAATGTTGTTGTTAATGTAAACTTATTGTTATATTATAGAAAAGTATAATATAAATAATATATATATATCTCAAATGTAAATAAAACAATTAATTTATATTAAATAATTTATACTAACGTAATTCGATGTAATATATATATATATATACGTGATTAGATTGTATTAGATTTTAGGAGATACTTGCATAAACGTAATCAGCACAATTAACGCTTCGCTATTGTAGTAAGGAGGCTTGCCTGGTTCATGACCTCATTAATAAACGATGTCTGAACATTACGTGTAAGGCCGGGCACATGATGGTCAAAGATGACTTGGGCACCGGAATTCACTGCGTTCTCTTTAACAACAGTGACTACAAACAGTTACTGTCATGGCGCATTGCTCATAAAAAAGTTTCGACTGAGGTTATCTATCAGAAAATGTAACAATATAAAAGTAATAATTGCACGAGATTGTATATTTAATAATTTATATTGGCCATAACATAGTATTAGTATAGTATACAAATATAATATACTATCTTTCGCTATTAATATAGCGAAACAATGATCTAACATAAATATATCATTAATTATTAGTATAACATTATACGATATCGGTTACTAATACGAAATAACTACTGCAGAATGTAGAATTGCCTGTTACGAATCACAGTATGATTCTAGTGGTAGACGAAGGTGGGGAACAAGATAGTTTGCTGGATAATCTGGTGATACGACTTCCAGGATTGAAAAACATACATACAGACTTTAATAAAAACACCGATACTAAGATATTTGACTACTATGAAAGAATGCCCTGCAACTCGATACATAATCCAATGGTAGCAAATGCACTCATGCGTAATGGGTTAGCAGATCACATGCTTATGATGTAATTGATTTAATAAGAACACGACTATGGTGAATATCTATAAATAGATCAATCAATTAGTATATTGATTTCTCACAATATATGAACTCGTAATTTATAATGAAATAAATTATATATATATATATTAACATATTCAGATTAGTGAAGTACGCGGATTATACTATGTGCTACTATTACAAGATCAGGGAAGAGTATTTCCTGGAATACCTGCGCAATGGATTTAGTTGGAATGTCGAGGACCGATTCATGAACAGAACGATGCGTCTTATCAAACAGATGATATTCCTGAACCATGGCCTCGATGAACTCGAGCAGACCCACATCAAGTGTTCCAAGAATAAGCCTAAAGTATACGATACAGATGATATATCATTGTTAGGTTACGATATAGACGGGAAAACCTCCATTACAAGATTCGTCATCAAATCTACGGAACAGGTTATTACATAATGAGTGATCTAGTATAGAGGACCACATAATCGTATTCAATAATAACTAACTAGATAAACCTTGTAATAGTATATGTGTGTTATTATATAAAGATAATATATGCATATCTATTAAACTTTTCCATATTAAATAACGCTCAAACAACAAATATTTGAATCATGTAATAAAACACCATATCCTCGGTAATTTAAATATGTGTATTAGAGTCAAACACCAGTATCGCTGTATCCCATACTATAACCACGCGATCATCCCATCATCTAGACTTACGACATGGTTCACACGCCGGTTATAGCCACCGGAGACGTGTCTAGCGAAGTGCTCGCAACGAGAAAACTAGCTAATCCGGCACGCATTACACTGATCTGTGAACCGGAGTTATTGAACTGCGAGACGGACACATTCCCCAGTAATCGGACCGTCGGTCAAGCGGGGTCGCATTACGTAACGTTGTACCTCGAGACTAACGTGACGGTGTACGTGGATAATAACAGCGCGGTGCTGCTACCTAACGGCGACCTCGTGGTCTGCAAGTACGTCATGAATATCACCGTACATGGTCGCCACGCCTCGTCGATTTCAACGTCTAACCTATTGATGGTGATATTGTCGTTGACGGGTACAGTGCTTAGCATGATGTGTCTGATATTCACGCTGGTAACCTACGCCATCTTCAAAACTCTGCGCAAAGGACCTGGCAGGTAAACACTTACACGATATGTTTTAGTATATGTAGATTAACTATAGTAGATATGCACTCATTCGTTGTCAAGTTAGCGGTTTTATTCTAGATTCTACTATATTTTATATTGATATGCTATTAATTAGAAAATGCAATAAGGAACATATTTTATATTTCTTAATTAGCATTACCTATATGTGAATTTTGATAGCTTGGCGATGTTAAACCAAATATTATTATTATAAAAAGTAATATGTATTTGTTTTTAGTTAAAATTGTAAATTGTTAACTTCGTTGAGTAGGTTGTAGCGTAATCGTGATGTACACATCAGCCTAGCGGTCAAGTCGCTATTGCCACATACATTATAATAGCCTACACAATATACATAGTAGCATCGCGGTATTCACGCGTATTCAAAATCGTAATACCCATTTCATCTACAGATCCGTGATGTCGTTAACGATATCTCTATTCGTGGCGCAACTGGTGTTTATGATCGGACCAATAGGATTAGAGTACCAGTTGCTGTGCACTATATTCGGTATATTAGCGCACTATTCCTGGCTAACAACGTTCTCTTGGATGAACATCATGGCTTTCGATATCTGCATGGTCAGTATTTCACAACTAGTACACTGTTAGAAATAAATGGTATAACATTGATTAAAAAATGGTATAACCCCGTGGCGCCCTGGTATACCATTTACGGTATAACTAATTAAAAAAGTTATACCATATTTTATAAAAAGTTATACCATATTTGATATAAAGTTATACCATAGTTTATACCATATATTATATAAAGTTATACCATATTTTATAAAAAGTTATACCATATTTGATATAAAGTTATACCATAATTTATACCATATATTATATAAAGTTATACCATATTTTATAAAAAGTTATACCATATTTGATATAAAGTTATACCATCATTTATTAAAATTTATACCATATATTATATAAAGTTATACCGTAATTTATAAAAAGTTATACCATATTTGATATAAAGTTATACCATAATTTATTAAAATGTATACCATATATTATATAAAGTTATACCATAATGTATTAAAAGTTATACTATATTTTATTTAAAGTTATACCATAATTTATTAAAATGTATATTATATAAAGTTATATCATAATTTATTAAAAGTTATACTATATTTTATTTAAATGTATATCAGTGTTTATAATAACTTACTATTCTATATTATTAATTTATATATGGAATCGACATTTATAATGATAATTTATTTTCTAAAAACCACATATTTTGGTGTAACAATATTGTTTATTAACAGATACATTTTTAAATAAATAACGTGATACAAAATTACATAAACAATTAATGTTTGTAGGACATGTTACGTGAAACAAATAAAATTAACAATACCACTTAATAAAATACGAAATAAATTATTTTGAACGAAAACCAAACAATTATCGACACACATAATAAGCATCCTCTTTTCTGATATATGCATATATCCATGTATCCATGGAGTCATTATTTCCTGCAATTAAAATTCAAATATTTATATAAGTTATATATATATATATATATATATATATATATATATATAGTATACTAGAGTATGAATAATAATATTGTATATTATATAATAGTATAAATATGTATCTTATAAGAAACTTTATACAGTTAATATCATATATGATAATACTATATAAAGTATACTTTATAATTGTATACTTTATATACGTTAGAATTGTAATTAGAAAAATCCAATATATTATATTACTTACTGCAGTTATATATATATATATAATAGAGTATACTATACTTTTGAATTAACATACGAAAAATCATAAAATAACTATAATATTAAATTTATAGTTATTAAGTAATTATTAAGTAACCTTGTCTTTATTTTCATTGTAAATTCATTTTTCAATAATTCGCAAACTCCCATCATAAAATATATGATTCCCGCATCTATTTTAGGAAATATTATATTATATATTTAATTATACACTTTATAATCTATATTTGATTAAGGAAAGAAGGATATTGATAATATTTGTACAACAGTTAACATTATTTATATATACCTATTAGTAATATTATTTAAATTTAATTACATTGTGAACTAAAAATAAAATAAATAATTGACCATATATGGATATATAGTATACTATCCATGGACTAATAAAATATAATTGCATATTTATTTTATATAGATATTTAACTAATGTTATTAATTAGATAACTAAATTACCTGTTTGATCAGTTTGCGTAGTAGCGATACCTAGTACATCAATATATTCGTCTATATATTTGTGTATATACGTTATATGCTTTATCATCCCCATCAACTCACTATTCCTCTCCGGAAGTTTTTCTAATATTTTAAATGAAATTTGAAATTCTGCAAATAATTCTACAGTTTCCTGCATATTAATGATTGGCATATAGTTATCATAATTTTATAATATATATGTATGTAATAATGTGAATGTTCTAATACAGTTTATTAATCAAAGCAAAGACCTGTTGAACATAATAATAATATAACATAATAATAATTATAATAATAATAATAGTACCTATCCAATGAGATGCAAACCGAAGAATGATGCAATCTCACCGAGTGGAATTTATTCTATAGACAAATAACGAAATATACTTTACAGACGATAACAATATAAAATACCAGAAAAATAAACATTTACATGGCTATGGCTATAGACATATATGCATTTAACACAGAGCGAGACACCGAAATCTAGTTTAAAGTTTTATGTAGATATATCGATTGCTGTTACGTAATGCTAAATGCATTTAAATGTATATTACATTAATCGATATACCTATCTACAACTTTGACTTTATAACATATATATATATATATATATATATGTTATAAAGTCAAAGTTGTAGATATATAAATATATTATAAAATTATATATTATATAAACTTTTATATTATTATATATAATATGATATAATTTGTATATATATATATATATATATATATATATATATATATATATACAATGTAGTATAAATACCTTATGTATATTGTAATGTGTTGAAAAATAGATGCTTCTCATGTTGAGTGTAGAGTGGAAATAGAATATGTTAATAAATAAAATGGAATTATTTATATATATATAAATATATACATATACTCGAATAATTATAAGTATTTGTATATGAAATATAGGAAATATGTATATGTATACATATTTCCCTATGGGGAATCTATATAGTTTCTGAAAACCAGTTTGATTGCAATTAGAAGCAATACATGCTATGTCTATAATAATTTAACACAACAAAAAATTATATTCTTATACATTTTATTTTCAATCAAATATAAACTTAATTTTAAAATGTTATGGTATAACTGGTATTTCCATATTGTATACCATATAATTCATAAAGTTATACCATTATATTTAATAGCTAATGGTATAACTACAAATTACAAATGTTATACCATATAATTCGTAATATTATACCATTTAAATTAAGCTATATGGTATAACTAAAAAAAACAAATGTTATACTATATAATTTTTGATCTTATACCATTTCAATTAATCTATATGGTATAACTAAAAAAATCAAATGTTATACCATATAATATGTGATCTTATACCATTTAACGTAATTGTATGGTATAACTCGTATTTCCATATGTTATACCATATATTTCATAATGTTATACCCTTATTTTTAACAGTGTATACAAATAGTATATAACGTAATTATTTTTTATTATGATAAGAAGTTGCATATATAGACACGAAGTTCGTGTAATGCATACGACTGTGTTTATATAACGTAATAATGTATATATAGTCATGAGTCACAACTGATATTATAATTGTTTCTATTAGTAGCTACTAATACTAGTATTATATTTTAATATTGTATACTGTATACATGCTCATATAGGCTTATATAATTATGTAATGTATTAATAGATGATGATATCACATTCTAAAACTATTATTTATTTTAATTTCGAGATTGTATACAAACACTAGTTTCATATTTATGTTTATTAGAACATTAATTAAACTATATATATAGTTTGTATTTAGAAAGAATATATATTAATATGCAATTTAAATTATATATATAACATTAATAACATAATATAGACATCATCGAGAATAACTATTTCGTAATGCATATGATACAGTTATACAGTCATATTTAGTTTAATATCTGTACGAAAAAAAGGCGAATAAAAACATTAGATGTAGCGTACTTATTTGTAATATTGATTTATGATTTAAACTGCTTTGTCTAATACTGCACCTATAACAATAGTGGCGTATTAGTATATGTATATATATATATATATATATATATATCTATTTTCTTCCCTGTAGGCGTTCGGTACCAACAAAGGGACTCAATTCGCGGAAAATATGAAATTCGTTTTCTATTCGTTGTACGCTTGGGGTACGCCACTAGTATTTATACTAATATGTATATTGGTGGACTTCACTTCGCATACGATTACCTACGGAATGGTTTAACAGAACCCAACAGATAAATATGTATAGTTTTAAAGTATAATAGAAAAACATCGTGATCTATTTGTGTCTCACGACGCTTATAGAGCTAGTTAATATATTATTAATCTTCTGTTAGATTATATGTATATTTAATAAATAAATAATTGTATTCTATTTCACAAAAATGTATGTTTGAAAATTCGCCATTTAATGAAACAAATATATTTTCATAATAGCTCCGATTTAATATCATATGTATATACTTTACTGGCATACATATATATATATATATATATATATATATATATCTTTGATAATTTCCATGAATATTCCACACATGATAAACTTGCATTATATAATCTTAAAATTATAAAATATAATTTTACAAATATATTTTATAATTTTGATAGTTATTACTTAGTTGTTACTGTTGCATTCAATTGATTAATATAGTTGCATTCATTGTTACAGAGTATCGACGTTTGCTTCATCGACCAGAAGGAATCGATACTGTATTTCTTCGCGTTCCCAGTTGCCATAAGTCTAGTGTTTAATGTGATATCATTCTCCGTAACAGTGGTGGCACTCAGTCGCACTATGAACATCTCGAAACAAGTCAGACCTAACGGAAAACAAAGGTTAACACACCTCTGCGACTAGGCTATTAGCTCAATATCGATATCGTTAACCCGACGTAGTAACGGTACAATAGTCGCTATTATTCTACATAACGTATATGTTCGATATACGATAAAGTTGAAGAGATTGCTGTCATGGTGACAGTCACCATAGCTTAAATTACGTATAATAATAAAACTAATAATAATACAGTATCTAGAGACATTATGAGATACATTTAAGTTAACAATAAAGATCATCGTGGTGGTAGTTTAATGTTAAGTATTCGTATGTAACGTCACCTACAATTACGTCACTAACGATTACATAACATATCTATTAGATCATCGATTGCTATCTACGCACGAATTACGTCACTGATGGGCTTCACGTGGCTGTTCGGTTTCCTGGCTAACGTGCACGCCATATGGTTCATGTGGTTCCCGTTCATCGTGTTCAACACACTGCAGGGTGTCGCCATATTCGTATCGTTTGTGTTGACCAGTAGAGCCAGAGGTTAGTGTCCGCCGCTGTTTATAATGCGATTTTAATAGATACCGGGTTATATTTAAGTAAGGGAGTACCTTATTAAATCTAAATTATAATTATTTCGAGGATTAACTATGATATATATATATATATATATACAATGAAGTAATATAATAATATATTTATTTCTTGTTTCTTAATATATTTATATTCACGTTAATTCCGCAGATCTTTGGAAAAAGAAATTACATCTATTATTTCATAAGGAAGTGGTGAACCCGCATAGGAATAATGCCCAGTCGATACGCAAAACTATACAAGCTCGTCTAGCTCTTCGCCTTTCGTCTAGTTCTTCTAAAACTATGACTACATCGTGCAGTTCGCCTACCCTATCGAATAAGATCATTTTCAAACTTCCACCTAGCGAATCTAGTATTTAGTTTAATGTCACGTACACGTGCGCGAATTTCCATACAGTATTATGCATGCATATAGAATCAGCTAGAAAATATTAATTATTTCGACTACAGTTTTATGTAATTCATAAAATACATAATATATATTTATATAAATATTACTTTTCTATTGCGCTACATTGTATCATTATATTATTTCAATCATGCACATCTGACTACTTTTTCTTATTCAGAAAAGTTATTAGAAAATCAAATATATCATTTTTATCCGACAAATCTATATTTGAATATTAACCATTAGTATCTATTTTTATGATTATTATTATTTTATTATTATTATTATTAACAAATTTGCATTATATCACCCACAACAATCACGTATTATATTATTAATGAGACTACACTAAGATGAATGTTTCACGTGTTGTAAATTATGCAGCCTTTGACAACAACCGATTGTTTTTATATTGATATATTGTGCATTCTTTGATCATTAATTTTATATGAACTCTTACGTATATTTGTATTATTTATAAAAATCATAAATAAATCTTAAACTACTTTACGATTATTTATTGATATATTCACTTGCGATAAATAAGCAATATATTTGTTGGTCGTATATGACCTATAGATAATAGCGACATACATCTATGAACGTGTTACTAATTAATACGTTGGTATTATATTATACAATAGTAGTATGCTACTGTTGTCTAGTCAATAATTATATTGTTATCTTACAATTATTATGTGTTGTTAAATAGTTTCATAATGATTAATATAAGATAAATGACTCTTAAAAACTTTACTCCCTTTCAAATACTTAATTTCATTACTCTTAATGTTGGCAACTCCTTATATATTATTTTCAACCGATCTCATGAAAAATGTAACTGTATTTCTGACTGCAAATATTCGATCTTATAATATATCATTATATTAAAACCAGAATATTAATTTTTTTTCCAAATATTCACTGAAATAATAAATAATCTCCACTGAAATAAAATCCAATGTTTTAAATCTCCCTATATCTTTTGAATTAATAAATTCCACTCTTATTTATATTTACAAACATTCTCTCTTTAAATTGTCTCGTATTTCTATCTACCCAAACTTCCCATAGTTAACTAGTTATCCTAATCTATTTATCTTAAATGTTCCCTCCGAAAATTTGAATGGATCTAACACCGTTGGCCTGCTCCTTATATTTAACAATCATTGTAAATACTATAAATCCCAAATACCTATGGCTAATTCCACATATTATAATATTGTATTAGTGTATACACCAATAAAATCAATATCCTCTCATCTAACCCACGTGCATCATTTTTTTCTAGTACGTAAAATGTAATAAAAATAATCTCCCTTAAATCATCAACAATAAATGTATAAATATATATTTTTGTATGGCTTTCTTCCTTTATTTTATTAAATTTTTTTTATTTGTATTATACATAGATTTATAGTGTACCTTGATTGGTAGTCACGATATTTTCCTTCAAAACGCCTCGAGAATCGATGTATATATCCTAAGACGATCATCAAGTGACACATAAATTGAATAACATATATTCAAATAAATAATATTTACTTTTTATATACATTTGATTACTTTTCTATATACGAATATAAAGTGCGTTTCGATTATATCAAAATAAATATTTATATTAATTTATATATTATATTTATGTACACAAATATAATAGCAACATTTAAGTTGATTAATAAAACATTTTTATAGATAAATTACGTCACCTAGCAATTATATATTATATATTATTTAAAAATATGTTATAATGCCTACTAGTTCTAATGTTTGCTCTAATAAGTAAATTAAACATCCTTAACCCTACCCAGGCTACCAACAATTCTAGCTATAACTAAGTAAGCTTTTGTATATGTCGTGATTTTTAGCTATTTGTTAACACAAAAGCTATAGCTCAGAAAATCCTATCTATACCTATCAATGTTACATGGAGTTTACAAGCTACTTATCGCAACATGGCTAAGAAAAGTAACATAGATATTAGTATAATGAAAAATATATAATAAGAATTTATTTATTAAATAAAATATAGTATAATATATTTAAGAATTTGTTTATAGTATTGTCATAACACATTCATCATATGTTTCTGTTGAAACATTACTCCTATATTTCTCATATTTATTTCGTAAATCTTCACCAAGTGCTTCCTCATCTTCTTGTATTTGCAGATCTCCTACTGACTTATCTTGATTAACTGCAATATAACATTATAATTAATATATATAATAATAAGTACAATAGCATAATATGTATTAATAATATAATTTAATATATTATTATATTAGGCAGAGTTGGTGAATAGATATAAATTTTGAAAAAAACGATTTTAGTTATCTTGCCACTTTTTTTTTACTAAACGCAAAAAGTATATGAATAAATTATGATATAATATCTTTATAAATATAATTAGGGGACGGAACGGGGTATTGGCTGAGAACGTAGTAGTGGTCGTTTTAATTAACGCTTAAATGGTGCTAAATAGGATAAAAAGTTCTATATACAATATTTAGATAAACAATATGTCTATAATATAAAGTAATTTTTTTTTTAATAATTAATTAATTACTCTAATTTATTACATAATCATATTAAAAACACCTTTTTTAGAGTGTAAGTAGTATCCCCATGGCTATGGGAGCCGTACCCTAATTAGGGTACAATTTGAATAAATACGATCAATACCCTAAAAATGATCAAACTGTACCCTACAGAATATTAGCTGGTGTACCTTAATAATGTACCTAATAATGCAATTATGATATATCATATATATATAACGTAATTGAATTGAATGATGTGTAATTTGAATGGTCACGTACATTAATATGTAATATAGCGGTACCCAAATAAATATATAGAGTGTACCCTAGTGCACTTAACAGTCAGGTACCTTCATATTTAACATATATGTATCCTAATAACTACACTCATAAAAATAACTTGGTCAACTGACTAAGATTATGCCTCAAATATGGGTCAAAAGTATAGTGTAAAGTTTGACTGATATTTATAAAATATTAGTAAACTGACGAATATTTTAAAATAATATTAGTTACATGACCCACATTTATTCTATACAAAATAGGTCTCATGAACAACATTTAAATAAAGTTGGTCAAATTATTTATTTTGAAATAGGTCAAATAAACAACATTTAAATAAATTTGGTCAAATTATTTATTTTTAAATAGGTCAAATGAACAACATTTAAATAAAGTTGGTCAAATTATTTTTTTATAAAATAGGTCTCATGACCCACATTTAAAATATCATTAGTCAATCGACCTATATCCATAATTTTTGTTTCCTATATTAGCTTACCCTATTTTAAGCTATTTTTAGATATTTATTTCATTTTTTAATACATTTTATTACATATGTACTTTATATAATTTGCTTGTAATAATATATTTATACATTTTAATTATATTGTAGAAATTTATATGCAAGATAAATATTATTAATCCAATTAACAAAACTATTAATTGTATACATATTAACTAAAATAGATATTCATGGATAAGCATAGGTATTTTTATATATTATCTTCGCAAAATCTTTGATCATCATTGCCGAACATAAATATAGGGCGTTCTGGTGTGATATAATTATAGGCCGATATTGGGCATTAAATATAGACCAATGTTCTAAAAAAGTTAGAAAGTGGTATGTTATTGTTTACTGTAATCTCTATTAAAACAATTATTACATGTTATTTATATATAAAAGTAAATATAAGTATATGTTATATATATATATATATGTTTCGAGTTAGTCGCGTTTAAAAAAAAACCGTGTTAAGATGTAGCTGGTAGGTTATTCCGTTCAGCGCTTTCTTTACTCTTTTGAGATTTGTTCGGGTCAAGGCATATTCGGATTACACTCTTCAATTTTCTGTTGGATACTAGGCAAGATACCATGTCAGACTTGTGTAGTCAGACGATGTACCATTGCTATATTATTGTTATCATTTGAAAATCTTATATTTATTATAGGTTTTTTAGATAAAAGTACATTTTTCATATAGTTGGCAATATAGTATGTTATTGTTAACATATATTAAAATAATTTATAACATGTTAGTTTATATAAGTATATGTTATATATATAATATATATATATATATATATATATATATATATATAATATGTTTAAATTCTATACAATTATATTATTAGAAAAATCAGATCGTTATCGGGCGGTATTTGTTGATGTTATCTCAGCTTTAATCTAGGTGAATTGACCTATACAATTTGCGTTTTAAAAAAACTGGTTAAGATATAGCTGTAGATGTATGTGATGATTTATAATGATGAATGATGATGTATTATGTTGTATCATATATTACAAGTAAAATATCGTAAATATATATGAATTATTAAATTAAGCTATATATATAATATGATCATTTAAAATCTATGAACATACATTTTTAATTAATAAATATTATATAAATAATTTCATATATTATTAAAATATACTATAAAAGAGTATACATTATACTTGAGAGTATTAGTGATATACCTTACCCTTACATGTCGAGCTTGCTCGGTAGTTTTCGACTATCTTCCTCCAACCATCTCTATTTTCCATCGCATTTTTTTATATCGTGTACATCACATAGTGTATCGTCCATTTGTTGGTAGACGTAGAACCTACGACGTAGGCATCGGGGGCCGGTTTCTCTGGAATATGTCTAGGATTGGCCAGAGACAATCCCAACCAGGACAATCCAAATACAATCCTTATTTATAGGGAGTATTGGGTTGCTCTGGGATTTTGTAAACATATCCTAACTGAGATCAAGCTCAGCAATATTTCTACTAACATATTTATGTTATCCTTATTTTATTTTCGAATATTTTAAAATATTTAAAATATAGGAATTATAGTTATTACTTGATTATAATTCGATTATTAAAGGAAGTACATATATGTACATAGGAGTTTTATATAGTTTCGGAAATCCCATTTAATTTTAAGTAGAATCAATAGATAATATGTGTATAATAAGTTAACAAAACGATAAGCAAAGTGTTATATTAAGGGTACTAATTATTTTTTTAAAGTTTATTTTCAAATATATGTTAAATATCAGTTGAAATTACTTAATTATACTATAATATAGTTTCTAATATTATATTAAATATAAGTTAAATTATATTATTATTATCTTTAGTTTATTATATTATTTAATGTATTCCTATTAACACATATTTATGACGATATTAGTAATTATTAATATAAATATAAATTAAATTTAAAATTGGTAGATATATATTATTCATTTAATATATTATAGTAAGATAAGGAGAATGAAATCAAGGACCAAACCACTATTCAACTACTTTGGTAATATAATATCTTCAGATTGGAACAAACTACCCGATCTGATATTACAACATGAAACTGTTTCCTTTTTTAAAGCCTTAATGATTCGTAGTATAATTAGATGATCAGAATTATCTAATTTACTGTATTGGTTATGCTGGTTTTAATGTCAGGATATGTCAATACCACTACATTAAGGGAATGACCAACCCTTGGGGCCTGATCCACCTCATATGGGTTATCCAACCTCTAACCCGAGACCTCCGATCTGAATCAGTGTTATCTTAATGGTGGAGATGAGAGTTCTGATTTTCTTTTATGTTGTTTTCATTTTACTTCATATAATATGCGCATATTTGCATATAATATTCATATATCTTATGTTCGGCATGCATAAACCAAGGCGTTTTTTTATAAAATATAAACCCAATGTTAATTTTTGTACCATGTTGTTTTGGGTATCAATTTATATCTATTTTATCTTCATTATTTTTGTTTATATATTTATTTTTTATTTACCTAATAAACTATATATTATTATTATTATTATATAGTATAATATAGTTTTAAATATCATAATAATATCATATAATATTAGTATAACATTATTAAATTTATAAATAATATATAAAATCGACATTAGTTAATATTGAAGTAATATTCTTTGAATATATTAAATATTGTATAAGTAAATATTAATAAAATGTATGTTATGCAGTTGAATACTATTAATTATAATATTAAAATTAATTAGGATATCTATATAGTTTCTAGATATAATAAATTATATGTGTAAAATATGATAAAATAATAATAGGTAAAATGTTATATTATGAAATATAATTCTATTATAATTCTATTTATAATTAAATCAAAACTAACAACACTATTAGTAATTATAATTAATTTATAAAATCGGTAGTAAAAATTTATAAAATCGATTGGTAGTATAGAGATTGAATTGCTGTATACAACGCAGAATGCCTGCAGGCATGGCTTCGATTCCCTTTGGAGGCATGTTTTTTATTTTATAATATATATATTTTGTAATATAAATAATAATAATATTACTATTTAGTAATATTTAACTTTTTAAGAGGAAAAAGTATATTAATTGTATAAACTATAAAACGTAACATACAACAAATAAAATTCTATTAAATATTAATATTAATATTAAATATATTATGAAATATATTGAACTAGAAATTATTTTGATAAAATAGATATGATTACAAAATATTTAATATTAATATTAATATTTAATAGAATTTTATTTGTTTTATGTTACGTTTTATAGTTTATACAATTAATATACTTTTTCCTCTTAAAAGGTTAAATATTACTAAATAGTAATATTCTTATTATTTATATTACAAAATATATATATTATAAAATAAAAAAACATGCCTCCAAAGGGAATCGAAGCCATGCCTGCAGGCATTTTGCGTTATATAAGAATGTATATAGTGCAAGTATATGGGCCAGTCGAAACAAACGTAGTTTATTATAAAAATACCTAAAATTTATGTGATTATGATTTTTATATAAATTTTTTTAGTATACATTATTTATTAAATACCCATGATTCTATACCTAATGCACATATAGATATCATATTATATATTAAACTATAGTCGTTTACTTGTATTTCTATATCAATAGAGAATTATAGTTGAACTATGTATAGTAATTGTATTACATAATATTAACTTTAATCAATATACAACATTACTACTAATGGTGAAATAACTTTAAATTTCTAAAGTAATAATTTATTATAAATATATCTTTGTTACATAATGAATCTATATATTAGTAAATTTATTGTGTATTTTTATAATTTAGTTAGCTAATATAATATACACTTATTACTATTTAGAAGAAAATGACTCCGAGTATGCGGTTGATGTATTTTAATAAACTTTTTTTTTGCGTATGTACTAATTGAACTATTTTTATCTATAAGTAAATTTATACAAGTTGATATTAAATTTTGTTAATAACTTAAATTATTAAATATTAATGTATGTTTAATTCCTATTGTGTAGAGAATGACTTGGAGCTTGAATGGGACTCATCTACAGATAGATCTGTACTAAGCCAGGGCACATACATAAACAAATACTCTGAAGGTATGTTAACAAATAAAAGCATACTTTTGTTGTACCGAAGGGTATTTAATTAGCAAATTAGGAACAACATAAATACAAAAATAAGATAACTAAATATGAGGCCGGGAAAATTACATTTCAGTGAATTTACACACTAGCCTAATACATATATTATCATTTTCAATACTATTACCGATATTCTATTATACAATACCATAGCCTTTAAATATAACCTTAATTTAGTATACATTAATTGAATTCAGTATTATCAATGATTTTTCTAATGAAATATATAACACTTACGCAAAATCTTGTAGTTCGATTTTGTATACAAAATACCTATTATAATAACCAAAAATTATATTGAATGATAAAATTCATGGTAATAATATATATATATATGTATATATATATATATATATATATATATATATATATATATATATACATATATACTCTAGGATATAATATCTTCTCAATAATAATCAACATATTTTGCTACTACCATTCCCACTACAAGATTATCTGGTGCCAGATAGTATTGCTCAAAATTGTATGATAGGCTATTAATCAACCAATCAAATTTGCTATTGTTCGTAATGTAAAATACAAAATTAAAATGACGTACATCAATAAATATACTATTATAGTAACTATATTTTATCAGGGTGACAGGCATATGTCACCTATCACACAGTAATAATTGTTTATAAAGTTTTATTACGCAGTTACATTTTATAATGTAGAAGGTTATTAACACTCAACCTCTGTGACTTACTAGAAAACTACTTTCTACCAATAATGTTCAGAAATACTCATATTGGGATACCCCTTAATATAACTATATATATAGATATCATATTTCTTAACTACAATTATATTACATATTATTTATATTTGTATATATTAATAATATGACATTCTTTTTTAAAAAAATTAATTGATCTCGTGTAATTAGGACAGGTGCGTCTATTTTTTTTGATATTAAATTTAAAAAAAAATGTAATATTAATATAAATTTTGTAAGGTAAATATGTTATAATACATATGTCAAAAAATTAGAATACAAAACAATCAATTAACACAAAATACAAGCGTTTAAAAAAATCACATAATGTATAAAAATCAACATTATTATAAAAAAAATAGTTACTAAATATTTCATAATTTAAATATCTAATAAAATTTGATGTATTTTATATCAGTGAATAATTGAAAAAGTATTATAAAATATCAAATGTACTCTTCGATCATTCATGTATGGTGATACCAAAGATTTTGCGAAGCAAAGATATGACACTCCCTATGCATGCAACGTAATTTAGTAATATACCCAACCGCTGCTAGCAGTAGTATCGAAATCACTGAAATAGATTTAGGTTCGGCTCTGTTTGCATACAACAATGTTTTCATTGCTCTATTAAATTACATGCAATATAAATTAACTTTTACTTACTAAATATATACTTATAGCATTTAAAACATAAATATCATATTTGTTTGTTATATATTAGTAATGAACACTTAGTTTTCATCATATAAATATTAATTTAAAACATATTATTTAACATTTTAAAAGTGTATAGTTTGATACGAATTTACATTATAAGCAACGCATAGTTCCTAAAAGTAACCCGCTATAGGTGGCACCAGGGTATTTTGTATAAAAATTCGAATTACACGATTTCGCGTAAGTGTTATATCTTTCCTTCGGAAAATCTTTGGTGATACCTTATTATATAAATAAGTAATACTTTATAATGATTTATATAACTCTATCTCAATATGGAATTTACAATATATTTTATTTTAACTAATAATATATTATCTTTAATTATATAAAAATTATATAAATAATTATACTAAAACTATATAAAAAATCAATTTATCCAAGAAAGAAGTATTCATTATGCATAGAAAAATATAAAAAATGTGATTTGAATTAGTATTATTTATATTACTATAATATATTAATTTATTATTATACTAATCATTATAATTATTATTTTATACCTTAGTTTATACAATTTTATTTTCCAAATTATATTAATACTATTTAGTACTCTATTATTATAATTTAGATATACATATATTAATATATCATTATATTTTATATAATATAATTGATATAAAATATATGTATAAATTCATAATAATATATACATTTAGTATCAAAAAAACTATTAAATAAATATCATCAGGGAGCATATTAATAGTGTAATGAGTGTATTTATTTATTTGTATACAAATAAATACATATATCAATTTATATTATCATTTTATATTTAATAAAATTACAAGTTTAATTGCATTTAAATATATTAAATATATTAAATGCAATTAAACTTGTAATTTTATTAAATATAAAATGATAATATAAATTGATATGTGTAAATATATTTATATATATTTTAATATATTTAAATGCAATTAAACTTATAATTTTATTAAATATAAAATGATAATATAAATTTATATATGTGGAATCGAGAAACAATAGATCTATAGCTTAATATAAACTATTAATAAATAGATCAAATAAATATTTTATTATACATAACTACTAAAACATATATCTTTTAAAATGTATTTATAATTAAATATTCTAGATTAATCTAAATATTCTTAATTAATTTCATCATATGATATTAATGTTATAGAAAAATAATTTTCTGCTTATATATAATATTATATAAATATATAAGTTATCATTATTTATCCTTTAAACCATTATTCCTCAGTTTCATGTTTTTATAAATTCTTAATATTTAAAGTACTACTCTTGTTTTATTTTTTAATATTTAAACTAGATTTGTTCTCACTATATTCTAAATTCATCACTAAAGAGTAATCCTAACATCAATTTTTTAATTATTTATTTATATCTATATAGCAAAATTAAACATTAAAAACTAAAATTTACAAAATGTATTAAAAAAATTCTAATATCTCCATTTTTTTTGATTATATAAAAATTCGTAGTTAGGTTTATTATAGAGCTAATATATTTTAATTCTATTTTTTTTTTAATTTAAAAAATATATTACATATTGTTAGGAGTAGGCTTTTTAGTAGATACATTTTTGCTAATACATTACAATTAAAAATAGACGCACCTGCCCTTAACAATTCTAATCAATATTTAATGAACTAAATATATTTATATTCTATTTTTAATTAACATTATTTACATAACATTTAATAACTAAATCTGAATATATGGAAATTATTATAAATACAAAGATAGCAGAATTTGACGAATTCAATAATAAGTTAAGCAATTCAGATTATTTTACAAAATGTGTTAGTAAAATATCAAATATAAATAATTAAACATATTCGGATACTACAATAGTATTGTAAATTAATCAGGTACAATAAATATCACATAAAAATGATGATCCTAATTTCTTCCATAGCATGTTTACACTTGTTAATATTTGTAAATATGATTTATTAATTAAGTTATATTCCTTTGTTCTTAGTAATATTATTCTTACATTTCATATTGAAATACTAATCAATTAAAATACTTTATATACAATTTTATTATTCAGGTAAATACTTTGGCAATAAGAGCGGTTCATAAATTATCTTTGTCGATAGCGAGCATGATGAGGGCCATTGGAACTAATGAATTTTGGCAATTATTCTCAAAAGCAGGGATGCAAGGGAAAATTCCTTTTATGAGGACGAGAGTAGCCATACTCATATTTCGTTAGTTTATATATATATAATATATATTATACATATATATATATATACATATACATATATATATATATATATATATATATATATATATATATAAACTATTAAAACTTCCTGTGTGGCTCAGTGGCTAAAAAAAATTGGCGTCAGACACACAAGCAGTAGGACACGGTTCTACCCTCGTCCGGACCATTAATTCATTTTATAAAATGGGTCTTAAAATATTATTTAGAAGTGATCTTATATAATTGTGTATAAAAAAAATGATCGGCTCTCGTTAAAACCATGGATGCCTTAACATGAGAGCGGCTTCGAAGGGACATTAGAGCCATATATGGTTATAAGTGAAAACTTCATCTAAGTTCCTGGATGGGATGAAAGGACTCCACCAAATAAAAATAACAATAACAATAACAATATATATTAGCGATCTAAATGAAACCGGATTGTTTTATTGTAAAAACAAAAATGTTCATCATCAGATAATTTATTGATTATAATACAACAATATATACGTGATAAGCATATATACCTATATATATATATATATATAGAAGAGTACAATAATTTAAAGGGTTTTTTTGAAATAGAATAAACTGTAAAAATATAATCATAGTTAAATAAATAGGAACATTTGTAATATTTTAATTTGTATAGTATACATATATATATATATATATATATATATATATATTTATATATATATATATATATATACTAGCCATACCCGATCCGGCGTTGCTCGGTTTTGTTATTATGTATTATCTATTTATTAATTATAGCTATTCCTTATGCTGTATTGTTATATATATACAATAAAATAAATGTTAGCTAAAATACCAACAAAATATTGAAAAATATTTGTTTAATAATAAATTTAAAAATTAGTGGAAATATATTAAAAAATACAACAATATTTTAAAATATATTTTTAAAAAATGTCTAAAACCCAAACTTAAACTCGAACCATACCCTACCCGGCGTTGCTCGGTTGTTGATTTTTTGCCAATCTATTATTTATTAATTATAGCTATTCCTGATTCTGCATTGCTAATCTTTAATTTATTCCTAACTATTATTTATTAATTATAGCTTTATCTGATTCTCAATTGCTATATATACAATAAAATAAATGTTAGCTAACGTACAAATAAATGTAGACAAATATTTTAATATTTAACTAATTAGTGTACAAATATTTCAAAAAATATATTAAAAATAAAACAAATATTTCAAATATTACAAAATATGTTTTAAATAAATGTCGAAAACTTAAACCCATACCCAAAGCCTACCCAACCTGAGATAGAAACAATAAACTCAAGACTAGATGTTTTTAGTACGGCGATTCATCGAAGATTCGCTAGAAAAGTTCGGCCATTGAAAGATGTCGACCGATACAAGGCAACAGTACTAATACAAGTATTATTATTCAGTGGTATAATTATATTTAAGGGTGTTTTATATCATAAATATTGTAGTAATATTGAATACGCCTACTATACATATATAGCGTGACTAAGCCACGCCCATTACAAATGACTTACGAGACTTACTAATTAATTCACGACTAATAAACACCTATACCTAAATATATATATATATTATCTATCATAAATTATGAATTATGAATTTCATAATACGCGATACGAGATACGGCACTTCCAGACAAGGTTAGTCACGTATATATGTATAGTAGGCTATATTAACTCATATTCAATATCATAAATACTACATGGTGACAGCGGTCAAGTTATACTAATTAATATATTATTGTTGTATATAATATTTTACTATTTAGTTAACCGTACCTAAAATCGTTATACATATATAACAAAAAAGTACATAGTATTGTTATATATAATATTTATTATTTATTATACATTATTTTAATGTCTACACGTTGAAAATATATATATTAGTTATATAAATATATATATATTGTATGTAAAAATATTATTTATTATATATCGCGTACATATTATTATCATATGGAAAATTACCAAATTAGAGAAAATTAAAAAAAAAAAAATCCAATTAAAAAAAAAAAAAAAAATTTTGATAAAATTTAATTCGTTAATTTTCAAACAAAAGAATTCTAAATTCTATAGAAAACGAATGATTTATTTTAATTGCTGATTTATATATATTCTAGAAACATTGAATTTATATTAGATTTATATTGGATTTATTTATAACAATATTTATATAAAATTATATAAATCTATAAGATTATATAAAATTATATAAGTCTATAAGATTATATAAAATTATATAAAATTATATAAATCTATAAAATTATATAAAATTATATATATAGATTTAATACAATGTTAGATAGAATACCTAATGCTTTAGACGTAAGGACCCACAGAATGGAAAATGTGGAAACAAAATTATGAGATTTATAGATATGTTATGTATATAGATAGTTATGGTTATGGTTATGCATGTGCAAATGAATTAGAGAAAAAGTCAAGTAAAGTCCAAATAGCTAACTTCCTATATATGCGATAGGAGAAGATGCAGTAGACATCTATAATTCATTTGATATTGAACAAAAATATGACAAAGACAATAAAGAAAGTGAACTAAAAATAGAAACTATAATGGAAAAATTCGATAGCCATTTCATACCTAAAGTGAATACTACTTATGAAAGGTATTGCTTTTTTAAAAGACAACAACTAATATATGAAAATATTGAAAGTTATTACAGTTGTATAAAGATATTAGCAAAATCATGTGCCTTTAAAGACATGAAGGAGTCCCTTATTAGAGACAAAATAATAATCGGTATGAATGACGAAACACTCAGACAGAGGTTTTTACAAGAATCTTGCAGCAAAGAATTAACGGCAGAACAAATAGTCGAATCATGCACGATGAAACAGATATCACGACAGCAGAATGAAGAAATTACTAGAAAACCGACTATAGAATACGTGAAGACTGATTACAAGAAGAAAGAATACAAGAAAGAATTCAAGAATAAAGATTACGAATACAAGAAACCAGCAGAGCGAAAGACTTGTGGTAAATGCGGAAGGACGCATGAATTTAGAAACTGTCCAGCATATAAGTCGAAATGCCATACATGCAACAAAGAGGGACATTGGGCAAATCTATGCAGAAAACCAAGTGAACGAGAATATACAAAAACTTATGAGAATTACGAAGTTAACACAAGTATAGATACTAAGAAGCCGACAGGAAATTATAAGTTCCTAGGAGAAATAAAGGTTCCAGATAATAAATAGTGGACAAAATTAATAAAAGTCAAAGCGCCAGGATTTAACCAAACATGTGAGTTTAACATAGACACAGGAGCAAGCGCAACTATTATCCCTTATAATAGAAAGTTACCCGAACTTATAAAAAGTAACATATATGTTACATTTTATAAAAATTTAATTTATTAAATTCACCAAAATATATATAGATGTGTAGATATCTAGTGATTGAACATAGAACGTATAGTAGTGATAAAAATATATGTTATATACTAGATAAAGATGAAGATGGTGATTTGATTTTTTTTTTAACAAAATATATAATTTATATTAATGAAAAATATTATTTATGCGGAAAAGTAGCTTTACTAATTATATATGATAAAAAATTACATGCATATGAAATAGATATAAAGGAAGAATGGTTTATTATGTTGCCTTCAGAATTTATAAATACCTATAAACATAGGCATTTTCTCTATGATAATAAATTATATGCTTTTTCATTATTTAATATTATATGACAATTAATCCTATATAGAATGGAAGCTAAGAAGATTTTTACTGAATTGGTCAATGTTGATTTTAATACGATTAATGAAAACGAATACTATGGTGCGGATATGGATAATAGTTATTTAAATGAAAATGAAAAAGAGAAAAATGTACATGTTGAGGATATGGATAACAGTTGTATCAATGAAAATGAAAGTACCAAGGAAAATTATTTTGATGATATACATGAAATTGAAAAATGTTTACATAAAAAAGAAGACTTATTTACATACAGGTTTATATTAATTAATTTTGTATATAACATTTATAAATATGTATTTACTAGGCTCCCCGAATTTACAAATGACATTAATGATATGTTGGCCACGCAAAAAGAATGTAAATATTATTTGCCCCACTCGAATAATAGAAAAACTTTAATAAATGTCATCGTCCAAAATCTTGAAGATTGCTATTCTTTATTAGTATCATAATTTATAGTATTGTTTCTAATAGATTGTTAAATATTAATATATCTAAATATATAAAATTATCACTATGACAGATATAAATGCCAATTTTAAAATTATACATTATTTATGTTCATTGAAGTGATAATTGAAGTGTAATGTAAATTTTGCATATTATATTAATTATTAATCTTATTTTTTTGTTTATATAGAAATGTAACGAGACTGGGTATTTCAAGAGTAGTAAACATACTACATGAAACATATGAATTTCTAGGCGATAAGGTAATATCATATTTATATATATATAATATCATATGACATAAAATATTTTATATAGAAAGGTATAAAGATTACGTTGTGTAATACCATGTCGTACATACGTCGGAAATCGAATAATCCGGTGTATGAATTATTAAGAGTGAAGCATGGCACGCCAGGAAAAGGAAGGAGGAAGAGGGCAGCAACGGAAACTACTGAAATAAGTTACAAGATAAGGAGACCTAAACTTAATACAGATTTGGTAGAAATAAGTGAGAAAAATAATCTTGAATTTATTGAAGAAATGAAGGCTATTCTACTATTTTCAAAAATAAACATGACTGCTCTAAAGTTTGTAAATATATATAATATAAATATATTATATATAACATTAAATTTTTTTTTAATTATGATAATACTAAATATAATAATATATATATATATATATATATATATATCTAACGATTTATTAAATACTATATAATAATATTATGTATGTTTCAGATGATCAGATTATTATTTATCCTTTTTTTTACATATTTCTTTAGAAAATATAGTTAATATGATTTATTTTTATATATATATATATGTGTGTATGTGTGTGTATGAGTGTATTTGTGTGTATGTATGTGTGTGTGTGTGTGTGTGATAAGAATAATATAATCACATGATATCTTTTTGATACATGGTTAATCCCTATAACATAGTAATATCCTTAATTCGTGTTAGATGTGTGTTAAGTATGTATCCATGATACTGTTACTTACTGGGTAATTATAATTATAATATTTAAAAAATAAAAGTAGAATAATACAAATATTTTTTAATTTGAATTTAAACAAATAAAACAGAATATTAGTATTTAAATAATAGTTCAAAATCTATTGAACCCAAAGAATTCAAAATGAATACCCATATACCCAAGTGGTTAGCAGCAAATTACATTATATTGGGTAGCAAATATGCTACCCATAGAGTAGCGAAGCGGAAGCTGAGTAGCTCTAGACTGAACAATTATTTACATATATATTAAAATAATATTAATTATTATTTTAGAATTAAGATGAATCTAACATCAGCTAACAGGAGGAGAATTATTGAAGGAAATGTAGGAATTTCAATTATAAATGATTATTATCCAGCTCTACGACTAAGAGAAATTGTTAGTTTCCTTATTTATATATTTTTATTTATGATAAGGTTGAGTTCTAAACAAATTATTTTAAACATTACATTTAATGGCAGGTGCGCCTATTTTTAACTGTAATGTAATAGATACTTATACTGACCAAAGGACACATATAACTAATACATTAGTTATAATTCCAGTGCGTATATGATATAATAATTTACATATAATAAATACAGATAAATATCTCTGATATTATGTATAACGTATTTATAATGAGCTACCAATATTATCTTAAATGTAGTATTATAATTGTGTATTATAATTAATATTTTGCATCTAATAAAACATAATTAACAGGCAATAATTGAAGCTGAAACATTTGGTATACATGATCCATTGGCCAAGATTTCTATTATCGGCCACAAATTTACTAAAATTAAAAAATTAGTAAATGGAAAATTGGAAGCTGATGCATATAATTTATTATATAATGAATATCAAATAAATAAACATTTAAATTGCACTGGTTAGTTAATTAATTTTGTTATTTATATATATATATATATAATACTCAACACATTATATAGATGCCTCTATTAAATTTGGAATATTCTCACTTGTTGAACTCTTAGAAGATAACATAGAGTATATATACATTAAAGATATAAAGGTTTACTATTAATTCTAGAATTATTTAGTTATATCTAGTTATATTAGTATAATTATATATATAATAATATTATATATTAAAATCTATTAAACTATATGATATTAAAAATGGTCACATTTTTATAAACATGATAAATATTACGCATTAGTTTCACATTACTTTAAACTAACATAATATGGCATATATAAGACATAATATTACAAGAATTTGTTAAATTACTCAAGTCCATTGTGCCCTAACCTGTACAGTGTACACTGAACACGCAAAAACACAAATAATTGTTATTATAGTTATTGTAACTCGATGTAGTGTTGGTTTAAACAACGTAATATTCCAAACTTATATTATCCATTCTAATTTAGCACTGTTTAGCTAGACATACATATTTTAATAGATATATATTTAGTATATTTAAAAAATTAAATTAAACATTCACTTATAGGACGTCAAAACACCACATCCTATTATAACCGGCATAGGAATATATAGCATATTTATTGAAGGGGAGTGTATTGTAAGAGGTGACAATTTTACAAACTGTTTTTTTTTATGGTATATTTATCATTATATTTATAATATTGAATTTCATTCACACGTTAAAAAATTATTTATATTTATATCTAATTACATATTTTGTAACGAGAAAGACAATGTACCTCGTAATATTAAAGGTATATTAAACAAATTATAAATAATTATTTTCTATATTTTTATTATAATAAATAACTTATATTATTATAAATTTTTTATTTATTACATAACATTATTAAATATAATATCAATTTATTAAGTTAGGATAAACCTTTATTTATTAGTTTGAAACTTTAATGATATTTAACTATTCATTTTTATCAGTTAACGCAAATCATAGCCTTTGAAATCACAATAAAATAGGATAATCGTAACTTTTTATAGTTTGTTTCTCTAAATTATCTAAATAATTTATTTATTTGAGTTATGTAAATTTCATAATAATTGCAATACTTTAATACAATTTATTAATAATTATTAATGATTTATTAACACATATGATTTGAACATAAATTAAAATTGTATATTTTTTTTATCTAATCTCAATATTTTGAAATCCTTTACTACTCTTTATATCTCAGTAAAGTTTATTACTTACTTACTTTACCATGTCGAGCTTGCTCAGCATTTCATGACTCGTTCTCTCCAACCATCTTGATCATGCATTGAATTTGACAGTTCTTCTCTTTGCATCCTGTATCACTTGATAGCTGATCGACATAGGTCTTTGCAGGCCTACCTCTTGATCTTTTTCCGTGATTTGGGTACCAAAGTAATAGATATTATGAAAACCTTTAATACTCTATTTGCATAAAACCTTTAGTGCTTTTTAAACATCATTAAAGGTTATGAAAACCTTTAATACTCTATTTGCATAAAACCGTTAGTACGTTTCAAACATCAGTAAAGGTTATGAAAACATTTAATACTCTATTTGCATAAAACCTTTAGTGTTTTTTAAACATCAGTAAAGGTTATGAAAACCTTTAATACTATATTTGCATAAAACCTTTAGTGCTTTTTAAACATAGGTAAAGGTTATGAAAACCTTTAATACTATATTTGCATAAAACCTTTAGTGCTTTTTAAACATCAGTAAAGGTTATGAAAACCTTTAATCCTCTATCTGCATAAAACCTTTAGTTATTTTCAAACATCAGTAAAGGTTATGAAAACCTTTAGTGCTCGCTAAACGAATGCGAAAGGTACATGAAACCTTAACACATAGGTCGAATTTCGTAAGATTTTCTCAGCTAGTCACTAAAGGTTATTTTCTAACAGTGTAGAACTGAGAGGACCAGGAATGGTGCCATTAGAGATAGTTGGAATGTTTACGGCCGAAATGACGTACAAAGAAAGTACAATAAGAGAAAATATCTACGTATTAAAAAACCAACACATTGATTTATTATCGAGAAACATGTCTATTAAATTAGGACTGGTAAAACTAATAGGAGAAATTCACCCACATAAAGAATTATTTGAAGGACTAGGGGAATTAAAGAGAAAATATAAAATCCAAATCAAGAAGGAAGCGAAACCATATTCCATTTACGTACCAAGACCCGTACCAATACATTTACAAACGCGAGTTAAAGAAGAACTTGATAATATGATAAAGTTAGGAGTGATAGAAGAAGCTATGTACCCAACTGAATGATGTTGCCCTATGGTAGTAGCTATGAAGTCACATGGAAAGATCAGAATATGCAGTGATATGACAAAGTTAAATGAGGCAGTAAAGCGTGAGTTGTACCCAATGGCCACCGTAGAAGTAAGCCTGGCAAAGATACAGGGACAAATATTCAGCAAACTCGACGCTAATGCAGGATTTTGGCAAATTCCACTAGAGGAAGAATCCAAACCGTTAACTGCGTTCCTAACACCGTGGGGACGATATGTATACAATAAGTTACCATTCGGGCTAACATCTGCACCAGAAATATTCTGTAGAGAAATGGACAAGATATTGCGCAATTGTAAAGGAGTCGTGATACATATGGACGACGTACTAATAATGGGTATTAATAATGGGTATTAATAATGGATAATATATATTTAGGGACAAGAACGAAAATAAGAAATTAGAAATCAAAAGAAATAGAGACAATAAGTATACTAAAAACTTACGAAAGATAGAAGACGTGGAAGATGTATACATTAGGGACCTAGATAGAATGGCAACCGTTATCAACACAACACCCGAGAGTACAATATCTTATAATCTCAGAACGGAGAAACAGGATGTGAGAAGGAATAGATGCCAGCTCATACCCACTGAATGGATCTACATACACCACTAGATCAGGAAGGCATGTAAAACCTCCATATCGCCTTATAGAGGCTTAGTTTAAAACTAAGCACACAAATGGGTGGTAGAAATATTATTTTATACGTAATGTTATTTATTATATTGTTATACTTATATTGTCAATTTATTATTATTATTATATATTATAATGCTTATATTATATACTTAGTAGAGGGATGTAGTAATATTGAATACGCCTACTATACATATATAGCGTGACTAACCACGCCCATTACAAATGACTTACGAGACTTACTTACTAATTAATGCACGACTAATAAACACCTATACCTAAATATATATATATATATATATATATATATATATATATTATCTATCATAATACACGATACGAGATACGGCACTTCCAGACAAGGTTAGTCACGTATATATGTATAGTAGGCTATATTAACTCATATTCAATATCATAAATACTACAAATATTATGACCATTTCATATGCCTGAAAACGGCTCTTACAGTGTTATGTTCTAGTGAGTTATCAACTCAACCTAGAATGGTGAATTTGTCATTAAAATTATTGGTTTATTTTGTAAAACGTGGTGTAGAGTTATTCGGCGAAAGAGTTGCCATATATAATGTACATTCACTGCTACATTTAGTAGATGATGTGAAATTGCATGGTCCTTTGGATATGAATTCTTCATTCAAATATGAGAATTACATGCAATATATTAAGGTTATGGTTAGAAATGGAAAAAATCCTTTAACCCAAATAGTAAATAGATTGGAGGAAATTATGAAACGAGAAATTGTTTATGTAAATGATAGATCGAATGAACCTGTCTTTATAAATACTATATATATCCATTTAATTATTATGTTTATAAAGAAACTTTATGTGAGGTTATTACTTTTAATAATGATAATAATCTGTATAAATGTAAAAATTTTAAAAGTTCGCCTCTTTACACATTAATGGGACTAGATTCTAGAAAAGTGGGGTCACATATTTCTAATATATTTGATTTCGATATATCTTATTAAAGCACGACCATATATTAAGCGTAACGGTATCATGATTAATAATATAAATGATGTTACATGTTATAATAATAAACTTATTTTTGTATCGTTTAATAATTAATTTCTTTTATAAATTTATTTTTATATATTGTGTATACTTTTGTTTGTCTGTATCATTTATTTATCATTTGTAATAAACTATATTATTTATTTTACTTATATATCATATGTAAAAATACAATATATTAATTTGTTATTATAAGGATGTTATCAATATTATATATCAACCCTAGTTCGCCACCCAATTCGACCATTGCAGTCTCTGCGTCACGCGGCTTCGAATACGGTGGGAGTGCGGCGGTAGTGACCTCTGGTCTCCCCACCAGCCCTGAAAAGCAGAATACCATCTCCCGGAAAGGAAGAAGATTTACTTCCTCCTTTGAAACGGAGGTCGTTGCCATTCTACTGGCAATCGAATGGGTAAACAACGACACTGAACGCCACGGTCCCATCATCATCTGCACCGATAGTTAGTCCACTCTAGCTGCCCTGCAATCGCCTGGGAAAAGTGACGGCCCGGAACTCATGAAAGTCCGCAGAGCCCTATCAATGCTAAACCGCCGAGTATTCATCCAATGGGTGCCCGGCCAAATTGGCTTAATTGGGAACGAGTGGGCGGACTCAGCAGCGGGTGATGCCGCAGCAATGACGACCGAAGCAGAAACGGAAGGCGAAATCTCCTACCAATCGGCCAAGGCCTTTATTGGTAGGGAAATGATCCCCCCATCAGTCATGCAAGGACGAAGATGGTCTTCGAAGGTAAACGGAAAGCTACCGCACTATCAAGGAAGGATGCCGTCATGCTAGCACAGCTACGCAGCGGCCACTGCCACAAATCGGCAGCCTACCGAAATATAGTCGACGCTGAGAGCTCCCCATACTGTCCCCACTGCAAAGATACCCCAGAAACACTGGAGCACTGGCTGCAGGAGTGCCCTGCCACAGCACAAAAAAGAATCCGCGGTTTCGGGGGAGCGGCGCCCCCTCTCTCAGTCCTGGTGGAAAACCCAGAGGCTGTTATCGCGTTTGCGCATGGACATTAGTCCATGCGAACGCTACGCCGCACTACAACAACAACAACCATTGCAGTCCGACTGCAGAGCAAATAACTCTCCGTAGTATGGTAAACATATATTTAATTTAATCGATTAATAATTTACCATCATAATATACTATACTATACAAATTTATATTAATCTTAATTTGTAATATATAATATTAATTGTATCACTTACAGATACTCTGTCAGCATTGCAAACTCTGTCACACGATCCAATTATGACCTATTGCTCAGTTCTAATAAACGCTATATAAATTTCAACCACTCATATTTTCGATTTATGATATAAAACAAATTAAATTCAAGTAAAAAGTATTAATTTGTATTATAAATTAAATTTATAAATACTTCTGACATTTTAGATTTATATATATATTATATGCAATTGTATATTGTTGTATATACTTTTTCTATTGCATATTTATTATACTGCTAATAGACTCCATATCTATGTTATAGTATATTAATATCATATATATGTAATGATCTTTATTATGAATATTCTGAAAATATAAGACCTTTTGTTAAAGATGTTTAATAAAATACTAATGCCTAGTAGGTGTCTTAAATGCTTTAAATATAAATGCTTAAATATGCTTAAATATAAATACCATATGAATGTTTTACCGGTGCTTTAATATAAGAATAATGCCTTCTAGGTGCCTTAAATGCTTTAAATATACATGCTTAAATATGAATGCCATAATAATGTTTTACCGGTGCTTTAATACAGTGTAAATGCTTTATAGGTGTCCTAAGGGTGTTTTAATATAAATGCTTAAACATGCTTAAATATGAATGCCATAATAATGTTTTACCGGTGCTTTAATACAATATAAATGCTGTATAGGTGTCCTACGGGTGTTTTAATATAAATGCTTAACCATGCTTAAATATTCTAAAATATAAATGCCATAATAATGTTTTATAGGTGCTTTAATACAATATAAATGCTTTATAGGTGTCCTAAGGGGTTTTTAATATACATGCTTAACCGTGCTTAAACATGCTTAAATATGAATGCCATAATAATTTTTACCGGTGCTTTAATACAATGTAAATGCTATATAGGTGTCCTAAGGGTGTTTTAATATAAATGTTTAAACATGCTTAAATATGAATGCCATAATAATGTTTTATAGGTGCTTTAATACAATATAAATGCTTTATAGATGTCCTAAGGGTTTTTTAATATAAATGCTTAAACATGCTTAAATATGAATGCCATAATAATGTTTTATAGGTGCTTTAATACAATATAAATTCCTTATAGGTGTCCTAAGGGTGTTTTAATATAAATGCTAAACCATGCTTAAACATGCTCAAATATAAATGCCATAATAATGTTTTATAGGTGCTTTGATACACTATAAATGCTGTATAGGTGTCCTAAGGGTGTTTTAATCATGCATAATGATTTATTGGTGCTTTAAGGGTGCTATTCCTGTTTTCTGGGTATTATCTATAAACTATAAACTAAAATGGAATTCCCTTTATTTATGTTGTCAATTATAAGTATATGATACTGATATGGCTATTTGTTGTGACTCGTACAGCAAGTGGTCTCACATTTCTTGTGAAACTGGTATTGATATTCCGTCATACCAAGCGATGATGCGGGGAGAACCATTATTATGGCCATGTCTTATTTGTCGTACGAATGCAGAAGAACTCCGTCCATCTAACATGGTGGCATTGTATCCTATAAGACAAATAATAGAATATGATATTATAATACCGCTAGCATTACCTAGAATAGAGATACTATCTCCTCTAACGTATAGAAAAATTTCATCCGGTACAAGTAGGAAAGGTGATTTACTTTCTGACAGTAGAGGATATAGTTATGTTAGGAATGTAGAAAATCGTCGAGCGACCATCAGATAGAAGTGTATTCATAAAAATATACCTGTGTTATGTAAAGCCGGAATAGTTGAAGATGGTAATTCATATATTAGAACTCCGATTGGAAGGGCACATGATCATATATGCGACGCAGATCCCCTTAAGGTAAAATACGTAGAAATGAGAACGCGTGTATTAGAAAGAGTTAAAGATCATTATTTATCGGCAGCATCAATCATTGATGACAAATTATTTAATGCTGGTTCACTCGTATCGTACATACCAAATGAATAACTATTAGTCAATTATATCAATAAGAAAAGATCTGTAGGCATACCTCGAGATGTCACAGGTATTTCTTTTGAAATGAATATGGAACATATACCATACAATGTCTTACAATATGCTTATTGCATATCATGATATAAATGAAAATAACGCAAGGCACCTTATATTCATGACGGAAACGCAAATAGAGATAATGTCTACTTCAAAATTGTTGTATCTAGATGGTACCTTTCGTATCATTAATCGTACATGTCAACAATTTTTGGAATTCATTGCTTTGTAAAGTCTGGTGATCATATAAAGCAATTTCCTGTTTGTTTTATATGCATGACTCATCGTCGATATGAGGATTACGTCGCAGTATTCACCGCTATTAGGATATCTCTACCGCGCATGAACCTAGAATGTTGTATGCTCGATTATGAGAAGTCTGCATGGAGAGCTATTGAAACAGTGTTTAACGTTGAACGAAAAGTGTGTTTATTCCACTATACCCAGGTTATTAAATATTAACCCTAAACATGTATTTGATTATAAATATTAACATATCTGAATTATATTTAATATTAATAAAATAAATTTATAACATATCTATTCTCGTAATTTGTAAAATACTCTTAATGTCAATCATACTAATGTAATTATATACATTAACATTTACCTGTTATTTAAAAATAAATATATACTATTAACAAAAATATTAATATTTATTTTAATTATAATTTTAATTATAAATTGTATATAACTAAATATTTTATATAAATATTATAATATAATTTTATTGTATTCATTTATTAATATAATTATAATTGCTATTGCATTGCATAAATTCAAATACTATAGTACTATATGTATACTTATATAACAGGTTTAACAGTTTTTTACAAAGTATTCTTCTAAAATAGTTATATGAAATTATTGAATGTAAATTAACGTATTAGTTATGTGAAATGTTTAATATATAATAAATTAGTGAATAAGTGAGCCAAAGCAAATTTTATTAAACACTTATAAATATTAAACTCATGAGTTCTATAGAATATATATTATAATGTATAGTAAAAATATATAATACAAACGTATAGGTTGTATTAATACGTTGTATTAATATTATACTATATGATATATTATAAAGTAGATCGATGCTTAAGCACTACTAATTAGTAGATATTAGTAGGACGCTTAGATGCTTAGGGTGCGTTTTTTTGTAATTTACAACAGTCCTAGTAAACACAATGATAAAAATAGTGGAATAAAATGCAAACTTGTGTGTGTTTATTTTTATTCATACATAATAAAAACGATTTTAACATATATAATATTTGATAATAATATTTAAAACTCTATTATAAATATTAATTCAATTAAAATAGTTAATAATTGTATATTAATTAAGTCGAATTACATAATGATTAAAATAAATGATAAAATATATAGCATGATATGCTGATATTTTAGTTATGCATTTTATACATAACTAAAATATCAGCATTTTATGATGTTATTTTAGTTATATATGTTATACCTATACATATATATATATATATATATATATATATATATATACAAAGTTATAGAATAAAATGCTGATATTTTAGTTATGCATTTTATGCATGATAGAAATATCAGAATTTAATGTTTTTAATTAATATATATTTTATTCCTATACATATATTTACAATTCCAGAATAGAATACCGATATTTGAGTTATGCATTATAATGTAAAATAACTAAAATATCAGCATTTTATTAATATTAATATAATATCAGCATTTTATAATCAATAAATTAAATGTGTATAATAATATTAACAGTATAAATAAATTATTTTATATAATTATATATATACTAATAAATAAATTATTTATAATTATTTAAAATAATAGATGCACATATACATACACACACAAACACACATCATTATTTTTTAATTCTCTTATAGAACACTTTAATTCTCTTAATTATCGGTTCAACATATACTTTATATATATATATATATATATATATATATATATATATATATATATATAAGTGTTTGGAAGATGAGTCATCAAAGCTATTCACATGGATCGAAGACTATGTTAAACTTGCTCATCAGGCTAAAAGAAAATTAGATTACGATCCTCGCCCTCTACCACTTTCTCTCTACCACTCTCCTCTATTAACCTTCCCCTACTCTCTATCCATCTACAAAGTAATGTTTAAGGACATTATTTATATTTAAACATAATTTATATTAATTATTTCTTTTATATGCTATACAATTTAAATTATTATATATCTATATAATAACTACCATATTGTTAAATATTGTATTGAATACAAAAATAAAAAATAAATTAATATGCTTTTAGTAGACCACTATTATTCCTATTAATAGCATGTAAACATCTATGTATAGAATTGAGTTTGTAGCTACCCTAAATAGTAACACTAATAATATGAGGTGTATGTTATACCTCAGCTGTTATATTGCATTATGTCATTGTTTTTGTATACAATACGATAGATATAAACATATATATATATATATATATATATATATATATAATATAATAAATCATGTATATGCATTTAGAATTAACTTATAATATTGTCACATATAAAGTAGTAATAGTCACATTAATTGACACATTTATTACCTTGCCATATTACATAAGCATTACACAGGTATTTGCCTGTAGTGTTTACTACTATAACAAATTTCACATTGTACTAATATAATATAGTACTACTATAATATAGTACTACTATAATATAGTACTATTATAATATAATACTATTATAATATAGTACTATTATAATCAGGGTTGATTCGGTTTTTAAAATTGGTTTTTTCAAATGGGTTTTTACCTCGGTTTTTACGGTTTTTACGGTTTTTAACAAATTAATTTAACTTTTAAATTAAAAATTATAATTGCCTACATGATATGTTATATCAGTGAGTGAGTAGGACTCTCATCTAATTACACTTATATGCCTACGATACAATGATTATGTGATAACAACTTTAATTACGCCACCATTAGGCAGAATATTCTAATTATGAATTATTTATATATTGAAATGTAAAAATATATCGTTTTTATGATAATACATTATTATTAATAATAGTTATTTATATGTAATAGCCACATATTACCAAACTTAATCATTTTACAAAATAATATGAAGTAAAGCACTGCTTTAAAAGCAGGGTTGATTCGGTTTTTAAAAGTGGTTTTTTCAAATTGGTTTTTTCGTCGGTTTTTTCAAGTTGAACAAACCATGGTTTTTACGGTTTTTAACATATTAATTTAACTTTTAAATTATAGTTTTTATGATAATACATTATTATTAATAATAGTTATTTATATGTAATAGCCAAATATTACCAAACTTAATTATTTTACTAAATAATATAAAGTAAAATACTATTTTAGACTACAATTTTTAGTATATTGTAACGGTTACCAGACACTGTAGCCGGCGATTTCAAAAGGGGTGGGACTATGGGCGTGGCTATAGCCGAAATACTCTAAACGCAAATAAAATAACTATAATATTTTTAACTATTATATAATCAAATTAAATGTTATAAATATGAATCAAAAATATAATATCAAATGTAATCATATTATATAATTACATTTGATATTATATTTTTATTTAAATAGCTATAAAAATGATATCTATTCATTTATAATTATTTAACAATAATGGTTTTTAACTGAGGAACTTATTAAATTTATTATAATGTTGAATAATAATTATGTTCCATTATATGATGTCTATAGACTAAATATATATATATATATATATTTAAAATTATAATGAAAATAATACAATTTAGTTAATTTTTTGTTATCAAAAAATTATAATTTGTACTTATTTTAATTGTAAAAACCGTAAAAACCATGAAAACCGATAAAACCAGATAAAAACCGATAAAAACCATAAAAACCGATAAAAACCGGGTTTTTTTGGTTTTTACGTAAAAACCGAAAAAACCATCAACCCTGATTATTATTATTATTATTATTATGTTCAACAGGTCTTTGCTTTGATTAATATATTGTATTAGAACATTCACTTTATTACATATATATATATATATATATATTATACAATTATGATAACTATATGCTATATATTAATATGCAGGAAACTGAAGAATTATTTGCAGAATTTCAAATTTCACTTAAAATATTAGAAAAAATCCCGGAGAGGAATAGTGAGTTGATGGGGATGATAAAGCATATAACGTATATACAAAAATATATAAACGAATATATTGATGTACTAGGTATCGCTACTACGCAAACTGATCAAACAGGTAATTTAGTTAATAACATTAGTTTAATATCTATATAAAATAAATATGCAATTATATTTTATTAGTCCATGGATAGTATACTATATATCCATATATAGTCAATTATTTATTTTATTTTTAGCTCACAATGTAATTAAATTTAAATTATATTACTAATAGGTATATCTAAAAATAATAATAACTGTTGTACAAATATTATCAATATCATTCTATCCTTAATCAAATATAGATTATAAAGTGTATAATTAAATATATAATATAATATTTCATAAAATAGATGCGGGAATCTTAATACGTTAGTGATACATTACCTATATATAATATAACTATAGTTAATACTATATACCTATAACCGAATCCTCTACATATATGTATATATATAATAATAATAATATCAGAATTTAGTCATGACCATGGTATGTATATATATATATTTGAATAATATATAATTTTAATCTAGGAAACTATCGTATATTGGCCACCTATCAAAAACCGAGTACGCTTTATCAAGATGGTTAATCTAAGGTTTAGATTTCCAATCTAAGGATATTCACTGGATTGAATATAATATCAAAATAGTAAAATGTTGTCGTTAGTATATATATATATATATATATATATATATATATATATAATTAAATATATATATATACATATACAGTGAAACCTCTCAATAAAAAACTCATTTTTTTCAATAATTGATTTCTTATAGAGGAGTTTTATTATAAAGAGGTTTTTACTTTTCCAATGATTTTAAGAATTAATTTATTTATTTATTATATGTATTTATTATATTTAATAATAGCATAACATTATAGTAGATTAACTACTTAATTTATATAATATATATATATATATATATATATGTATTAATTCTAATAAAATATGTGCATCTATCTTTATTGATTTCAGAAAAGCATTTGATACGGTAAACCATTCAATTTTAATTAAAAAGTTAGAAAATATTGGCATCCGTATACCAATAAAATGGTTAACAAATTATTTATCTGATCGATCTCAAATTGTATTATATAATGATGTATACTCAGACATAGCTACTATAAATTGTAGAGTACCCCAAGGAACTATTCTTGGACCTATTTTATTTTTAATATATATTAATTATTTAGTAAATGCATCTAATATATTTAAATTTACCATGTTTGCTGACGATACCACATTATTTATTGATGATAGTTCAATTGTTTCATAAATTCTACTCGTCTTCATCATTATTTTTTAAAAAGAAAAATATAATAAATAATATTCGTGATTCCTTAATTTTTGAAATAGAATTATGCATAACAATTTTTTATTATTTTCTTTAGTTTTTAATGGACCAAAAACATGGAATAATATAAACTCTGACATAAAAAAATAAAAATTAAAATCAATTTTCGCAAAAAAAATTCATGACAAATTCATCGATAATTACAATTGATCCAATAATTCAAAAATTTACATTTATAAAAAAAAATATGTTATCTTTTCTAATTTTCAACCTGACATTTATATAAAAAATTGTTTTTATTACTCTTCTAGTAAAATAACTATGTTTAACCTTTAGACCTATATATAAAAATAACAAACTTTAACAAAATAATCATTTTATTCTTATTGACTTTTATAATAAAATATATATTTGTTTTAATCCTTTTAAACTTTTATATAAAAATGATCCTCATTGTTTTGCTCTTTTCTTCTCAGTTATCATTTTAAACTTAACCTTTATATAACAATTTAAAAAATCCTTACACAATATTTGTTAATGACTTTAATAAAATAATTTGTTTTTAACTTAACCTTTATATAAAAATAACAACTTTAAAAAAAAAATAATAATAATAATGTTAACCTTCTTACTTTTATTTATATTCTAATGACATTTATTGAAAATTACTTTTTATCACTTTTGACTTCTATATGATTTTTATTTATATTTTTTTTAAATCTTAGTTTGTTGTTGTTGTTCAGTATAGTTTCCTGATCTGTTTATTTATTATATTCGTATTATCATTTAGTATCGAAATTTAAATTATTTTAATGATGTTTTTGTATTTTTATATTTTTATACCTACACTAATTTTATTTATTTTTATCTTTTATTTTATAGTTTATTTAATTATTAAATGATGATTTGATCAATAACGAGGTGACAGATATCACAATGTTATCATATTATATTTATCTTAGTGTAAACAGGAAGTCAACCTTATTATTATTATATATATTTTATATTCCACAATATTCACATTCCATTATATTTATATAATGGAATTAAATTATTTGATATCTGTCAACAAGTTAAATTAAGGGTAATTGTCTCGACAAGCAGCAATGCTTCTACAATTACCCAGGTACTTGTACCTAAATCTGATAATAATAATATAAATATATATATATATATTATATATTATATATTATATATTATTATTATATATATATATATATATATATATAGAATATATAGGTTTTATATAACATAGTAGAAGCTATGATTAAACCGTGTCACTAATAGATTATTAATAGTCTTGAAAGTATATACAATTATTTGTATATCTTAATTATTATGAATATAAAATTGAATTACTATCTAATAAAAATATATTTTAAATTAAAAATTAAAATATTGATTTTGTTCACAGTTAATTACAATGTCAGTTAAAATATTCATTTTCATTACATATATAATTAAATAAAATATATTCTTATTTTAATCAATATCACAAGATACAGTTAATTACACTTTTCTAAGTGTAATTTAGTATAGTATTATTTTATATTATTTTATACAATTTGTAAATGGGATTTATAGTTTATAATTTAAAAATACATACAAGTATACTATAGTATATACAAATAATATTATAAAGTATATATGAAAAAATAATTAAAATATAACATTATTTCGTTTTATCAAATAAATATAAATTAAATTAAATCCGTTAAATAAATGACAGAAAATATTTGTTTTCTAAAAAAATCGATTTTTAATTATTAGTATTTTAAAAAAATATTATATTTACTGTAATTTGAATAATAAAATTTGTAATTAACATATACAAACCTCGTATAATATAGAAATATATAAAAATAATATTATAAATAATATATACAGTATATATAGAAAAAAAAACAATTATAAAATATAAAATTAATTAATTTAATCAAATAAAATTTAAATTAAATTAAATTAAATCAATTACATAAATGATTTCAAATAATTGTTTTCTTAAAAAATATATTTGTAATACATTATTTTAAAATATTAAATGTAATATTATTTAAAAATAACTTAAATTATAATATATTTTAATTTATCCCATACACGTGAATGTATGTCTGTATTAAATGATGTAGTAATATATAGACTGTAATATACAGCCGAATTAATATATTCAGCCGAATTTAGACTGGCATCTGTATTAACATATATGTTTATACAGATGCCAGTTTAAACTCCGACAAATATATTAATATGTATACAATAATTTTATATTTATTATAATAAATAATTAATTTAATAATTAATTTTAATGTAATCAATTGGCAAGGCAACTGATAATAATAATATACAATACATTATATATTTATAAAAAATACATTATAATTAAAAATATAATTTTATTTTATTAAAAACTGGTATTAAATATATTTATAAAAAACACATTAACATTACCTATAGTTATATAATTGACCATATATGCAATTTAATTTGATTACATTTATGAACTAAGTCTACTGATATTAATTTACAACTACAATCTACAACTACTTAATACTAAATAGTAGCTAATAAAGTTAAAAATATCGGCTAATGTGTATAACAAGATATCATTGTTTTAAAGGAGATACTTACACACAAAATTTAGAAATGCGTTTTTTCTATAATTATCTCTGTTTAGTCAAGACGTTATATTCTTGTATTTATTTTATATTATTCATTATTTATTTTTTATGATATTTAAAAACTATTATTAAACTATTACCAAAGCCCTTTACAAAGGGCTTTGCTATTACTATAAATATAAATTTATATTTTTCTATTTGATAACTTCTATACATATATTTATTTGAATATCGCATTATAATATATATATATGTAAGTACTCTATATATTATATATATATATCAATTTATATATCTATTTATATATATGTATGTTTATATGTAGGTTTATATACCTATGTATAGTATATTTATACAAAAGGTAAGCATTCCTAAAGTATATCTATATAGTACACATATATACTACAGAATATATATATATATATATATATATATATATATATATTATTATTATATTAGGTTAACACTTAATAAACATACAGATATTTATAATATTTTCTTAGCATTACTTAAACATTTCTATATATTCTAATTGCAATTTATTTATTCAGATATAATGAGTGAACTACATCCGACATTTATGGAAAAGGAGTCAGAATATGTTATAGATATTTATCTACGAAATAATAAAAACAAAAAATGTTAATAAATATAATATATTCATAACTTTTATTTATTATTTATATATATATATATATATATATATATATATATATTTATATAAAATTGTATAACATATTGTATAATAGTAATGGAATAAAATGCATTCTCAAAGTAATAGAATATAATGCAGTAAAAAAATGAAGGAATAAAATGCAGTATAAAACTTGGAATAAAATGTAGTATACAAATAATGGAATAAAATGCAATCTAAAAGTAACAGAATATAATGCAGTATAAAAATAATGGAATTTAATGCAATACAAAAATAATGGAATAAAATACTGTTCAAATGTGATGGAATAATATACACATCTTCAACATGAACAAACTTTCGCACTTTATGCATCTATAATGTGTAGGATTAAAATGCTGCACAAAAATAATGGAATAAAATGCTGTTTAAAAGTAATGGAATAAAATGCAGCATAAAAATGACGGAATAAAATGCTATTCAAAATATGGCATTATATACACATCTATAACATGAACAAACTTCTGCATTTTATGCATCACAAAAAAGGTGGCATTTTATTCCACTATTTTTATCATTGTGTTTACTGGGGTACCACAGTACCAAGTTAGAAAGCGTGTTTCTTAACCACAGTACCACCCATTTGCTTATATATGTAAACTAAATGGGACTGGGGTACTGTGGTATTGTGGTACTGTGGGATGGGACATCGAAAAGTTAGTACCACTGTCCCACTTGAGTTTACATGTACAAGCATACAGGTGGTACTGTGACACTGTGGTACGTTACAAAAAAACGCACCATAGTATCCTATAATAATTATAATAACATGAATACTATTTTTTAAATATAATGATATTAATATTATTAAAATTATGCCTAAGCATCGAATACTTTATTATAATTACCATATTATATCATTTATTATTGTAATGATATATTAGAATTGTTGACTTATAATACTAATGTTTAGTAATGTATATAATGTATATAATAACCTATTCCATAATTAAATACTAAATACATAAATTATATATTATGGGCCAGGGTAAAGGGCCAAGGGAAAATAAAGTATTGTCACTTTAACGACTACTTTTACACAAATGCATATAATGCAACTAATTTTGTTAACCTATAGTTAGCTAAATATCATATCTATAAAACCTATACTATATCTAAACATATAACCATCTAAAAGTTATCAAGTTACCACCAATATTTTATTTTTGTATTTTGTATTGTTTTTTTCATCAACTTTTTTTATAATATTTATAATTAGTATATTTAAAAATAAAATTATGACATTCTAATAGGATAGCTTATTATCAGTAATATCATATATATATATATATATATATACTCATAAATGTTTACAATGATTGGAATATAGCAATTGGACAAAAGTAGTAGTATACTACTAGTAAACTATAGTTTGAAAACAAAAAATCAGAAAAAAAAGTTCTGAGATATAGCCTTCTAAAGTTTTTAACAATATTATTTTGAATAAATAATAATAAATTTATGATATTTAATGATATTTTATCATATATAATGTTATTGTAATTCGCCACTCCCTGCATGATAACTGGATGTAGCTCTATAGATAAATATTAATATTATAAATAATGAAAATAAAACGTATCATAACTGAATATTTGAACACTAATATTACTCACATTTTATTAAATATTTTGTACAGGACTCGTTTAAAAACTCGAATTGAAATACTTTGAAATACTTTTATTTTAAACATTATAAACTATTTTAAAAATAAATCTGTATATTTTAAAATATTAATATAAAATTGTTAACAACAACAACAAATGCGAAGGTTTCCCCAGCCGTTAAAGTATTTTAATTGGATGTACTTTTTATTTATAATATGTCTGTCAATAATTGTAAACGATCCTATTATGACATAACGAAAATATATTTTTTACTTATTTCGATTTTAAAAAATATGCAAACATATATCTTTTAAACACATATAATGAACAAACTATACATTTTTATAATTTGTAAATTAAATATATCTAAATAACTATACAATATTAATTAATAATACGTATACGATTTATTAATTAATGTATATTAAATATATTATTATAAATCTTTTTTCATGTTTATTATTCTGTAATTATTTATTTAAATTATAAATAATTTTAAATATTTTAAATATTAAAGTTGATTAAAATTAAATTTATTAACATTTTTAATATGTATATATTTAATACATATATATTTAAAATATATTTAAAATAATTTGAATCATGATAATAATAAGTTATAATAAGTATCATGATAATTAATTGTATTATATTAATATACTATTTTAATATAATCTTAATTCATTTATTTATATACAGAACCCAGTAATGAATATTTTGAAATTGATAAGAATAATGCAGAAGTAAATTCTGAAAGAAATAATGATGTTACTCGACCAGATGTCATTAATAATTTTGAAGATAAAATATTTTAAAAATACAGATGAATATTTAGATTATGAATTAATTGAAGAATATGAAAATGACTTTAGAATATATTCTTGTTCAGAAGAAGATAATGATGATAATGAACTAAACTTTAAAGAAGATTTTTATTATTAGCAATCGAAAAATCATTAAATGTTACTGCATTATTACGTCTATTCAGGAAGCATAAACTAGGAGGTAAAATGCCTATTTCTTCGCGAACTATTTTGAAGACTCCTAGAGATATAAAAACTACTATCGTGTCGGATATGGAATATTATAATTTTGGAGTAAAAAAGTAATTGATAGCAAACCTGGAAACTAATAATTTAGATTTTTCTAGTTCAACTATTTATCTTAGTATGAATATCAATGGCATTTCTTTTTACAAAAGTGCAAAGCATACTTCATGGCCAGTATTACTATCGTGTAATATACAACCGATAACAGTATTCCCGGTTATTATTACTCATGGAAAATCGAAGCCGACTAATAATGACTTTTTAAATGAATGAATTAACGAAATAAAAGAATTAATAGAATCGGGATTACATATTTTCAATTGAAACATAAAGATTATATTACATTCTATACCTTATGATTCACCTGCAAGATCTATGGTAAAGTGCATAAAGTCACATGCGGTATACTATAGTTGTGCTCGTTTCACACAACCGGGAGAACGTATAAATGGCAGAATTTAATTTTAAAAAATCGGTGCTGAAATAAGAACATACCAATCCTTCAGAAATAAAACAAATGAGGAACACCACTTGTATACGACTGATTCACCATTTGTATCATTTAATATTGATATGATACGACAATTTCCTATTGACTATATGCATTATCTTTGCCTTGGTGTAATGAAACATTTATTATTTAGATGGTTGGGTAAAGAGATGTTTAATACTAGAAGATATCGTATTTATTCTATAAATGAAGCAAAAAAAAAGATTAGAATTCATCTCAAAGAATATACCAAAAGATATTTTTAGTCATAGGCCAAGAACATTGGATTTCGTCAAGTTTTGGAAAACTACAGAATATAGGCAATTTCTTCTATATACTGGTCATATTGTGCTTACAGAATTAATTTCAGAATGCTATAACAATAACTTCTTAATGTTGAATTCAGCTTCATTGATCCTATTACGACCGAATTCTACACAATAAACCGTTACTTATGCAAAATTACTTATAAAATAGCATATTGTATACATGTATTTTTTACATATATAATTGAATATTATATATATATAATAGAATATTGTATTAATATATAAAATAGCATATTGTATACAGGTAATTTTTACATATATAATTGAATATTATATATATATATAATAGAATATTGTATTAATATATATATAATAGAATATTGTATTAATATACTTAAATTTTAATTATTTTATAGAATTGCCAATAACATGGACATGATTTGCCGACATATAATCTACTCATGCTAACTCATATACATATGGATTATCAAAAATATGACCATTTAGATAATGTATCAACATTTCCATTTGAATCGTATCTCGGAAAGATAATGGTATTGCTCACTTCTGGTTCCTTGGCAGTTAAACAGTTGATAGGAAGGTTACACGGAAGGGGGAATATACAATTAAAGTGGAAAACCGAAAATACCACAAAGAAATGAGATATTTATTTAATTAAAAATTGTAAAAATTGTGTTGTGATTCTAAGTATTAATTCTAATAATATTTATTGTAATTTATATAAACTTATAAGTCTCTAAGAATACCCATTTTAATCGTATTTGTTTGTTATTTATAAGGGCATTATTGCAGGACATACAACTATTACAACAACACCTCTATACCACCGAGGTATTTTATTTAATACTACACCATATTATGATGAATATATTATGATAATACAATCTATACAACATTATTATAAATTACAGTATTTTGTAATAAAAGTTAAAGTGAAGTAAAATATATTTTTGATGTAGTGAAAAAGCTATTTTACGTTATTATGTAAACCTCCTGTATTATAAAATGTATGATGTTATTCAAAAACTATTATGCGAAACTATAATATTTTCATTAAATTAATCGTGTAGCGAAAATATATGTTTAGCTATTATGGGAAACTCTAATATTATCATGAAATTAATCATGTAGCGAAAAAGCTATATTTAGTTATTATGGTGAACTCTAATATTATCATTAAATTACTGATATTACGATAAAGCTACGTTAAGCTATATATATACAAAACTTATAAAATGTATATGTAATGAAAAATATACGTTGAGCTATAGAATGAAACTACAGCAAAACTAAATGAGCTACACTTGGTAGCCTGGTAAGGTTAATAATTAATGGAATTAATTAAATATTAATATTAAAATGGTCATTTCCAAAATATTATGATATATATTTTAGTAGTAATATAAATATTAAAAAATATCATACTGACTATCTTATTAATTTGGCTGATGAACGAGGTTTGGTGTACGGTATTTACATTCACTATATTAATAAATTTTATAAATCACCAAATACATTATTAAACGGCAGAGACTTAGTCGACTATTTTAAATTAAAGCACGCCTTTTTTTATACCACATTTAGAGCAAAACGAATGTTTCCAAACATAAATACTAACTGTTTAACGAAAGGGTAATATATATAACTATAAATACGACAGTAAAAACCACATAATGCAAACTTGTAATTATAATTATAATAACAGAATACATAGACATAACTACGTAAATAATCTACTCATACTATTATTAAATAAACATAAGTATATTACTGTCCTCGAACAACATATCCAAACCCGTAATGAACTAAGTAAACCCGACATTATAACATATAAAAACGATACTGCATATATAATAGACACACAAATATCAATAGACACAATAGATACTTTTATTTTTGTTTATAACGTCAATAATTGGGATAATTGTAATTGGTTGTCAAGCAAACCAATATCCGAAAATAGGTAGAGAGGCAGGTATAGAGGCTGGTAGAGAGGTAAGTAAGGAGGTGTAGAGGTAGATAGGTAGGTAGATATGATTGTAGAGAGGATTGTAGAGAGGCACGTATAGAGGTAGAGAGGTATACATATATGTAGGAGAAAGATGGGTAATGTGGCCACTTTTAGATAATGTTGTATAAATTTATAAATATTAGTTCTAATTTTTTTCAATATGGATACATCTTATGATATATAAGAGGACTGCCGAATCATTTTTTCATTTTAGCGTATCTAATTGAAATTAGAAGGATTTTCACCTACAAATCAAAATTCGTCTGTGAGTATGAGTATGAAAAGTTTAAATGGAGAAGCAATCAAGAATGTATTAGATTTTAAATACCTCGGTAGTTATATTGCCTCCACTGATAATGACGTTAGCATCCGAATAGGCAAAGCATGGGCTGTACTGAATAACCTTAATAAAATATGACATCAAATCTGTCAATAAGACTCAAAAGAAACTTTTTCAGAGCCACAGTTGAATCTGTATTGGTATATGAAGCTATAACATGGACCCTGACAATAGCCTTGGATAAAAAAATAAATGGATCTTACACCAGAATGTTACGGGCAGCTCTAAATATTTCATGGAGACCATATTTCCAATATAGACCTATATGGTAAAATACCAAAGATTACAGACACAATACGCGAACAAAGGCTACGCTTCTCATGTCATTGCTGGAGAAGTAACAACGAGGTTGTTAGCGATGTGCTGCTATGGCTACCCATACATGGACGAAGATCTCGAGGAAGCCCCTCCAAAACCTTCGTAGATCAGCTAATGGAAGACACAAGCTGTAACTACGAAGAGCTACCAAACGCAATGATGAATCGAGAGGAATGGAGAGTACGTGTCAATCAATGCCGCGCAAGCTCGACCTTGTAAGGTAAGGTAATAGTATAATATTTGGTATTTGATTATAAATTTGTTATATTGTAATTGATTACATAATATATATTTAATTCAATTCTCGTATTTATTTTGAATACATATATATTTATGAGTCATATATATTTATGTGATATATATATATATATATATATATTATATGTAGATAATGTCACCAATATCTAATGACAAATTATTAAAATGTATCACTGAATTAACCAGTAAAGTAGATAACTTATCAAAATTAGTTACTTATCAAACAAAATTGATACAAGAACTTAAAACCGATAATACTAACTTAAATAATGTAATACATTCTGAATTTAATCTTAATAAAGAAATAATTCATAAATTACCCATTAAACAAATAAATAATACATTGATAACATTAGACAGAGATATAGAGGATAATAAAAACAATATTATAATATTTACTAATTTAAATAAAGAGGATAAAACAGAGTATACTAATAAAGATAATGTTAACAATTTTATAAATTCAAAGCTAAATACAGAATTTGTTGAAGAATCTATTATAGATATACAAGTATATAATAATAAGGATAATTCATCAGAAGAATTAAAATCAATAAATATGTTATCAAATTAGATAATCAAAAGTCTGTGATAAATATACTTAAGAATTAAGAAAAATTAAGAATAAATTGAAGTTAAAAGATACTAATTATTATATAAATAAAAAACATTCTATTAAAGGGGGTCTAGTATACTAATATAAATAACTTATTTTATAATACCAGACAATTATTAAAATCTAAACAAATTACTAATACATGGGTAGGTATATAATAATAATGTATATATTAGTACAGATAAAACAAATAAAATAATAATTACAGATATTACACAATTAAGTTATATTTTGTTGTATATATTTTGTATATATTAATCCATATATTTTTTACATTTATTAATCCATTTATTTTATATTTATATACATTTTTACATTCTTTTACTTAACATATATAATGATAAACAATGTTAATTGTTCTGACATTAATGATATTGAATTTACATATAATGTTTATTATAATAGTGATAATATCAATAATAATACTAAATATGTCAGATGATTTTATGAATATAATTCCAAAAGTAAATTGTAATTATTTAAATATTGATTCAATAGACATAGAGTATAATCAAGGAATTTCTATTATATATATAAATTCACGTAGTGTTATTAAACATGTTGATGATATCATTTTTGTATTAGTTTAATGTAAACTTAAATTTAATGTTATAGTTATTACTGAAACTTGGTTTCAAGAAATAAATAAAGATATGTATACAATTGATAAATATAATAGTATTCATGTAGTTCGAAATAATAATGGTACTACAAATAATAACGTTGGTGGTGGTGTGTCAATTTTTATTCAAGATGATTTGATTTATAATACATTAGATAACTTATGCATATCAATACCCAATTTTTTAGATATAGTCACTATATCATTAAATATAAGTAATACAAATATAATTATTAGTGGGATATATAAATCTCCGAAATCAAATAATTAATTTTAGCGATTTTATATATAATAATTTTAATATGCTTTCAGTAAAGAATACATTTTTGTAGTTGGAGATTTTAATGTTAATATTTTAGATGTTAATAATAATTATAATAAACATTTTATAAATACAATTTATAGTATGGAATGTTTTCCTTTAGTAACCAGACCAACAAGATATGGAAATACTATAAATTCATTAATATATAATATATATTGTAATTAATGAAAAACCCATAAGTAACCGGATTATAATTAGTGACATTAGTGACATTAGTGACCACTTACCTATTTATGTTATATATGATAATAATACTACAAAAATTAAAAAATACTTTACAAAATATAAATTTATAAGAAAAATAAATGATGAATCGATATTAAAATTTAGAGAAAGTATATCTAAATATGATTGGGATTATATTTATTCTAATGATATAAATTCAATATTTAATTATTTCATTGATAACTTAATACAATTATATAACATTCATAGTTCTATGATCAAAGTAAAAGAAAAGAGTAAAAAAATAAACCATGGTTATATTTTAGTCTTATTAAATGTATAAATAAATAAAATAGAATGTATAAGAAATTAATAAAACATTGGACAACGGAAACATTTATATTTTATAAAAAATATAAAAATATTCTTACATCTCTATTTCGTAGGTCTGAATATTTATAGTATTCATTTAAAATAAATAATAATAGTAAATATACTTGGTCTGTAATAAATAAATTATTAAATAAAAAAAATACAATCTAATGAAGAATTAAATACTCCTTCATCTGAAGAATTTAATAATTATTGTAGTACTATAGGTATAGAATTATCTGATAAAATAAAAATAAATGTATGTGATAATAATTTATATACTACAATGACAAATAATTATAATAATACATTTTTTTTTATCTACATCAAGTTTTGAAATTCAGGAAGAAATTAGTAATTCAAAACTTAAATATAGTAATTATTGTTCAGACATAAATATGTTTTTAATTAAAAAAAATAGTATTGATATTAGTCCAATTTTATCATATTTGTTTAATAGAGTTTTTTCTGAAAGGGTTTTTCCTAATATTTTAAAAATAGCTAAAGTGGTACCATAATTTATAAAATCTGATGTCTAAATCAGAAAATTATAAGCCAATTTCGTTGTTACAACAATTTTTTAAGATTCTAGAACAATTAATACAAAATATTATTAACATTTTTAGATAAATTTAATATAAGTAAATGTTAATATGGGTTTAGAAATAAAATTTCAACAGTAGATGCTTTAGTAAATGTTATTGAAACTGTTTGTCAAAAGCTTAAAAATCTAAATAAATGTGCTATATTATCGAATGATCTTCGAAAAGCTTTTGATACATTAAATCATGATATTCTTTTAAAAAATCTATATGTATATGGGATAAGAGGTATTTCTATAGACCTTTAAATTATTAATAAATTCATAAATATGATCAATATATATATATCTTATCGTGTCACTATATATATATATTATAATTACTAATTGTAATTGAAATATATAACAAACGCAACTACGCGCATATCATCGTGCAGATAAATATACACCTATATAATTATGTCATACAAATCATGATATTTTCAAGTTGATATTTTATATACATTATTAAAAATACATTATTTTGATATAAATAATTATTATTTCAAAAAGTTATTAATAGAGTTCTTATTTATTTATACCATATTTATTACTATATTAATATGGATAATCTATTTTCAAGCATAATTATTATGCTTTAAGGATTTTAAATATTTTGATTATAATTGGAATTGGATTAAAATTATATTGTTATTAAAACCACGCTTATTTTGTTAAAATAAATTTGTTTTATAATATTAATATTAGTGAATAAATAATATAAATGATATTCAAAGGTGTATTATTAATTAATAATTATTCATATCGTCTTATATACACTCCAAAAAAAAGCGAGTCATTATAGCAAATAAGCTAGTCTTTTTGCTAAAAAGCGAGTCATTTTAAAAATGACTCGCTTTACCGAGTCATTTTTTAAAAACGTTAGTGTTTTTTGCCATGACTAGCTATATATGTAATATATGGTACAAATGATATATAAATAATAAATTTCATAATTAATAAAGTAATTTTATTGTTTAATTGACTAGGGCTTAATTCTGAATAGATTCGCTAATAAAGACTAGGCCTTGTTTCTGAAATAGACTAGCTCATACCGAGTCAATTTAATTTACCCTAGTTTTTTTAGAACAAATAAAAAGACTAGCTTTTTGAGAGAAAAAGACTCGCTTATTTTTCTGAGTGTACTGTATTCTATAATTTTATAAACGATATCCACTATATTTTATTTCTATCACATTTTTGAAATAATCATGTAACCGTCAAATATCGCACATGAAAGCCGTTTAACAACCGTTTGTTATTTTATAATATTGCTCATTAGCTTTTACCCCGATTCATTCAAAATATAAATCGTATTCATTTTATTTATATTAGTTATTACATTTGCAATTCATTTACTATAAAAGAGATTAGTTGATCAACCATCATTACAAATTATATTGTATTAATACATCTACAAAAATATCACAACTAATCGACCTCAATGATAAATGTTTATTCGAATCTATTACAAAATCTGAATTCACTATATCAACAATTTTTGATAAACATAATTTAAATATACTCGGATTAGACACAATTTCAAGTAATTATTTACATGAAAAATATAGTAATACTAATTTAAAACAATTGTTAAGCCCGTTGAAATAATGTTATCAACAAATGATCAAACAGTCACAGATATTTATCATTATGTTCCGATATTATAGACGCTAATAGTTTTTTTAAATAAAATTATATTAGATGATATTTTTAAATGTATACATATATATATATATATATATATATATATATACATATGTATATATATATATATATATATATATATACATATGTATATATATATATATATATATATATTTATATATATATATATATATATATGAAAAATGAAGACATGGCCAAATGATTGGAAGAAGTCCATATATGTCCCTATTTACAAGAAAGGAGATAAAAAAGAATGTGGGAATTATCGAACTATTGCCTTAATCTCACATGCTAGCAAAATACTTCTGAGAGTTCTACAAAAAAGACTGGAGGCCTTCCTTATCCCTGAACTACCGATCGAACAAACCGGGTTCCGAAGAGGTAGAGGAACTAGAGACCACATATCAAACCTGAGATGGCTGATGGAAAGAGCTAGGGATAATCAAAGAGAACTATTCATGTGTTTTATTGACTACAAGAAGGCATTTGACTGTGAGACCATCAACGATTATGGAACACTCTCAAAGATATGGGAGTACCTGAACATTTGATTGTCATGCTTAGTAACTTGTATACAAATCAGGAAGCGACTATAAGGACAGAGTATGGAGAGACAGGCAACATACCGATTGGTAAATGAGTACGCCAGGGTTGCATTATATCTCCATTGCTATTCAACATCTATGCAGAAAAGATAATGCGAGAGGCTCTAGATAAGTGGGACAAAGGCATTGGCATAGGTGGAAGGTAAGTATCAAACCTGAGATATGCGGATGACACCACATTGATAGCCGGTAATAGAGAGGACCTTATAGAACTTATAGAAAAAGTCAAATCGTCCAGTGAGAAAGCTGGGTTATATCTAAATGTCAAAAAAACTAAGGTGATGGCAACAGGAGAACTAGATTCTATAATAGTTGATGGCAGAAATATAGAAGTAGTTGAAAGATTTGTGTTCCTGGGAGCCTTGATAACAAGTGACGGACAAATAGATATGGAATTACGCAGAAGAATTGCAATGGGAAAAAGTGCAATGGGGAGTCTGAGGAAAATTTGTAAAGATAGAGATTTAAGACTCTCCACTAAAGTAAAAATTGTACAGACACTTATTTTCCCGATTATTCTATACGGTGCAGAAACCTGGACTCTAAAGAAGAAGGAAAGAGCAAAAATCGATGCTTTCGAAATGTGGTATTGGAGAAACCTGCTTGGAGTGACCAATATAGATAGGAAGACAAATATAGAAATCATTGCCAGCATAAAACCCAAAAGAACGCTAGAGGCAGAAATTGTTAAACTTGCCTTAGCATACTTCGGACACGTGGTGAGAGCGGACTCGATGGAGCTACAGCTGATGCTAGGAAAGATGGATGGTCAACGGCGAAGGGGTAGGCCACACATAACGTGGCTGAACAATGTGCAGAATTATATAGCCAACGACAACATCATGAAGATACTAGCACAAGCCAGAAATAGAGTGATATGGAGAGGAACTGTCATGGACGTCGCCAGGGGTCGGTTACGACTCGACGGCACAAGGTAACAAGGTATATATATATAGATATATATATATATATATATATATATATATATATATATATATATAGAATATGACGTAGGTAGCATAACTTAATATAAGAGATCGTACAAGGAGTCACACTGAATTCAAGAGGAAGTTGCGAATTTTTTTGTTAAATATTTTATTTATTTATTTTATATATTCTCAACACTTGTGAGATTTTAAAATATAACGAGTGTATAAATAAATAATTACCTTACCTTACCTTACATATAACCGCACTAAATTAGGTACATAATTTTAAATTAAATAAAAATCGTACTCTGCACAATATGTTATAGGCTCACTTCTGGATATAATGCAGCTTAAAAAAATAATTATATAATTCAATTCAAATGAATTAATATAAAATCAATTCAAATGAAATAATAAATATATATTTATATTAAATATTATATAATATATACATTTATATATATATATATATATATATATATATATATATATATATATATATATCCAGCCTTTGGCTTTCTATGTACACTGTGGAGCTCGTTCTCATTTAATAGCATCAACAGCCGCCAATGAATCAACTATATATAATATATAAACTATATAAACTATATATAATTATAATTAGAAATTCTCTAAATACTGTTCAAGATTTAGGTTCATTATATAATCAGTCAGGAAAGTTTAAACAATTATTTCAAAATAATGAAAATAATGTTATAAAACCGTTGTGTCCAATCATATGCTTGACAAGCGAACCTGTAGTATCATGTATTATCAATAACTATACTGATATAATAAACAACTTGGTTGAGTATTGTAAAAAATAGTATGGCTTCAGGTAAATCTACTGGTATATAATATGAAATCACCTTTATTTATTCTTGGCATATCTACGGTATTTCCAATCATTTCAATTTTGGAGAAATTTAATGTAATGCTACAAAGTAAAACTATTACTGTAAGTTTAATGATTTCACCTTCAAAATCTGTCATCCAAAAACTACAAGAATTCAGAGAAGAAATCATATTAATGACATAATAGACCGAGTTAACAAAGTGATTGATGATAATGATATTGATGACTTGATGTTACCAGGAAAAATAAAGCGAAAGGATAATAATCAACATATTAATATAGAAGAATTGTATCGAAGAGATTATTATAGAATTATTGATATGGCAATTGAGTCAATACATACATATTTTAATGCAACAGATATTAATTTATACAAACAAATGGAACAAATATTTACAAATACAGAACAAAATATTGATATCTATATCTATATATAAAGACTACCAAGAGTTATGTAAAGAAGATTTGATTGCCGAAATTAGATGTTATAAAAAACGTTATAACAATATGAATCTGAAAAATAGTATAACAAATGTTAAAACTATGTCTAACTAAATAATAACATTTTTTCCAGATATTCATACCCTATTAAAATTACTTATGGTATCACCTACAAGTTCATGTGACACTGAAAGGTCTTTCAGTGCACGCATGCGTTAAGAAGATTAAATACATTGCTAAGAAATAGCATGAGGCAGAGAAGATTAAATGCAATAATGATTTGCAATATCCACAAAGAAAAATTGGAAGAATTATACATAGATGACATATTAAAGTCATTTATAAATAATTCATTTGAGAGAATTCTTAAGAAGTATTAAATTTGGTAAATAAATGTTGTGAATAAATATGTATATATATATAAATATTCAATTTTTTTTCTCCAATATCCCCCCTATATTAAAAGTAAAGTTTCGCCCCTGCATATAGGTATACTCAATGTTATATGTAGTACACATACACATACATACATACACACACGTATACACACATGCATACATTCATATACACACAAATACATGAGTAATTTTCATTCAGTCAATAAACCTTTTCAAATGTGTACATATTATTATGTTTTTTATGCAATCTATAGACACCATTGATATAAACTTTATTTACATCGATGATAGACACATGCAAATACTTTATATATGTATATGGCTTCGCCCATTAGATGTCTATGGAGTCCATAGTATGTACACACGTATATATTACATATTACATTATTTAAATTAGAAATATTAACTTCTCATTTACGGGTTTTTTCAATAACTAGTGCTGAGCGAGGATAAATTACTGCTGCAATTTGTATGAATCCTGATGGGAAATACATACCCCATATGTTGATATTTCCAAGAGATAGAGAAAATGATAGATTACTACATATATAGTAATCTATATGGAGCACCAATCGGATGTTATTTGCTTTTAATAAAAAGGTGTAATAAAAGTAGAATTTATTTCATGGTTGAACGATTTTATTATTTATTCTATAACTTCACAACAAAATAGAGTGCTTTTAATAGTCGATGGACACTCAACCCATATAAAAAATAGGGAGGCTATTGAAATTGATATACATAATAATATTTATATATTATGGGACAACATGTGGTACTATATGATCTGGCAGATATATTTAATAAAGATTATTTGAAGGCAGCTATAGCTGTATACTAAACAAAACTCAGAAAAAGGTTTCTTAAAGACAGGAATATATCCACAGAATGTGGAAGTATTTAAATATGATGATTATGCACCTTCCTTGACGATAGAAATAATATCTATCCTATAAGGTAAATTTGTATTGCTATTAGGATATATTTATTATGATTTATAGTATAATGATTATCAGAAACACAAGTGAAATTATAATTATTGTCAATTGTATTAAATATAGTAGATGTATCATTCTCAGCATTAGCAGGTGTACGAAAAATGTGTTCACTAACTTAGTGGCTTTATAGTGTTTATTATATTTTTTTATATTATATCGCTTAGGCATATTAACGAATTATATATATAAATATATTATAAATATATATATATATATATATATATATATATATATATAAATAATATATTAATATGTATGTGTATATGCTAATTCTTGAATGATATAAATTATTAAAATTAAATTGGTAACATATATATATATTGATTTAAAAAATCAATATGTTATTGAATATAGTTTGGTATATTATAATATTATTTATTATTCAATAATGTATTAATAAATGATACTAATTATAATTATACAGCTATATTTACTATATATATTAATTATAATTATATACATTACGCATAGTTTAGTATAATATTTACCGTTAATAGAGTTATTATTTATACTTTAATAATATACATAATAATGATAAACCATCGTATTTCAAAGAAAACTTAAAAAATATAATCGTACACCAAATGTTGGACAATTTGCTTACATTATTAAGGAAACATGACCATAATGAATTACCAAAAACTACCAGAAAATTATTAAATATTCAAAATAATAAAACTATATCTTTAAAATCTGTCGTTCAGTATGTATATTTAGATTTTTTTAGATCTTTAATAAATCCTATGCGAAAGTATGATTTAGATACTTAAATATAATACTTAAAAAATACCTATGAGCATCAATGTTAATGGCTTACCATTATATAAGAGTTCAAATATTTCTATATGGCCAATTCTTATATGTATACAAATTAAATCTTTTACAATATTTCCATCAACCATAAATATAGGTTCTAAAAAAATAATATGGATTTTTAGTAGATACTATAATTGATTTAAAAGATATTTTAAGAGATATTAAGATATTAATTGATGATAACAAATTTAAATTTAAGCTTACTTATATAATTTGTAATGCTCCAGCAAAGTATTTTATTTCTAAACAGTTTAATGAAGCATGGCTGTGATCATTGTAGGCAAATTGGTATAACAGCAAAAACAAAACATGAAAAAATAAGGTAGAATTACGTACCCTGATATTATTTTTAAAAATCGTACTGACTATGAATTTAGAAATTGTATAATAATATGATAAATTTAATTATTAGTAAAATTGATAGGATTACAATTTTTCCTATAGATTATATGCACTGTTCTTTACTAGGAATATGTAGGGAATTGATTAAACTATGACTAACTGTCCTGAAACTGGGCGTAAGAAAAACTTGGAATTAGTTTATCAAGTAGACTAACAAATATGATAAATGATATAGATAAATTACGTAAATCAATTCCTAAGAATTTAATCGTAAATCCAGATAATTGATCGATTTAATTTTTTTATATAAAAAATATATTCTAAGCATTAGGACCTACTTATATTATATTCTATAATTATAAACCTGAAAGTAAAATTTAATAATAATATAAACGTTCATATATATATATATATTATGATATAGGATATATTATATATTAGTATATTTATTTATAAAATAGATTGTAAATTGACCAATTTACAATCTATATGCCAAATCACAAATTGTTTGAAAATGTTATATATTATTAATAATTATATTATCAAATCTTTAAAAAATAATAAACCACATACATATAAAAATATCTTTATATATATCGATGTTCGTAGTTGTATGATTTATAAATTCTATCGAATATGAAATTTGTCTGGAACATTTGGTTATCACACAGGAAGGTTAGAATTATATTTGAATTTGATAAATAAATTATAAATAAATTAATATTAGTTTCTTAATTTTTACTGGCCGCGGAAAAATATTTCTTCCAAGTAATTAAATTGAATGTTGAAGAACGATGAATATAAAGAAGAAAAGTGGGAATTTTATTAATGCAAAATTGATAAAAAATGTATTTAGGAAATAATTATTTTAATATATAATGTCCATCTAATTTTTATTCAGAATTATTTGTGGATGCATTACGTTTCTTACGGTTTAAACTTAATTCATATACGATTATATATGTTATTATAATGTACATCATCTAATTTCGTTGAGGAGGCTATTATTGAGGAAACTACAGCAGTGAAAAAATATTTGCATATTTATTTAATAATTTTATCATAATTCATATTTTACAAAATAATTATATGTAATATCATACATATTACATTTTCATTTATATTACAATTATTCAGTGTCTGAGAAAGAGTTCTATAGAAAGAAGGCTAAAAGTCTAAAAAAATATGTTTAATTTTAATTTTCTCATAATTAAATCATTCATACTTTAATATTAAATATTTAGGAATTTAATATTATTTTTATTGAATTGTATTATAACTATAAATATACTATATTTATTAATATATTTAGTAATTTTATATTTTCAGTATATAGCTTCTACGAAAATAGAGAAAATACTCACAAAAGTACCAACAATTCTAAACTAGGTTTGTAAAAATAAATATATTTTATAATATTGTTTTGATATAAATAATAATTTATATAATGTTAAATTGATATATTTATTTATAATGTAAACTTAATTAACGGTTATAAATAATATAAAACAATTTATGAAATAGGCGCAACTGACAGTGAAAGTGAGTTTAAAGACATCGGCAGTGATGAATGTGTACATGAATTAGTACATTTTTATAATTACTGATAATATTTATTCATTCAAATTATTATAAAGATTTTTTTTTATAAAGAGCATTTATCAATTTAATTATATTTCTATAATATAGATATTAATAGATCACATATATATATTATATAATACTTTTTTTTTAAATATCATAAACAAAATGTATTTTACCATTAATGAGAACTTTATGAGAAATTAATAAGAAATACGCAATTCCAAAACATATTTTTGGAAAACAGGTAAGTATTTGAATTGACGTCAGAATTCTAAAAAAAAGTCTACAAGGTTTATTTCGGAATTAATTTAAGAGACAGAGTAGTGAATTCAAAAAAAAAGTACCTATATTATTATATTATTTACTTATTTTACTTATAATATTACCTACAAATATTATTATTTTTATATGTATTTATTTGTATATGTATTTAGATCAGAGGTTATTCCATTTTTAAAGAAATCTTTAGAATTGTCAAAATGTGTAAACCATTAACAAATAAATTGTTACCTTATTTATGTAGATGGTCTACGAAAAGTAAAGGAAAAATTCGTGTATTGGAAGATATATCACATAATTATGAATTCGAATATTTACATAGAAGGTTATAATACATATAATGTATAAGTTTATTTATAAGTTTATAAATGTTGTTTTATATATATATATATATATGTAGCAATGTGAATTAGATGTTTAATAAAGTTTTTTTAATGCACAACTATTATACGATAGCAATGCACGTCATGCGTAACGTTACGCATGCTAACGTCTCGCTACAGTAAACACGATAGCGAATGTTTAATTTAAATATTACTATATCATTTATCTCTGCGATTGCTATAGCATATACGCAGTAAAAACCCGGACATATACGGTATGTAATACACACGTATGTTATATGTTATTATTGTAATGTTTATATATATATGTAATAGGTTTATTGAATAAAGATACGAAATAAAACACTCTTATTAACATACGGAGTGACGCGGCTTAAGCGGTTTTCACATTACGGATATTCCAGCGATGATTTTAGTGATATCGCTTGACGGGCGACGCCCGCCTCACAAATATCTCAAAAAGTGATATATTTAGCGATATATTTGGCGATAGATTTGACTAAAAATGAGCGATACTAATCACAAACTATTTGAGATTGGCGATGAAAAATGCGATAAGTAAAGCGATATAAACGCCTATTTTAACTGTGATTGGCTAGAAAACTAGGTCAACTTTTCTTTCGTCGTTTCTAAATTTTATTTAAAATAATATTTCAATTTAAATCTTAATATTAAAAAAAAATGAGTGATAGCATTGCTTTATCCCACGAAAGAATACTATTGCTGATAGAGCAATACAGATTACATCCTGTATTATGGGATGTTAAAAACCCTATTTATAAAAATAGGGTAAAACGCACTATAGCTTTGGAAACAATATCAAAAAGGATAAATTTACCCAGTTAGTATTTAATTTTCTTTGTTTAATTATAAATAATCATTATAATTAGTATAATAATAATAGTTTAATGTATTTTATTAGTCTATATAGTTTATAAGTTTATTATAATTATAATAAGTATATATTATTGTATTACTTCATCAATTAACAACATTAATATTAAATATGATAAGTATATATTTAGTATAATTATATTTGGAAGTATAAATGTTAAATTTAATTTACTATTTACTAAATATATAATCATTATAATAATGATTATACAGTATATAGTATATAATACGACATTATATTGATAAAAGTTTAATTTTAATAATAATGTAAATAAATTATTGTATTTTAATAAATATTATTTGTTACTATACTCTACTTTATATAATAGATAAACAAATATACAATACTATCCAAACTCAAAATCAAACTTAGACCGAAATAAATACAAAGGCACATCATATCATTATGATAATCATATGATATGAACATTATATTCAATATACATAATCATAATGATTATTCTTTTCTATTATTCACTTCGTATCCGATCCATAATATAATTATAATAATATGATAATAGATTATTATTAAATGTAATATATATTCATTATTATAAATCATTTATTAAATGTATACTTGAAAAGTATCAATAGATATACATTATGTATTACATACATTTAGACGCTGTATACTGAATAACAATAATATATTATTTCAAAAAAAAAACTGTATTAATGTGAAACCCGCTTTAACACAATTTTAAATATAGTTACTAGTATGATAGTATTTTTATAAGTTAACTTACATTATAAATTATAATTTAGTATTTATTTATTATAATATATATTTTAACACATCTTTAATATGATATTAGTAATAGTTGAAATACATATAACTATATAGTTATTCAATTAAATGAATATTATTCATTGATAATATAAATTATATGATTATTAAAATATATAATATGATATTAATTATGATTTAACAATATTATAGTATAAAATAATTAAATTTATACATAATATATACGATCAGCATTAGTTAATATCGAAATAATAGTTTTTTAATACATATACATGTTTCAATAAAATTGTTTAATCCGTTGCAACCATTTAGACATACATTGTCGTTGTTAACTAGTTAATTAGTGTTACTATATAGTAAATTATATAGTATATTATACCAAGTATATATATATATATATATCTGTTTAATTATATTATATATGAACAATATTTAATATATATTATGAAATAGTATTTCAAATGAATATATTTTTAATTGATATTTCAAATAAATATTGCTCAGTCAAATATTATATTAATAATGTAGATAGTAATAATAAAATAGTAATAATCCTAATTAGAAAATAATAATAAGAATATACGATAGGAATACAAATATATTTATTAGAATTGATTATTTGTAAATAATGTTTTATTATACTTTTTCACTATTGTATAATAATTAGTGATGTTGCGAATAAATTCTCAGTTAAATATATTCCTTTGCATAATGTAAATTTATAACGTGTATAAATTATATATATACAACGTATATAAATATATATTTGTGTGATATAAATTTAAATTATGTTACCTAATATTTATGAAATAACATCAATCATTAACTATTCTAATATTACCATGTATTATATGCTAACATATTAACTAAATCAATACATAATAATTAATCGTATGATTGTAATGGTAGTGTATCGTTTGTAATTGTAATGTAGTTCCTTTAAACACGACATCGTGGTACTATCCTTGATGCATACCCATAACCTCTTATGTTTATATACCGATATCGATGCTGAAAATATAAAAATACACTACACCTATAGCTAAATAATCATATTATAATTGTAATCGAAATTGTAACGTAGTTTCTTTAGGCACGTCTTACCCGTCCCACCACCCACCCGCCCTTATTGTAAGTTTTGCGCGAGTTGTATATTTGTCATCGAATTATGATTAATATTGCGTTATTCATCTATATCCTATATCGTAATTGTAATATTTATTTAAACAAAACATATCAACAAATCAACAAAAAATATACGTTGTATATATTATAAAGTATACTATATATTAATTATTATTTCACAATATATTTATACAAGTAATAATTTATATGTATAGTATACTTTTTAACTATTGTATAATAATTAGTGATGTTGCGATCAAATTCTTAATTCAATATATTCCTTAACTATTTGAAAGTATAAATATCGTATATTAAACTATTCTGAAGTATATGATCTTATTTGAAACCATTAGAAAATCAATAGATCCTATATTTAATATATAAATATATTTGAATATAATATATTAAGATCATATAATTGATATATTAAATTTATATCTAACAATTATCGAAATCCTAAAAATTCCAACATTTACATCACTCATATTAATACATATATTTCAATATAGGTTTTTAATAAATATATTTATATTGAATATCAATTTATGTAAATATTTTTTTATATATTATTATTTTGCTCTTGTAATTATTTTATAAATATTGTTTATAACTGAAATATAATTAACATTCAATGTATATTTCTATATTTTAATTACTATAACAGTTAAGGGGATTAGCGCGGGTTTAAATATGATTACTATTTTAATTTAAAATAAAATGTATTACAAATTATCCAATTTCAGTATCTTATTTTATCACATTGTAAAAATGGCAACTTATTTTTAGCTAATTCTATCCATGAACAGTGTTATAATAGACCATGTGAATTAAAAAACTTACGAAAGTGACATGAAATTAATTAATATTATTTTTATTTTTATAAAATCTTGTCATTTATGATGTTATATTGCGATTTATTAAAATAAGTATTTTATTTGAACATTTCTGTTTTGAATTAATTGATTATAGATTAAATAGCATTACAATAAATTAAAAAAAATACATGTCTATATAACTAGATATCATTGAAATTATCATATCACGTGGTGGAGATTATTCAGCTGGTAAATTTTAATTGTATGTGTTTATAAAATTATGTATATATATTTTATATTATTCTTCATGACTGATGTATATATGTTTTTGATTAATTATTTTTCTAACTTAACATTAATTTATTCTAACCTATTTTATGTGTATATAATACATATTAACAACATATGTTGTTGGTGGGTTTTTACCTATTGTATGTGTATATAAACTTTATGTATATATTATATTTATATTTTATATTATCCTTGTTGTACTTGTTCACTATTGTATATACAAAGATTTTCCGAAGGAAAGATATAAAACTTACGGGAAATCGTGTAATTCGAATTTGTATACAAAATACCCCAGTTCCACGTATAGCGGGTTACTTTTATGAACTATGTATTGTTTATAATGTAAATTCTTATTTAACTATACACTTTTAAAATGTTAAATAATATTCTTTAAATTAATATTTATATGATGAAAACTAAGTGTTCATTACTAATATATAACAAACAAATATGATATTTATGTTTTAAATGCTATAAGTATATATTTAGTAAGTAAAAGCTAATTTATATTGCATGTAATTTAATAGATCAATGAAAACATTGTTGTATGTAAACATAGCCGAACCTAAATCTATTTCAGTGATTTCGATACTACTGCTAGCAGCGGCAGGGGATATTACTAAATTACGTTGCATGCATAGGGAGTGTTATATCTTTGCTTCGCAAAATCTTTGGTATATATATATATATATTCTGTGATTTTGAAAAATAACTATTCTAATTATCTCAAGTTTTTACTTTTTCACTTTTAGGCATATTTAAAAGCCTAAAACTCCTTTGATAACGAATATTTTTATCTTAAATTTTTACCATCTATGTATAACATATATATTTATAATTATTGTATATATATTCTTATTCTAACTTTATATTATGATAAAAAGATTATAAAATACTGTTTATTCAATAACAAAATATTTAACTATTTTAAACTATTATATTTAAATAATTATACTTTATTATATTTAAAAAGCTACAATATAAATATAAAGTAGAATTAATTCTATATTATCTATTGAATAAAAAAAAATTATTTAATTATCTTAAGTAGTTATTTATAGGTTGAGTTCTAACTAGAGCTATAATTAATGATGATTTACATTGCATTTGAGAACCCGCACTAATCCCCTTAAATATAAATTTGTTAGTAATTTATTTACATTGTATTTAATATACTTATCATAAGATTACTTTTACTACACTTTTTAATACATTGTTATTATTATTCACAGGTGAAATTTGCAAAATAAAATTAAAAAGTTTGAGGACTTCTTTTTCGAGATACAAAAAAGAGTATAAGCAAAGAATTACGATTGCAACAAAAAGTGGAGCAGGTACAACCGATGTAAGTATATGTAATAATAGCTGTAAATAATATATTTTAAATATATAATAAATTCTAACAAATGATATTTGTAATCAATTAAGGAAATACTCATTCCGAACTGGAAGTATTATGCTGAAATGACCTTTTTATCAGAAAGTTTAGAGACTCGAAATACCATCTCAAATTTTGAGAATATAGGTTTGTAAATATATATAAAGAAAACCAATCCATAATATTAATTACTTATAATTTAATGTATTTAATGTAGTCCTATATAATAACTAGTGATATAAATGAATATTGTTCCACAATTAGTATTCTATTTAAAAAATAAACTATTCTATAACTATTCGTTTCAAAAAGTTAATTGAACTATTCGTTTATAATTAAGATATAAATATCGAATACTTTGAAATGAATTGTTGTTATATTTGTTATTAAAATTGTACATATTATTTAAATATTATATATTTTATAGTTTTATATAGTAAAATAACAATAATTCCACGTTTTCTGTAGTTAATATATTCCTTCTTTGTGAAATAATGGCATCTTTATACCAGAAACAAATATTTTGCTTTCTACAGATATACCCTGTGATACATAGTATTGCATACAATTTTAACTTTTGTTGAAAGTCCACAGATATTAGTCAAACTGCTTGATATTTTATAACTAGTTCTAAACAAATGCTGTGGAAAATCTAGCAGATATTTGTCATCTTCTTTCCAAAATACAATACAATTTTCTAAACTCATTCTCGCGAATATCCGTGACCTAATATCTGCCAGATAAGCTGGCTAATTTGTTGGTGTGAAAGCACATTTAGAAACGTTACCAAATTTAATTATTTTTCGATAGAATTCTATGATGTCAGTATTTTCAGAGTATCTTTATTATATTATTCCCCCCTATGCATATATTGTAATACTATAAATATTAGATATTTTTAAAATTAATATTATTTATTAAAGTCCAAATTTTAAAACGATTTTATTATATAATAATTGAATCATTTTAGCTAATGTACAGCCATATGGAGAAAATCAGGGAGTATCGGAGAAAGAACCAGATGGAATGACACAGGGAGATAATGCAGGAGTAATACAGGGAGATAATGCAGGAATAGTACAGGGAGATACTCATGAATTCACATCGGAGAATGCATATATAGATACAGAAAGTGATTCGGATATATGCCTATCGTCATTCCTTCCAATCGGAACTAATGTCCATGATATAGAGAGGTTAATAGTTATAGACAATAACAATAGAAAATATCATTCTAGTTTGAAGCCTTTATAATCAATAAGAACCATAATATTTTATTTCATATTTATTTTATTATAAACTACAAATAACTTCTAATAAATAATAGTTATTTTTATATTGATATAATTATAATTTTGTTAACAAATATGAATTTATTAGTAATGAAAATCAAATCACCTTCAGTGAATCAGCTGAGAAGAGGGCACCAAAAAGGAGAATTGCCGTAGATAATACGTTAGTTAATAACATTAGATAACAAAGTTATTAATTATAATATAATTATTATTAGAAATGAACCATCGCCTTCGAAAAAGAAGCCTGATCCAATAGGAAAAATCGATGATGATATATCTTCATTAATCGGGATCCTTAATAAATCAAATAAATCGGCATATTATTCTATCGGGGAATATGTTAGAAAAGAATTGGAACTAATGGATTTAAATACGGCATCTAACTGTATAGAGATTATTATTAAAATTATTCATGAATATAAACTAAATAAATAAATATAATTAATATGCATTATTTTATAAAAGAAATTTAACATTACAAAAACCAAAAGTATAAATTATTAATATAGAATATTAACATTAGAATACTTTTTAAAATAAAAACAATAGTTATAGGTATTAATTTTTATATTATAAAGAATGTTAATACTATTATATAGAAAAATAGTTATATTATTTACAATAAAACATGTTAGTAATATTATATACATAAATAGTTAGTTATATGTACAATACAAAAGTCATGGTAATATTATATAGAAAAATAGTTATATTATTTACAATAAAAAATGTTAGTAATATTATATACATAAATAGTTAGTTATATGTACAATACAAGAGATTTAGTAATATTATATAGAAAAATAGTTATGTACAATAAAACATTTTAGTAATATTATAACATATAGGAATTAAGACAGTAACATAAAATATTGAGTATTGGTAATACTATATACAATCATTTTGCCAACTAAGAGCACCTTCATTTGAATAATAATCTATTAATTCATTTCGTATACTTTGTGAATATGTTGTTGATGAATTATTATGTCTTGATCGAGGTAGGTTTGTATTTATATTTGTGTTACTTGTGAATTCATGTTTGGAGGTTTTATTTAATAAATTATGTAGGCTGATACATGCCATTACAATTAGATCTACTTTATCAGGCAATAAATTGATTGGTTTTTTAAATATCTGAAACCTTGAAACTAGTTGTCCAAAGGCATTTTCAACAATCCGTCGACCTCGTGATTGTCTATAATTATATATTCTATTTTGAATAGTTAGTTTTCTATGTGGTATTGGCTTCATTAGGTATTTTTTTAGTGGAAATGCATCGTCAGCTGTAATATAATATGGGATCGGCATACTTCTACCAGGAAGGGGTTTAGGATCAGGAATATTTAATTCATTATTTGAAGAACTCAATGATTTTGATAATGTACAATTATCAAAAACCCCTCCATCCGATATTCGCCCGTTACACCCTACATCTACATAAATAAATTTTGCATCTGCATCTACGAGTGCCATTAAAATAATTGAATTTTTTAATTTATAATTAAAGTAAAGAGATCCTTTACTTCTGATTGCTTGTATTTCTATATGCTTCCCATCAATAGCTCCGATACAATTAGGTGTTTGCCATAACTCCTGAAATTTATCAGCAATCTCTATCCATTCTTCTTGGGTATTGGGTACCTAGAATAAAAATAATGTAGTTAATTTAAATTAATTTAGTTAATTTAAATTAATTTAGTTAATTTAAATTAATTTAGTTAATTTAACTTAATTTAGTTAATTTAAATTAATTTATTAAATTTAATATTATATATATTTTAAAAAATAATATATAATTTATATTACTTTAGTTAATTAAATTAATTTAGTTAATTTAAATTAATTTATTAAATTTAATATTATATTTATTTTTAATTTCGAATTTATACTTTTAAAATTAATACATTGTATAATTTAAAATATACTTACTTTCATATATTCGTCTTTTAACACACTATAAATAGCATTCAGTACAATTGGTATGAATGTAGAAATGGTTGAAATTCCCATCCGAAATTGATAATGCAGACTCGTAAATGTTTCACCGGTTGCTATGTACCTCAATGTTACAGCCAATTTATTTTCTACGGAAATACACTTTCGCAATTTTGTATTTTGCTTGCCTATAATTGGAGTCAATTTATTGACAAGATCGGTAAATACATTTATATCCATCCTTAAAAAATTTTAAAAATCTCTCTTATGATCATTTCTTAGTTCTGTTATTAGTCCTGTAGAACCAGCACTAATCCTATCTCGCTGTCTTATCCATTCTTTCACCCATATTCTTTTTCTCTTAGTTTTAATAATCCTTTTTTTTAAAAGCAATAAAATAATTTGAGTATACATATTCTTAATATAAATTTCGAATTCAAATTTTTTAACAAACTATATTTGTATTTTTGAATTTTTGTATTAAATAATTTATTGTAAACTATCGCCATCTATCGTGATAAAAAGAATAATTGCATTGGAAAATTTATTAATTTTTTCTTTAATGTGAAACCATTTTAATCAATTTGAGCGATATCGATTAGCGCGCGACACGCCTCCTATCACGCCTCCTATCAATAGCGATATCGCTAAAATCATCGCTGGAATATCCGTAATGTGAAACCCGCTTTACGTCGTGCTACATATATATATATATAATATATATATATATATATATATATATATATATATATATATATAAAATAAAATAATAAAATAGATTAAATCAATATTGCATAGATAATCTTTTTTCTCGGATACGATCAAAAGGTTGTCAGCGTGGTAATCCAAATGTAATGCAATTTAGGCAGCCATTACGACAGGTAAATGTTAATATATAAATTTATATATTATATGACGAACATATTTGTTTGCATTTTAAAATTAATTATGAAATCACTATAATACTGAATTATATTAATTCCCAGATAATGGTTGATGCAATACTATCATCGACCATAAACTCAAATTGTGAAGAGGATACGAAAGTATTTTTATTGAGTTTGGAAAATATTGCCTCCTCATAAATGGATGCCAAATAAAAACTAATACATATTCATACTAATGTATGTAAATAATGTATGTATGTATGTCAATAAAGTATGTATTGATAATAAATATATTTTTATAAATACAATATTAATGTAACTATTTCTATAGGCATTATCGATGATATCGAAGTAAATACCCTATACTCTACAAATACTGAAATAAATATATTGGAATATATATCAGGGCATATTTCAAAGAAATTAACTATATGTAAATATAATTATAACGATTTTATGCCAGCTATGTATACATAGATATATATACCAAATATATATATATATATAATGTCAAAGGCTCATTAATTGCATAAAATTGTATTCTGAGGCATAATTTATTATTTTCCTAGGTGGATTGACCAAACCAACCCCAGAATTGACGGATGCGATACGATGGAAATACATATTTCCGTAAATGTATTTCCAAATGTATATATCATGGTGAAGTAAGAACACGAAATTATTAATTGTATTAATAAAAAATACAGGGTATTATTTCTTTGGAAACCACTATAATATATTGTAAATGGTAGAAATACTTTTTTTATATAATATTGTACTTTATATTAAATAAATAATGAGTTGGTCACATCAAATATTAAAGGAAGAAATCGAAAAATGTTAAAATTAACATATATAACAAAAAGTATTATTAAAATTATTATCTGTATTATTATTTGTTCATATATAATTATAATTATATATTAAATTATATTATAAAATGTATATATTATGATATATAATGAAATTTGTTAATGCAATTGCTTTAATATATTTAAAATATTTCTATTCAGGAAAATAGTACAACTAATTCAAATAACAGATAGGTATGGGACTACCAAGGTTATCTGTGAAACGTAAGTGGTATTCTACCATGGATTCATAACCTGGTTTTACCTTTAGTTTTCTTTGTTGTAATATATAATAATATAGGTATATATATACCTATAATTATATTGTATTAAAACTATTAAGGGATATTCATTTAAATTATTGGATGAGAAGGCATGATTAGAACCATCATATCGCTGGTGTTAGACGAAATGTCTATAAAATACAAGTTGTTTGTGACAGTTCGATAGAAAATGTATCGCATATGTAGATATAGGTGCTTGAAATTGTGAATAAACAAATTAAATTAATATTTTGACTAACTAAATGATAAATATAAATTGTTATATATGTTGTAATTATAAATAATATATATATTTTATTAAATAATAATTTAATATTTTTAACATTATATTTAATAAAGTATAGCTGATACAAATGCAGATGAAATATTAGTTTCGGAATCATTAGTGTTAATAGTGTTAAGTTTAAATTTATCATGGAAGTTGCCAATTACACATTTCATGATTGTATATTATTATAATTATTGTATAATACTTATGATACATATTTATGTTATACTTATTTAATACAATGTGTGACAGGTAAGGAAAATACAGTATTATTATTCAGGCCATTCACAAACTAAGATTTTAATGTTACTAGTTGTAATTGTAATGGACATATGGTTATGATCAAGGAACTTTATGGTAGCATTACATATCCAGATATAAAACTAAGTTTCCCTGATCCCATAAGTGACTCCAAAAGTATATCATAATTGTCTGAGAATATTAAAAATTACATTCAAAAACTATTTTATGAAAATATAAAACCAGTAATTGACGAAAATAATAAAATAAAAAGGATCTAAAATAATATCAGATTTGAAATCTATAATTAATAATATAAAATTAATGCTGATGTAATTAAACTGATATATACAGCATATTATACAATTTTATATATAGGAATTGTTAATGAATACAGCATAGATCAGATTACAACAGAAATAATGTTTTAAAATGGCTAGGGATTAAATATACATATACTATTTTTAAATTCAATTTATTTAACAATGAATTTAAAATTAATATCACATAATACAGATCAAAAAATGAATAATACAATAACAAAATATTTTAAATATAGATGAATATTATGAAATAAATGTTAGATAATACAAGATAATACAATATACAATCCTATCAATTATTAAATATATGAAGTTTCAATACAAATATAAATAAATTATTAATATTTATCTATAAATTCACCCATAATCCCGATATTATTATATTAACTGAAACATGGATTAATGATAAAGATCCACATATATATTCTCTAATTATCATATTTTCATAAAAAATAGAATATTATCCAATAAAAGAGCCGTATATTTACTTATATTGGTTAATAAATTGATATAATGTTGAATCATTGAAGACCTATCTTATTATATAATTGATTATATTGATATTATATCAATTAAAATAATTATTAATTCTAGTGATTTCAAAATTCAATCATCTGTTTACAGATCATATGACTATAATGGTAATGATTTTATTAATTTATTATTTAACTTATTTCATAAATATACAAATAGGGAAATGTATGTGTGATGAGTATTATATTAATTTATTAAATAACACTGTATTATCTAACTCGTTAAACATTATATTTACCTACTTAGGAATATCCAATATAATTGATATGCCCACAATAATAACCCAAACTTCACAATCAAGTTTAGGTAATATTCTAACAAATTGTTCTAATGTAATACAAGGTATAATACATTTAGATATTAGTGAGCATTCATTAATATTGTGTATTTTTAATAATAATCTATTTATTAATAAAAGGCTCAGTATAAATATTCACGAAATATTAATAAATAAATTATTAAATTTATATAATCTAAAATTATAACTAAATACAATAAATTGGAATACTATTTTATATATGCAGACATCTTGTAAACTATACAATACATTTATAAATATATAAACTGGCTCGTATAATCTAATATTTTATTTTTATTTTACTTCTCCGTTTATTTCTTGTTTTTTTGTATCGTGTCTTTTTGTCTTACTGTTATCACATTTATATATTTTGTTTATATATGTTATATAATTATATGTTTATATATCATTATAACTTTCTTTATATACAACCAGTAATTCAATAAACTTTTAAACTCTATCTATCTAGCTATCTAAACTAATATTAATAAGCACTGTCCTTTTGTTAAAAAAAAAAGATTAAATTGAATCACAAATTTCATGGCTATAATAGATTAAAAAATATATAAAAATAAAAATAAATTATATACAAAATACATAATAAACAAATTGTCTTGCCTATTTAGTAAAATTAAAAAATTATATTAATAAAAATATAAACAATTTAAAAAATAATTACTATACAAATTTTACAAATAAACAAGAATAATATTGGAAAATCATAAATAAAATAATAAAACATGCAGACTCGGATTATCCAGATAATTTTATAAATAATTATATTTAAAGTAATGAAAGATACTAACAATGTAATGCATACTAATGTAAATGGTAAATAAAATTGATTTTTTTAAATATGTATTAATAATTTTAATAATTTTTATTTTTTACCAATTGACAATGATGAAATAATTAAAGTAACAGGATATTAACTCAAAAAGATCATTATATATAAATAATTATGACATGACCTTAATAAAATATAATATTCAATATATTGTAGAACCATTATATTTTATATTGTTATGCATTATTTATACAACCATATCATTATTTTATATTAAAAAAACTATCTCTAAAAAAAGAAGCTACAATATTCTTAGATCTCAAGAAGACATTAGATGTAGTTTATCATGATAGTTTACTTCCTAAATATGAACTTAGGTTTGAGAGGTGACACTAATTTATTCATTAAAAGTTATCTCTAAAATAGAAATATTATTACACGGTTATAGGGGAAAGTAACCTAATACGGACACTTTAACAATAAATGGTCTTAACTTTTTATGACTCATTATTTTTATTCAAAAATTACAATATATTAATATTATATGATTATAGATATTATTGTAATTTTAAAATGTTAATTAATCTTTTAATTCCATATATGGATATCTATAGATAACGGGGGTGTCCGTATTCGGTACCCATGTCCGAATACGGACACCCTGTGTTATAATACGGATACCCTATATACCACTAGATAAACTATATATTATTGATGAATAAATCAGACAAATTACAATTACGTTATTTATAATTAATTTTATAAAAAATATATTGTAATTTAATTAGTTTATAATTTATTTATTTTTATAATTTTTTAATTAATAATACAATTTAAGTATCTAAATAATAATTTTTTTAGAATTAGCTTTATTGGTGGTATTAATATTATAACGCACGCGATTTTTATGAAAATCAGAATTGTTCATACGCTGCTCGCTGATTGGTTATAGGGTGTCCGTATTAAGACATTTAGAGTGTCCGTTTTAGGAACTTATTACCTCTAAATATATGCTTATAATTTAATAAATATTTGATAACAAATATAGAAATTAAAAAACAATGTTTAGAATGCTTTATTTTTTAATAATAGAGTGTTATATTTTATATCGATACATTTGTATAATCTTGAGAAGGTTTTAAGTTGACATTTTTTTTCATAAATTTTAAAACGTAATAAAAAAATAAGTTTATTTGATATATTAGCAATATTTTTTATAATTCAAAAATAAAAAATACTTTTTTAGACTATTTTTATAAGTATGAATATTTTATTCATTAAACATTTGTTTGTAGGATATATAGTTTCTGAGATACCCAGAGTGTCCTTATTCGGGCACTGTCCGTATTCGGTTACTTTCCCCTATGCCTGGAGTGTCACAAGGACCTGTTCTAGGAACTCTACTATTTATTATCTTTATAAATGACATATCCAATATTGTTAATAATGAAAAAGTATATAATATTCAATTACATTTATATGCAGATGATATATCTATAACTGTAATTGCTAAAAATGATACATTATTAATATACTATTTGTAATATTATATGGATAAATTAAAAAAATTGTTTGATATAAATAATCTTACATACCTAAGCTAAATATCGAAAAAACAAAACTATTACCATACATAAATTCTTCAATAATAAAAGATATAACATTAGAAAATATGAACATTGAAATATTTAATAATTATAAATGTCTTGTGAGGTATTTAGATTCCCAAATGACATACAAAAATACATCAATTATTTATCGATTAAATTATCAAAAATTATATATACCATATATAATTGTATTATATAATTCGTTCGTTTTATCTAATTTATCATATGGTATTGATCAAATACGTATAAATAAATTAAGAAACAAATAATTATGTTACAGAAAAAAATTATAAATATATATATATATATATATATATCTTTTATTTTATTGTTTCATTTACTAATTATATTATTTGATTTCATGCATTCATTCATATACATTTATATATATATATATATATATATATATATATGAATCAGATAGAGTGTAAACACTAAGGAAAACAAAAAAGCAAAGCTTGACTAGGTACTTTCCCACTCAACTTAATAACATTACAAGAATAACAAAAATAAAAATGTAAGAAAATTGTAAAATGACAATAAAATATTTATTTTAAATATATATATATATAAAATTATTATTTATATAAAATATATATATATAGATGATCTATATATAGACGTAAAATATAAAATTTCCAGAAAATATTATAATGGAAAATTGTGGGAACAAAGTATAATAATTGTTATTCAAATGCGTTGCAATTAGATGCACAGCGCTCAAAATATAATAACGTTAGGCGCAAATTCGACGTTGTGCTCCCTAAAATTCGGAAATGTTAGTCGTATATTTTCTTAAAAGCTTTTAATTGTTTTAAAAGAACTAGTTCTTTTTCTTCAAAAGTATATTTTCTTAAAAGTTCTCAATATATTGTTTTCTAGGTATTTCCTCGATATACTGAAGACGCGTTAATAAAGTATATAATTAAATCGAAGACATGTCTTTGTAATCACTAATTATGATGAATATAAATGGAATATAAATTAGCCGTTCAAAATAATACACAACATACAGTTCAATAAAGTAAAAGAATCAGCCGGAAATGATTGGATTATGATATTTTAAAAAAGATTCAAATTGAAAAATTGAAATTGCATTTAAGGACTCCTGAAGCTACCACAGGTTATTTTTAATTAATTAGTTTATATGATATATAAACATATATAATTATTTATAATAATTATTATAATTATAATCACTTACATAACAATTACATATTGATTTAATTTTAAAATAAAATGAATATCGGTATGTGCTCGAAGAAGAGTGCTCGTGCAAGAGGATTTAATCCAAAAAAACGTTCAATAAAACTTATAACACTTAACAAATCATCGTATATCCCTACAAATACATTTTACAACTTGGATAAACTAGCTCGATGACAGTACAGACAAGGTGACGATGAATATTAGCCAATAGATTGAAATGGCATGTTAATATGTATAAACTATATGTAATATATATGTAAAACATGTGTAGTGGATAGCGGGGCAGGTTGAGCCATCTCCATTATTTCTACTATTAACAAAGATCTTAATGTAATTTTTAATACACGAATTTCCACCTATATGCCCAAATATGCCCCCTCCTCACTAAAACTACCATCACTCGTCCTGAATCCTCCTGGTACACCTCATCCTTACTAAAACAAAAGCGCATCCTGCGCACAGCCGAAAAACACTACCTAAAACATCCCTCTCCTACTTCACTTATTTCCTACAACAACCTGAAAAACATCCACCGAAAAGCTATCACTACCGCCAAAGCCACTCACATCATCCTAAAATTCCACAAACTTGTCAACGATAGTAAATCCATACACCGACTCTCTGCCCAACTACTCGTCCATTCACTCAAAGTTCTTCTCCCCACTACCACCCCCGAACAACTACCACTCCTCTTTGATAAATCATTCAATGACCCTTTCTGCCCTTCCCACCCCCATATTATGCCCACTCCCACCACCTTTCCCGTCTTCCTTGATTCTTTTGAATCACCCACACTTTATCGAATAATCTCTCTCCTCAATTCCACCTCCTCAACCTCATCCATTGACCCTCTTCCCCTCCCTATACTCAAACAGTTTACCCACACCGTTGCTACTCCCCTCCACAAATTCATCTGTATTTCACTTTCATCCGGTTCCGTCCCTTCTGACTTCAAAGTAACTTCCAATCACCCCCACCTTAAAAAGCCCAACCTTGACTCCCTGAATTCCTCCAACTACCAACCCATCTCCAACCTCTTAATCCACTCCAACTTCCTTGAACGTGTTGTCTCCTCCCACTCATCACCTACCTCACAGCCAACAACATCCCCAACATCTTCCAAAGCGCCTACATGCCCCACAAATCTACTGAATCCGCCCTAACCCTCATTACCGCCGACCTACTCTCTGACCTACTCTCTCCTTAACAACAACCATGGCACCATACTACTCCTTCTCGACATGTCATCTGCTTGCGACATCCTAGACCACAATGTCCTCATACACAGACTCTCCGCCATCGGCATCACCGGCATTGCCCTTAACTGGTTCACCTCCTACATTACCAACGGATTTTCCTCAGTCAGGATTAATACACACTCGTCCCCCTTCCGCTCCATGACCCACGGTGTCCACCAGGGATCTGTCCTCGGCCCACTCCTCTTCACTATTTACCTCCTCCCTATGTTCGAAATCTTCACTGACTACCCCGACATCTCCTTCCATAATTACGCCGATGACCTTCAATTATATCTCAACTGCACAGACTCCCCTACTTAAGCCCCTGACCGACTCTCCTCCTGTATCAAGTTCATACACCAATGGCTTACCTCCAAATCCCTAAAACTTAACTCACTAAAACGGAAGCTATCTTTCTCCACTTACCCCTACGTTCCTCAACCCTCCCTGAACCACCCCCATATCACTCGACAATACCTCACTCCCCTACTCTCAACACGTCCGAAACATTGGCTTCCATCTGGATACCACCCTTTTACTTTTATAATTTATAAAATCGAATTGGTAGTGTAGTGGTTGAGTTGCTTTATACAACGCAGAATGCCTGGCTTCGATTCCCTTTGAGGCATATTTTTTATTTTATAATATAGATTTTTTTAATATAAATAAAAGCATATTAATTTTAATATAATTAAAAAAATCTATATTATAAAATAAAAAATATGCCTCCAAAGGGAATCGAAGCCAGGCATTCTGCGTTGTATAAAGAAATTCAACCACTACACTACCAATTCGATTTTATAAATTGTGTATAATTACTAATAGTGTTGATAGTTTTGATTTAATTATAAATAGAATTAGAATGTAATTATATTTATAATATAATATTTTATCTATTATTATGTTATCATATTATAAATATATTATTTATTATGTCTAGAAACTATATAGATATCCTAATTAATTTTAATATTATAATTAATAGTATGCAACTGAATATCATACATTTTATTAATATTTACTTATTAAATTTGTAATATATTCATGTAAATATGTATTAATAGGAATAAATTAAATAATATAATAAACTAATGATAATAATTATATAATTTAACTTATATTTAATGTAATATTAGAAACTGTATGATAGTATAATTAAGTAATTTCAAATAATATTTAACATATATTTGAAAATAAACTTTAAAAAATAATTAGTACCCTTACTATAACACTTTACTTATCGTTTTGTTAACTTATTATACATATTATCTATTGATTCTACTTGAAATTAAATGGGATTTCCGAAATTATATAAAACTCCTATATGTACTCCTCTATGTACATATATATATATACTTCCTTTACTAATCGAATTTATAATCAAGTAATTTATAACTATAATTCCTATATTTTAAATATTTTAAAATATTCGAAAATAAAATAAGGATAAAATAAGGATGTTAGTAGAAATATTGCTGAGTTGATCTCAGCTAGGATATGTTTACAAAATCACAGAGCAACCCACTAATCCTTATAAATAAGGATTTTCTTTGGATTGTCCTAGTTGGGATTGTCTCTGGCCAATCCCAGACATATTCCAGAGCAACCGGCCCCAGGAGGAAGTTATTGAAGGTTAGAAATAAATACATTATTTTATTTGGCATATATATATATATATATATATATATATAAATCAATTGATATTATTAAATGAATAATTAAAATTTGAATATACTATATAAATTAAATAAACTATTTACAACAATTATATAAAATTGAATAGTTCTACAGAAAAAAATAATGTTTTGGAGGAATTATTTAATATATATCATTTAATTTTTATTCAATATATTATCAGAACAACCCAGTAAACAACAGATTTAACTTTGCGTAATATTTGCGCATTTTTTGTTTCTATTTTATTGCAATATGAATAAAATAAAATAAAATAGTCTAGTGCGCAATAAATACGCAAAGTAGAATGCAGTATTTAGTATGCAAGTTTGTTTGTGCAATAAATGCGCAAAGTATAATGCAATAGTTAGTATGCAAGTTTGTTTGTGCAATAAATGCGCAAAGTAGAATGCAGTATTTAGTATGCACTTTGGTTGCGCAATAAATACGCAAAATAGAATGCAGTATTTAGTATGCAATTTTGGTTGTGCAATAAATACGCAATGTAAAATGCAGTATTTAGTATGCAAGTTTGTTTGTGCAATAAATGCGCAAAGTAGAATGCAGTATTTAGCATGCACTTTGGTTGCGCAATAAATACGCAAAATAGAATGCAGTATTTAGTATGCAATTTTGGTTGTGCAATAAATACGCAAAGTAAAATGCAGTATTTAGTATGCACTTTGGTTGTGCAATAAATGCGCAAAGTAGAATGCAATATTTAGTATGTAAGTTTGGTTGTGATAGAATAATATTATTCTATCCCAGCAAACAGTAATAGTCTCATAATAACAGCGTAACAGCATATTTAATAGCTTCAAATGTTTACATTATACTACTATTATGTCGCCATTAAATGTCTATTATGCTGCTATTAATTTGTCATGCTATTATGTTGCTGTTATGTTTCTATTTAAAGTATATTATGAGGCTATTATAATAATAGCAACATAATAGCAGTATAATAAACTTTTAAAATTAATAGCAGCATAATAATAGCATATTAGACTTTAAATAGCAACATAACAGCAACATAATAGCATGACAAATTAATAGCAGCATAATAGACATTTAATGGCAACAAAATCTCTCTCCTTAATTCCACCATCTCAACCTCATACCTTGATCCTCTTCCCCTACTTATACCCACACCGTTGCTTCACCCCTCCACAAAATCACCTGCACTTCACTTTCATCCGGCTCCGTCCCTCCTGATTTCAAAGTAGATGCCATCTCCCCCATCCTTAAAAAGCCTAATCTTGACTCCCTGAATTCCTCTAACTACCGACCTATCTCCAACCTCTCAATCCATTCTAAAGTCCTCGAACGTGTTGTATCCTCCCAACTCATCACCTACCTTACAGCCAACAATATCCTTAACATATTCCAAAGCGCCTACCTCCCCCACAAATCTACTGAATCCGCCCTAACCCTCATAACCTCCGACCTACTCTCTGGCCTGAACAACAACCGTGCCACCATACTCGTCCTCCTTGATATGTCCTCACTTTCGACATCCTTGATCACAATGTCATCATACACAGACTCTCCGCCATCGGCAACAAAGGCATTGCCCTCAACTGGTTCACCTCCTACATTACCAACCGCTCTTCCTCAGACAGGATTAAGACACACTCGTCCCCCTACCGCTCCATAACTCATGGTGTCCCCCAGGGCTCTGTCCTCGGCCCAGTCCTCTTCAATAATTACCTCCTCCACATGTTTGACATCTTCACTGACCACCCCGACATCTCCTTCCATACTTACGCTGACGACCTTCAACTATATCTAAACTGCACAGACTCCCCTACTTATGTCCCTGAACGACTCTCCTCGTGTATCATTGGTGTATGGACTTGCAAGTCCATACACCGATGTCTTATCTCAAACTCCCTAAAACTTAACCCCACTAAAACGGAAGCTATTTTTCTCCACTTACCACAACGTTCCTCCACCCTCCCTGAACCACCCCCATCTCACTCGACAATACCACACTCCCATACTCTCAACACGTCCGAAACCTTGGCTTCCATATTGATACCACCCTTTCCCTTGAATATCATATTATACACATGCATACATCCATCCACTACCACCTACACTGCCTCCACTTAATCCGACGATCCATTCCCCTCCCCATCGCTATTACCATTTCCTCATCCACCCCTATCCGACTATTGCAACTCCCTACTCTTTAACCTCCCGGACTACAAACTCATCAAACTACAGCGACTCCAAAACGCTGTAGTTCGATGCGTCCATTTACTTCCCCGACATTCCCCTGACACCATTACTCCACTCCTAAAACAACTACACTGGCTGCCAGTCCCCTATCGTATAAAGTACAAACTCTCCCTAACCATCCACAAAGCTATTCACCACAATTCCCCTGACTACCTTGCCTCCCTCCTACATCTACAAACACCAATTACTACACTCCAGACCCGTTCCTCCAACACCTTTATCCTTACCACTCTCCATTTATACAAACTACATTCTTCAAATATACGCTCCTTTGCCCTCTCTGCCCCTTACCACTGGAACTCCCTACACAAACACCTACGAATAAACTCATCAACTCCCTCCTTTAAACGCCACTTCGAGACTCATTACTTCTCCCTTGCCTTCCCTCCCACTCAATAATTTTCCTCCCACGGACGGCCGATTGCTCACGTACTTGCAGTCCATAAACCAAAAAAAGTAAAAAGTAAGTAAAGTAACATAATAGTATACTATATGCAGAGCTGGGCACGATACTCAAAAAATGTATAATAGATACAATTACAATTACACACTTTTTTATTATAATAGATACTACTACAATTACTTTAAAAAAAATCATAGTATACTCTATAGATACAATTACAAATACATAATTTTCTTAGTAGATACAAATACATTATAATTATATACAATGTATATAGGTATACATTATATTTATATATATATATATTCATCGATGTTGATTTGAAAGTACATATCAAGGAACATTAAGGGGGTATCCCACTACAAGTATTTTAACTTTAAAACTATTTTCTATAAAGTTAACTGTAATTGTACTGGGAAACCCCCTTACTTTCCGGCAACTTGCCTAAAATATAATAACTTTATAGGGTATCCCATTACAACTTGATAAAAAATGGTTTTAAAGTTACAATATTTCCGGTAAGTTGCCGGAAAATCTTGTAGTGGGATACCCCATTTATACGGAAATAATGTCCGGAAATGTTTTATAGAAAGTGATTTTATAGCAATTTGTATTGGGATACCCCCTTTAAAGTTACTATTTTTCCGGAAAGTAAGAGGGTAACTCACTAAATTGTAGTTAACTTGCTAGAAAATAACTTCCTAAAAATATGTCAGGACATTATTTCCGGAAATACTGCTATAGCTACTAGGGATAGTGGGATACCTCCTTTAAAATGACATATTACATATTTACACCTTATAACGTGTTCTTCAGTAGATGATATAGAATACATTTGTTGATATTTATTGACATTTAATGATGCCCACCATGAATATTTTAGTGTACTAGTGTTTATTTCATCTGAAATTATACTATGAGCCATTACAGACTATACAGAAATATACATTATTACAATATACTATTTTACAACTAAAAATAATCAGCGAACTTTACTTTCGAAACATAAACATGAATATAGTAAATTATCAAATATATAACAAATAAATTATTAATATATTATTAATTATTATTGTTTAGAATTATCATATTTATTAAAATGATTTTATCTTTCTATATAATATATAATTTTGAATTATAAATAAATTATTATATAAAATATATTATCAAAATAATTTCTTTTTTTTCAATAAATGTATATAATGGTTTTTGAGAATAAATCAATATAATTGATATATCATAATTTTTACAATGAATTAATTTCAATATTTACAAAAGATATTTAATTAAAAACTATATATATAATGTATATATATATTACAATTAATTTATAAAATGATATTATACAATATTGATATAAAATAAATATAATGACCAAATGATATATTATTTAATAAAATGTATCTGTTTAAATAATTGTCTTAATATATACATATCGTAGATACTATTTATGACTAAAAGATACGATTACAAATACTTTTGTAATTTTTATAATAGATACAAATACAAATACAAATATATCTACGATACTGATTTTTTGCCTTAATAGATACTGTATCGGCGATACTGCCCAGCTCTGACTATATGCTATATATGCTATAGCACAATTGTGCTACTTTATGTTGCTATTAAATGTCTATTATGTTGCTATTATGCTGCTGTAATGTTGCTATTTAAAGTCTATTATGCTATTATTATGCTGCTATTAATTTTAAAAGTTTATTATGCTGCTATTATGTTGCTATTATGCTGACATTAATGTAAACATTTTGATTTCTATTATTGTATTATATTATCATACTAAATTATAACTTTTAACTTAATATAAATTTTTATATATTTAATATATTATTTTATCGAAAATAAAATTGTAATATAACTAATTTATAAATCCATTCACTTAAATGTTTAATGGTATTAGAAATATTAATTTTATAAATATTGTATGGATTAAACTATTTTTAAAAGGGATGCGATATTCAAAAATGGATTATTTTACAGATTTTATTTTTCCTTGGTGGATACAATATATTACACGGTTTATATCATAAATAAGTGTTTTATTTTGATCATAAAACACTTATTTATTAAACAATTTTTATAATTGAACCAAGGACATTAAAACATGTCCTTGATTGAACTGTACCCTTAAAAAGTAAATATCCATTTATATGTCCAATCAGCGTCAAGCTTGGATTATCTGCCCTTCTCTGCTGTGAATTCTCCCGAAACAGGTATGAAAACATGTGTGTTATTAATATTATGAGTACGCTAACAATGATTATTGTAGGAAAATAATTTTACAATGTAACTAATTATGAACGTTTTATCTATAAAAGTGCCCATAATTATATTGTATATACTTTATAATAACTTCATAAAATACTACACAATTTTAAATAAATATTGACATTTAAATGGTGGCAAATTAGATTTTAAATCTAAAATATATAATAATTACAATTAATAATACTTTAATAGATATCATTATGATTTACAATTTATGTATATGATAATCATATAAATAAATTGTAGATTGTAAAGAATTTTATCACAATTTAGTATAATTTTACAAATGTGATTTTTTTAAATATATATTTTAGAAAAATAATTTTAGGACGTACCATTGAACGTTATCAACCAAAGTGTTATCTATAAAAGTGCCCATAAATATATTGTATATACTTTATAATAACTTCATAAAATACTACACAAATTTACATAAATATTGAAAAAATGTTTTATCTCAATTATTGTTTGAAAATGATTTTCAAAATGATAGATTTATTAATGTTACATTAAATTTATTTGAAAAATAATTTGTCAATTAATAATATTCAATATCAACTTAATAAATCATTTATTTAATATCTTATTTACATATATAATATTATTTTTACTTATAAATATATATATAATAAGTTATTATAATGTTATTATATATTATGTTATTAAATAATAATTATAATAATTGTATATCATAAATATACGTACTATATTTACTATATGTAATATAATATTACATGTTTAGCGAGCTATAAGTTATAGTATAAATAATTTTTAGATAATAATTTATTGTAATTTTAAAGTAAAAAATTCTATATTAATTAATTATTGTTGAACTTACTTAAGTATTGGTATTATCTATAAAAGTGTATAAATATATTATATATATTAATCTAATAAGTAAATCTTTTATATAAAAATTTAAAACATGTGCTATCAATATATTTTTAAAAAATAAACTATTTTCAATAAATAATATTGTATATAAACTTAATGAATCATGTATGTAATGCTAAATTTACCCACACACATATATATATACACTAAATTAGTGAGTAAATAATTAATGTTTAGATATATTATTTGTAATCATTTATTTTTGAGAAAATTTAATATGGCTCCCATTTTGTTTTGATTACGATTATGATTACGCCTAAATCAAATTTATAATAAAAGCTAATTTATATATATCTAATAATATATACTACATGTGCATTTTCAATATAATTTTATCATGTACACTAGTCAAAATATAAAAAGAGTATTTTGAATTTGATCTCATATATCGTAATCAAAAAAAGGGCGCTTTGTTAGGGATGATTGATATGTATATCATATACCGTATATATATATATATATATATATACTATGATTACATAATAATCGGGATTTATTTTTATTATAAATGTAATAATTTGTTATACAAATTAATGTATGAATCATATTGATCAATAACTAATTCTATTTATAATATACCAATTTAACTTATCTATCCCTTTAAGGATTTTTAGGACAGTGTTGAAATAATAAGGAGAAACTGATGAGAGATGTTCTTATCTGGATATCATCACAAGTTACAGCTCGCGTCCTGGTGTGCAATAAAGAAAAATTGATGAGCGGGAGAAATGATCTAAACGCGTTCCCTGGAGTACCGATAAATCTCAACCTTGTAAGTAAAGTTAGTATATGTATATAAATATATATACATATCCTGTAATTTTGCGTTCAAAAATTCACATTGCATCTACATCCACCTGCCCTACTATAGCTAAATAAATGTATGCCTGTTACTTTATTTGATTCAATACATATCACTATTAAATCGTATTTATTATCTAATATTTTTGTATAGCTCAAACTTTCTATACGAAATATATATTAATAATATAACTCACTATTATATAGTTGAAGTCAAGAATGTTTTATAAAAATTATTGTTTTAAAATCATCAAAATGGTATATTTATTAAAAATAGTATTTTCAAAATAATTTGTCAATTAATAATATTCAATATCAAATTAATAAATAATTAATTTAATGCCTGATTTACATATATAATATTATTTTGTTACTTATAAATATATATAATTATATATTATAAATATACGTACCATATTTACTATATTACAAATTTAGCGAGCTATAATTTTTATTATAAATAATGTTTAGCTAATAATTTATTGTAATTTTAAAGTCAAAAATGCTATATTGATAAATTATTTTTGAACCTACATAAGTATTGACTTATTATCTATAAAAGTGTCTAAATATATTATATATATATATATAATTTAAAATTACTAATAAATAATATTTATATGATATGTTATAACATAATTATAATAAGATTTAATAACTTCTATTTTACTAAAATTGTGAGTATTAATTTCTCATACATTTTATATAATTACTGTTATTCTAGCATATTTGAATACTATTATTTACCAAAGTCGATCTAAATATTAGCTAATTACTGTGCGGTGGGTAGTACATTTGTAGATTTTTGAACAATACATTGATTGATATGTATATCATATACAGTATAGGTGTAGCTAAATATATTTACTATGATTACATAATAATTAATAGTTGTTTTTATTATAAGTGTAATAATTTGTTATACAAATTAATGTATGAATCATATTGATCAATAACTAATTATATTTATAATATACCAATTTAACTTATCTATCCCTTTAAGGATTTTTAGGACAGTGTTGAAACAATAAGGAGAAACTGATGAGATATGTTCTTATCTGGATGAGCTCGATTACTAAAGGAAAGAGAAAGAAAAAAAGATTTTATTATTGTAAATTTTCCATATGAATTTTAATATTGTATTAAATATATAATATATTATAATAGTTATATATATACATATAGTTTAGTACTATTTATTAATATATATATATAGGTTAGTATATATGTTAACATAAAGTGTATATATTATATATGAAATTGATAGTTAAAATAAAGTATGTATTATTAAAGTGTTTAATATGTATAATTTTATTTTTAATAATAACTAAATAAAGTATTATTTAGACATTTATATAAATTATTAAATAATGTGTTACTATACATTTTTTTCTTTTGTAAATTTTTAAAAACCAAGATATAAATTATATTAATTTTTAGATGGTTAAAATAAATAATGTATTTTTTAAATGTGTTTAATATATATAATTTTATTTATTTTTAATGATAAATAATGTAGGATTTATTAAATAATATTTTTTCTTTTGTGAATTTGTAAAAACATGATACAAATTATAGAATATAATTTAAAGAGCTTTGTACAAATATTAATTTTAGATGAACTTAAAGGTTAAAATAATATTTGTTCTTTTGTAAAAATCAAGATACAAATTATAGAATTTAAAGAGATTTGTACAAATATTAATTTTAGATGAACTTAATGGTTAAAATAAATTATGTATTTTTTTCAAATGTGTTTAATACATATAATTTTATTTATTTTTAATGATAAATAATGTAGGATTTATAAAATTATTAAATAATATTTTGTAAAAATCAAGATACAAATTATAGAATAGAATGTAAAGAGCTTTGTAAAAATATTAATGTTAGATATAGAAATTAAATTTATTCCCATATTAGTTATGATATATATTAGAATGCTGATCATTTTTGTATAACTATATTTACATAAAATATACCACTTTTATTATAATAGAATAAACAAATCTCATTATTGTATTTTTACCTTATCAGGTCTAGCTTGCTCGTTTGTAACGACTTATTTAGTGCAGTATGCATGTATAGGCTCCATCATTTTTTTCCTCAAAAGTTTAAGTATGGTAGAAGTAATATAGCCATATACAAGTATAGTCTCAACTATAGCTCTAGGAGTTTATGGTAGTTTATTGTGAGTTTATAAACTACAAGTATACTTGAACGGTTGGATTTCCAGATTATGTTTAGGCTATTCAAGGTTGCTCAGGCACTCGCGATTATTAGTTTACGTCATGTTGAGTTGAACCAATCTAACTAACTAGATACTTGAACTCTTCTACTCTTTTTATACCATTCCTATAGGAATTTCATGTTTATCTTGTTTTAATTATTTAAATACATGTATTCCGTCTTTTCTGAGTATATATTTAAACCGATATCTACCTATAGCTGTATCTTCAATTTTAAAATTTATATAGATGCAAATATATACACACATGTGTAGTAGTCTATTTGCATCTATCAGAATATTACTTATTACAGCTATATTTTCAGCATAGTCAATATTGGTAATATGTACATTGTACAGTGGGGCATCTCGTGATTTTTCTTTTTATAAGTGTGAAATCGAGATTTTTTTCAAAATATAATGAATATAAATGGTGCAAATGTGTTTCCTTGTAGTATTCCAGTAGTTATATCGAAAAAGGGTGATTCACAATCAGATGATAATACCACAATACCACGATTGCAACTCCCGAGAGCAGGCCTACTCTTTAACCTCCATGAATGCAAACTCATCAAACTACAGTGACTCCAAAACGCTGTATTTCCCTGCGTCCATTTACTTCCCCGTAGCTCTCCTGACTACAATACACCTCTCCTAAAACAACTATACTGTCTGCCAATCCCCTACCGCATGAAGTACAAACTCTCCTTGACCATCCATAAATATATTCACCACACCTCCCCTGACTACCTCGCCTCCCTCCTACATCTACACACACCCATAACTCCAGACCCATTCCTCCAACACATTTATCCTTACCACTCCCCATCGATAGGAGATCGTACAAACTACACTTTTCAAATATAATTATATTGGAAGAGTGGAGTTTGTATAGATTTCCCTTCGATGGGGAGTGGTAAGGATAAAGGTGTTATGATAAAGTTTAAGCTCCTTTGCCATCTCTGCCACTTACCACTTGAACTCCTTACCCAACCACCTACTAACAAACTTAACTCCCTTCTTTAAACGCCACCTTAATACTATATTTACTATACTTATTACTTCTCCCTTGCCTTCTTCCCTACTCAATAATTCCCTCCCACGGACTCCGTAAAATAATATCAAATTATAAATTTATAGTAGCAATAATTTATTTATTATTGTATATAAATTTATTATAGATTATACCAAGAATAATTTATTATAAACAGTATAATTTAATAATTTACTTTTTTATAATGTAATAATATATAGGATATAATAATAATAAAATAGAATACTTTGTAAATATATAGCAAAATATATATAGTTATATTTTATTTCTAGTTTGTAGACATGATATATTTTGAAGAAAATATAATTATAATTAATTTATTATAATATTGTTAATAATGATTATATTCAATATTTTTTCTTCAGATTTATATAATATATTATAATATTATATTATTATATATTATATATATATTATATATTATTATATATATATAATTAAAAAAAAAATTTAACATGTTAACATCAAGTTAAAATCGTAATAGATAAATTCAATATGTAATATAATAATATAATTATATAATATATAATATAAATATTATTTTTTTCTTAGTATTAAATTCCCCACCAGGTGGGGCTTTCATTGTTTACAAATTTCATCCTACGGATTTTATCTATCATACAAGTTCACATTTTTTCATTCTTCTGCTTTTATCATTCTTCTATAGACCCATATCTGGTTATTATTCGTTTATAATATATATATATATATATATATTAATATTATATTTAATAATTTCAATATGAAACGGAGTTATAATTCATTTTATAAATCGATTAATAGAAAAATAGATAAATTGAGCGATATATCGGAATCAGATTCTGATCCTGATGATATTATATATAACTGTCAGTCATACACACACTGTGATGATCATTTAAGTATTAATTCAAATAACGATTCGATAGATGAATTACGTATAACAAGTGAGCACACCTTAGATTCTGACTCGGAATCCAACTCACATATTGTTGCTAATTCAGATGTCGAATCAATAGATGAATTAAATACACCAAGTGAACACATTTTAGATTCTGAATCAAATTTAGATAGTGAGCCTATTTAAAAATCTTTTAAACAAAATATAGCTCAATTGGTTTCGGCTCATAATGTTAGCCATAATTTTACTGATTCTTTATTGAAACTTCTTCAAAAAGAACATTTAGATGTTCCTTCTACATGTAGAACATTATTAATGTATAATAGTATTAAAAATATTAATATTACTAATTCTTATAATGTTGAATACTATTATTTTGGTTTGGAATTTATGATTCGTAACATATTAAAAAACTATCCTATAGAATATATTAAAGAAAATAATCATTTAAAAATCTCTATTAATATAGATGGATTGCCTATAAATAAGAGCACAACTAAATCTATGTGGCCTATTCTTATTAGGATTGCATCATACGATATTGTATTTCCTATAGCAATTACTTTAGGCTCTAAACCAAGTATTGAATATCTGAATGATGCTGTTGATGAACTTGTAAAATTATGTAATGATGGTTTAATGTATGATAGTATTTTTATTAGCTTATCGATAATATCAATAATATGTGATGCCCCAGCAAAATCTTTTGTTAAAAATATTATTCAATTTAATGGATATTTTGGGTGTGATAAATGTGTTCAAAAAGGTTTATGGTATTCATCGGAATCAGAGAGGGGTGGCAGAATGACATACCCATTACTAAACTCTATTCATAGAACGGATTAATCTTTTAGATCAAAGGATAATCCAGAACATCACTTGAATAATGTTATAAGTCCGTTAGAAAAACTACCAATAAATATGATAAATGCCTTTTCAATTGATTACATGCATTGTATACTTCTAGGTATAATGAAAAAATTAATAACTTACTGGATTACATCAAAACGATGTCACTCATATAGATTATCAAATAATCAAATATCAATTATAAACTCTAATATAAATTTAATTATTAGTCAAATTCCATCCTGCTTTTCTAGAAAACCTAGATCTATAAATACCTTTAGACAGTGGAAAGCTACAGAATTTAGATTATTTTTATTATACACTGGAAAGTTTGTTTTAAAAAATGTACTCAGTAAAAAATACTATGAACATTTTTTAACCTTATCACACGCAGTAAGTTTAGTCATCTCATCTCGTACAATTACTCCATTGAATATATGTATTGCTAATAAGCTATTCCACTATTTTATTAAACAAGGCATAGAATTATATGGTAGATCCTTTCCTGTTTATAATGTACATTTATTAAGCCATTTAGGTGATGATGTACTTAGGAATGGTGCTTTAGATAATTTCTCTTCTTTCCCTTATGAAAATTATTTAGGTAATTTAAAAAAGATGATTAGGGGAGGTAGATGTCCTCTAAAACAAGTAATCAATACTATAATTTCCAGAATACAACTGGGAATTTTTAAAACACCTACCAAATTAAGAGTTAATACTAAATTTCCTAATAACATTTATATTTACAATAATTCAATTGTAGAAATACTACCGAATGATCTATCTGAAATTGATTTTGATATATATTATAGATGTCGAGTATATAAAAGAATTAAACCTATATATTCTATTAGAGTGTTAATTGATGAACAAGTAATAAAAATATCTTCTAAATATATAAATTGTTACTCAGCTAAATAAAATTCCACAATTAATTACATAGAGAAATCTAAACTTCTAATTAGGGGAATGTTATTTAAATTATCTGATCATTTAATTTTTACTACTATTTTAAATCATACAGATTAAAATAATTTAAAAGTATTTTTATTTACGTCTATTAATTTATTAATATATTTTTCATTTATTTACTTTTACTATATATATAGATAATATATATTATCTATTTTCTTTCACTTTATGTTAATATATTAAGTTTATTTTGTAATATATATTCACTTGTTTCGATATTTTATTATATATCATGAATCAGGATAAATATATATAATGTATTTTTAATGTTAATCTTTTATCTTGAATATTCTCTTGTATGCTATTTTATACTAAGTTCCACTTTTTATTCTTATTTAAATGTATTGATGTTTATGTAAAATTTAAAAAAAACATTGAATACCATTTACTTTTACTATATATATAGATAATATATATTATCTATTTTCTTTCACTTTATGTTAATATATTAAGTTTATTTTGTAATATATATATTCACTTGTTTCGATATTTTATTATATATCATGAATCAGGATAAATATATATAATGTATTTTTAATGTTAATCTTTTATCTTGAATATTCTCTTGTATGCTATTTTATACTAAGTTCCACTTTTTATTCTTATTTAAATGTATTGATGTTTATGTAAAATTTAAAAAAAACATTGAATACCATTTTGTGTTTTAATACCATAATACATTCTTTTATTTTATATTTGAATTTACTTCATTGTTTTCTTTCTTTTTATTAACATTTATATCAACATTGACTTTTTAGTTTAAAAAAAGTGTATTCTTCCATTATAAATTGTTATTTTTCTTTATTTTTAATTACAAACATTTATTTTTTGAATTAAATATATGAATAAAAAATATAAATAAAAATGTAATATAAAGATTTTTTTACCATCTTTCTGAATATACTTTTTGTTCGGTTTTATTCTTTTGTATTTCATTTAAACTATTTTGTCTATATTTTTTGTCAGTCTTTTATGGTATTTATTATATATTTTATACATTTATTTGTAAATAATTAAATGATGATTTAATAATTTTATGGCAAGTTCATACAATTTATATTATTTTCTATGATATTCATTGTATCTATGTAAAAATAAAGTAAAATATTATTTTATTTACTTTTATTTATATAGTTTATTTGGACTTGCTTTACAATTAAGGGTAATTTTCTCTATAAGCTTTAGCTTCTACAAACACCCAGGTCTAAACCTAAATCTGATAATAATAATAATATATATTTATATAAATATATATATATATATATATATATATATAGCTTATTTATTCTATTATTTGTACATTTACAAAATGCTGTCAACTTATTCAATTATAAGTGATAAAGATGCCCCAAATGTTTACATCGTTCCCACAAGCTGGACATTTGTGAAGGAAAATGTTAGTTCATATATATATATTTATATATATATATATATATATTATTTAGTCTTGTATTCAATCGATGAGAGGGTTTGACTTAATGGATATAAGTTATTATTGTAGCAAGTGTAGCTATGATTCTTTCGTTAGTTAATTTTGTTCAGTACTATATATTTTTTTTACAACGGAAGACAATAGCTAGCTTCAATTCAATTCAATTCTATCTGGCTTCTTATACCAAATTCTGAATATATATATATATATTATTTCGAATTAACCGAATTTCCACTTTTTTTTGTTATGAAATAAAATGTGAACTGCTTTAATCAACTTTATTAACCAAAACTTAATAAATATATAATAATGATAATAATAATCTAGAATCTTTACATTAATTACATTAATATTAACATGTATATTGGTCCCTATGTCCCCTTTACTATTCCTTCCACTTTCCACAACTCATCTCCCCAGTAATTTTCTAGTTTCCTTCTCCCTAATACCCTATTTTGTATATGTAATACACTACCTTCCTCTAATATATCCTTCCTTTCAATATCTAATTTCCTATTTTCCCTCTTTCATACCTAAATATATATGGCTAATAGATACGATTGATACTGCCTAGCTCTCTGTTCTTGCTCGTAAAAATGATCAAAATGCTAAGCTAAAATCATCGAGTTGTTCCGACATATAGATTAAATGCGCAGCATTAATTTTACCCATTTCTTAAGGACAACTAATAGCTAGCATTAGCTAAATATTAAATAAACTGTGTTGATTATTTCCCATTTTATTCCTAATTTAATTGTATTATAGTATTTATTAGATATACAATTATAAATATTATATACATATATAATTGTAAAATAATAATATAATTACAAATATTATCGAGTATAACCCAGATAATATACAATTGTATATATATATATATATATATATATATATATATATATATATATATATATATATATATATATAGTATATTAATATACTATAGAATCTATCTTTAACATAATTAAAATATATTCAGAATATCATATTGAATATAAATTACGAAAATAATTAATATACTATATAATTTGAACTTATATTAAAGTATAAATATAAATTTATATACTAGTATATTTTAATTTAAAATTTTAAAAATGTACCTATTATTTTATATTACATCTATTATATTACAATATTTATAATTAATAATTGATAATTCTTTCTTTACTTTTGGATTCCATTCAAGATATAAATGAACATTTAGATTTTCTAAGAATAATAAAAATCATATTATGTAGGTATATTTAGTCAAATATATTATATTAATCAAAATAAATGATGCTGTGAATTGTTTATTGTAATATTATACATTTAATGTGAATCCAAGTATATAAATATTTTTTTTTCTATATTATATAATTCCTATACATATATATTAACTTAAATTAATTAACATACTATTAAAAGAATAACATAATATATGTACCTAATGTTATTAATTAATCAAACTAATACATGATAAAACTTGAAAATATCATAATTTGTATGACCTAATTAGTTATTATATAAGTTTATATTTATATGCATTATATGAATATGAATATGCACATGTATTGTTGTTATACATTTCAATTACTATTAATTAACTATATTCTATTTAAAGATAGGAGTGACACATCATATATGATCTTGTAAATTAATAGAAATAATATATATATATATATATATTGATTTTATTAACTGTTGGAAATATAGTTTAATAGAATTATATAGAATATCAATTATATTTTGTATAATATATATTATATATATGATATATATATAATAGTATATACATGATTAAATATAATATATATTTATATGAAATATATAAAATATTAATGAATATATTAATTTATATTAATGAAATGTTATTTATAGATTATAATTATAAAACTGAATGTTAAAAACAATTTGTAAAAAATATTTAAATCCTTTGATGTTTTTATAATTTAATAATAATCCTATTTACATTATTATAATATATAAATATAATTAAAATTTGTGTCTGAATATATATATATATATATATATATATATATATATATATATATATATTATACTAATTAGTATGTATAGTATACACTCATAATTTGTATATAAATAATAATTTTATATAAATATTATAATATAACTTTGTATTGTAATATTTATTATTTATAAGTATTGGTACTATAGTATATATAGTATTGCTTATATTCAAATATTACTTATATAACATAATTGTAGTGTTGTACAAAGTAGATTAACTTATTAGTTATGTGAACTGTTTAATATATAATAAATCAGAGCTTAAGCAATGCCATATGAAATATAGTTAAATAGTTTGTATAACAATAACTACCTACCCACTCACCCACCTGCCTATATACCTACAATATCACCAACCTAACTGCCTATATACCTACAAGATCACCTACCTACCTGCCTATCTACCTACTCACATATATAATCCTATGTATTCTGACAGATAAACCTATACTCTGACCAAAATAGATTTCACTTCACTATAAATTGAATAATACATTATTGAATATATTTTTTTTCAGAAAGCATACACTTATTGGCCTAATACGAAAAACCAACTTAAATTAAAATTGTCCATGAAGAATCTACATGTGCCAGATTCGACCTGGCAACAATATGCCATTGATATTAAACATACTAATGGTAAATTTCTAGTAATCGATAAATATATATATAATTTAATATTTAAAAACGTTATAGAAAATACGTATGAATCTGCAAAGAAATGGTTGTGTCTTTACGAAGAAGAAGAAATATCAACTGATGGTTCTGCAGGAGAAGTTTTAGGTAATAATATAATATATGCATTATTATTGCCGACAATTCCCTATATTGTTAATATATTAAATATAAATATTTAAGGTAACTATGCTGTGCCCGAGGAAACTACGATTGTTGACAGTATTCAAGAACCCATATTAGAAATTCAGCAAGCAGAAAGTGAGTAGTATATATACTTATTTATAAATACTTATTTAGTTTAAACATCTGTATATATATATATATATAAAGTGTTATATTGGATATGTTGTGTAATATTAATTATGTGTAATAACAATGATGACGCCGTAAATATTAATACATATGATATATATCATTTTAAGTTGAAATTATTAAAACATTACTTGAATCAAAATATATATGTTTGTAACAAATACAATACAAATAAGTAAAATACATCTATCATATATATAAACATAATTTTCAATCTGCAGTACGAATAGTTATTCCTAAAAAAACGTTATAACTTCCTATACATATATATATATATATATATTTAGTTAAATATTATAGTTTAGTATTCAGAATTATATTATTAAATAATTAAGTTAATATATATATATATATATAATATATTAAATATATATATTTAAGGTAACTATGCTGTGCCCGGAAAAACTACGAATGTTGACAGTATTCAAGAACCTATACAAGACCAACTGGATCAGCTATCTAAACGTTTATATTATATATATATAGATTCAAATAATATTTTAACATTTTTTTAAACAATTTTATTTTATATACATAATTTAAATTTATTTGTATAATTTTTTTAAATATCATTATATTATAAATTAAAATCAATAAATAATATTTTACATTAGAGCTAAAGAAAATTACGAAATTGTTGGTTTTGGTCGTAAAAAATCAAGAAGTGATGCTGGTACAAAATAAAACCCATGATATACCATATATAGAAAATATGGAAGAATTTATTGATATGGAGGCAAAGATTGCAAGTCAAAATGGATTTAGGAATGAAATGGTTATAATATATATATATATATATATATATATAAATTAGATGGACAATTTTAAGCAATTCTCAAATATTTTTTCTAAGATTTTCATAAAAATAGAATATACATTATACCAAATAAAATATTTTAGAGATTATTACCAGGCCTATCTTAATTCGTACACTTGGAATTTGCATGAATTATACCAAATGCGTGATATTTTTATATATAGAATTTTTATATATACGAATTTAAGTAAAAATTATACTTTATGCATAATGTACTAGAAAATATACATGCATGTTTGTAAGAACGTTAAAGTTATTATAAAATTGAATTACTTAATTAAATAATTTATTGTAAAATTAAAACCATATTATTATTTTATATTATGTATTTTAATTTAAAATCAATTACACATACAACAATTTTTCATTTTCTTTTGTGAGCATTATTGCACACGTTATCTTTTCCATAATTTATATAGACTTTACATACTACACATTCTCTTCTTTCCCACTCTCTGGCTTCCTTTCGCTAATAAAAATTCCATATTATAAGGAGATTTAAAATATTAAAAACAACATTTTAAAATATTCACCTATTTTGACAATAAAACCCAAAATAACCCTCCTAGATTTTTATTTATTTATAATATGTATACAATTGTTACCTAACTAGTAAGGCCCGATGTCATAAATCCTCATCGATTGTCACGTGACTACAACATCGATGATATTTTACCAAATACACATACGAATCGCTTCAAATTTAAACCACATAACTAATATGTATATACACAAATTTGGAAAAAATCAACTTCTAATTATGCATTAGAAGAAAGCAATACACAAATATATAACATATATCGCAGATGAAAATACCAGATTAAAAGATAATAAATTAATATTTTAAAATTCATAAAATGCATAAATCAATATATCTGATTGGAGAAAATGTATACACAGATGGTTTCATATTTGATGTTGTTTATGAATTCATGCTTATGTATTCATGCTTATGTATTCATGTATATATGAAGATTTAAATTTATTCATAACCTATAATATAGATAACCTGCATAGAGAATAAAAAGTGTATGCAGCCTGGTAGAATGATGAAGGCCCTGGCTAGCAGCAAATGTTGGTCGGGATACAATATGGACGGTTCAGGAAAAAATGGGAAGCTTCCCTTTAGGAAAACGAATATTTTCAAGATTATAATTGGTGAGTAATAATTTTATTTAATACAAAATTAATTATAATTTATTTTATAGATGTATATAAGGATGCCGGAACATCGCAGAAAATTCATAATTTTTTGAGAAATCAATAAATATAAAAAATTTAAAATGTCTTGTTTATTTTATATGTAATATATTATTAAAATAATTGAAAATACATTGCTATATCTAAACAAATAATAAATTTAAATAAGTAAAAGTATATAACAACAATTGTATTAATTTTCTTATATTAAATGCATATCCCAGTAAACAATAAGCTAACACATTAATATAACAATGATAAGTTTAATGATAAAAAAAGTATATAAATAATAAGTTGTACATATAAATGGTAATATAATTAATAGAGTACAGTATTATAATTTTTAATAATTACTATAGTAAACAATAATCTAAAACAGTGCGCAAATAATACGCAATGTTATGTGCGCAAAACATCCTTCTTTTTTGGCTATGTTTTTATTGCGCAAAAATAATGTGCATATATATTGCGCAAAACATATTGCAGATAAAATGCGCAGGATAATTTGCATATAAAGTGCACATAAAATGCGCAAACTATTTTGCGCAATTCATATGCAAATTATTTTGCGTATTAAATGTGTATACTATTTTGCGCAATTTATACGCAAATTATGTTGCGCAAGAAAAACATAGCCAAAAAAGAAGGATATTCTTGCGCACAGAACATTGCGAATTATTTGCGCATAATAATTTGCGCAAAATAATTTGCATATAAACTGCACATAAAATGCGCAAACTATTTTGCGCAATTCATATGCACATTATTTTTCGTATTAAATGTGTATACTATTTTGCGCAATTTATACGCAAATTATGTTGCGCAAGAAAAACATAGCCAAAAAAGAAGGATATTCTTGCGCACAGAACATTGCGGATTATTTGCGCATTGTTTTAGATTATTGTTTACTGGGAAGGTATAGAATAATACAGACGAGGCTATTATATCTAGTGTATCCGGTGCAGTTGCGTCAACTGGGTATTTACTGAAGCTAGAGCACTCACTACAATTAGAGGAGGAATATGCAAAAATGGTAAGTTTCTACATAATTGATATCTATATAAATTAATATTACAAATATAATAATTATTATGATTGGAGATAATAAATTATAATTACCTGTTTATATATGTTATATAGTGATATTACGCAATATATAAGACCCGGCGAATATGCATACAATGCACTAATCTGTCGATATAGCGTGGCGTATCACGCATCAGTGCGTCACGTAGAATCAACCAATTAGCGTCGTGCACCTATAACATAGAATGTTTAGTGCAGCGACATCATTCAGTTGATATTCTGATAGTAACGTATAGGTATAGTTATATTCTAATTGTAACATTCAAATTGTATACGCTATATGTACTACATTATTCGAACCACATATACACGGTAAGGTTCATGTCATTAATGTAAACTACATGTATTATTATTACTATTTCTTTAGGATTTTGGTTTAATAAAGTTGTTAAATCAATTCACGACAAAGAGGCATTCCGGCCTTACTACATATAAAACATGAGTTTATAATAAACCCATATTAGTCATTAATAGTTTTATGTCAATATAATATATATATTTCACAGTGGTTAGTATTATATTTTGTAAAAAAGGTTGTTCCCATGTGAACATACTTTAATTTTACAACGACGTTATTTCTTATAGATATTTATTAAATATAGTTAGGCATATGAATGCATAGATATATATATATATAAATATATATATATATATATATATATATATATATATATATATATATATATACCAAAGGTCACTCAACTGAGACTACCCTCCTTCAAATCTTAAATAATATATATACCAAAGTTTCTCCCTCACTATGTTGTCAAATGGTTCTACTTGATCTATCTTGTGCATTTGACTCTCTTCGCCATGATATTCTTATATCAAGACTTGAGATGATTGGCATTAATGGTAGTGATGGCTTAAATCTTACATTCTAAATAGATCATCCTCTGTTAAATTCTGTGATTTCTCTTCTGATCCCCGTCCTCTACTCTATGGTGTCCCACAAAGGTTCTGTCCTAGGCCCACTTCTATTCTCCATATATATAGCACCTATAAGGTATATTATATCCAAATTTCCTAGCGTTTTCTATCATATATATGCTGATGATATCTAACTCTACTCATTCCTCTCTACTTCTACTCCAGATAATTCTCAACTAATTGCGTGTGCCTCATCTATTAAATACTGGCTTCTCTCCAATAACCTTTTAATAAATACTTCAAAAACTGCCCTCCTCAATATACCTACGAACGTCCCATCAGTCCCTTCTTTTTACCTTGACAAGATTCTTATTTCACCTTCCAACTCAGTCCTCAATCTTGGTGTTATTTTCGACTCTGATCTATCTTTTTCTAGCCATATTGCTAAAATTTCTAAAGCTGCTAATTATCATTTATTTAGAATCAGATGTATCCGTAAATATATTACTCGTCCCCTATGTGCTGTCCTTATTAATTCACTTGTAATTTATCGTATTGATTATTGTTCTTTTTCATTATATATTCTTCCAGATTCTTCCATTGCCCTATTAAATAGAATCATCAGATATACGATCCATTTTCAATATTAAACTATCTGACCATTCCTCTACCTACTCATTTCAAATTATACCAAACTGGTTTCCCTATAGAAAACGATCCCTAATTAGACTCCTTTCTATTACCCATATTACCCTCCACCACCCACAATACACGTTCAACTTCCAGTATTAATCTCATTATCCCACAGCCATCCTCCCTTAAATTCCAGAAACGCTCATTCTCCTACATTGTCCCATATATCTGGAATGCACTCCCTTCATCTATAAGATCTATTCAATCTCCCACCTCCTTCAATGCTCATCTCAAGTCATATTTATCCAGTATCTAATTTCATTATATTATTATTAACTTTTATATTTCGTTTTTATTACTTCAACATTGTTAGTTAGTTTATTTCACTTTGTTGTTATTGTGGTTGTTGTATTTTATTTGTATTATTTATTTTACGTGCACTTACGAGGAGTGTCATCACTTTTTAACGGTGCCTAATAAACCATATTTCATCATATATATTACAATTATTTCATTATCTATTTTTTTAAATTACATTAGCATTACTAGTCACAATATTAATTATATATATATTGTAGACCCATTGATTAAAACACATGTATTCTTATACAAGCAGAGTTACCTAATAAATACTATATATATATAAGATTATATGTAATATTAATATTTGTTCATATATAATTTCATATCGTATGATTTGATCTATTTGTATATTGTTTATGAGTTGTAAATTAAAATATGAAATAATTATACAGATTATAGAAATTTACAAATTATATAAATTTCAATTTAATTAAAAATTCAATTTATTTATTTATAATACATATTTTTTTATAAATTATATTGGATATTATACTTTATATTTATTATATTTTATATATGAATATTAATTTGTTATATTTAATAATATATAGTGATCATATATAATGAATGTTTAATAAATGTATATTTTATAAATCTATTTTCTGGTTCATCGTAATAATGCATATATATATATATATATATATATATATATATATATATATATATATATATATATATATTTACTGATTATATGTAATATCAACATTTGTTCATGTATAATTTCATATAATATGTAATGATCTATTTTTATATTGTTTATGAGTTGTAAATTAAAATATGAAATAATTATATTCTATTATTATATAAATTTACAAATTATATAAATTTCAATTTATTTATTTATAATAAATATTTTTTTATAAATTATATTGGATATTATACTTTATACCCGGTGTCGTATAATATATTGGGACAATCCGATATTTTGGGACACGCCCGATTATCGCCCATCAATTAAAATATTATTTTAAATATAGTATATAAAACGAATCTAAAAGCTTATATTAATAATGTAAACTATATTTATGAATATTAAGTGTATAAGTATATAGTTTTGCATATTATTAAGTGCATTTGAGGAAGAATATTATGAAATTAAATCGTAAAATTCTAGTGTTTCCAATCTGTATCTAGACTATGAAAATTTGAACAGTGACATCCTTAATTTAAAAACACGTTTAAAACAAATTGAAAATCTACTAGTTACATATCTAAATTTACCTACATATCTACCTACTGTCTAAAAATGAGCATAAAAACAGATGATTTTACGGAGTACACGTTATATACAGGTATATCATATATATATGATTGTATATAATAAAATATAAATAATATGCATGTAATAACATTTTATAAAATTAAATAATTAATAATTTTAATTTAATTAATTAATAATTATATATATTTATTAAATTAAGGATGTAAAATAATGTATAATTAATAATTAAATTATAATTTAGACTATTCGTTATTTAAAAACTCTAGAGATCTTTTAAGTTTTCTAAATTTGTATTCATTTGTCAAATTATTTGAAATTATATGTAATAATTATTTTTTCAATTTCAAATGAATACAAATCTAGATATAAACGAAAGTTAGTTATTAAATATATATTATATAATAATTATTATAATATTAGTATCGAGAGAACATTATGATTAGCGGACAAATGCGGCATACATCGATGTTCGCCGATTTATAGATATCCGCGAGCGATACGCGTACGCCGTACGGCGTACGCGTATCGTAATGTTACTCTTATATACTATTATATACATTATATGTCTATATATTTATATATAATAGTATATAAGAGTAACATTACGATACGCGGACATCTATAAATCGGCGAACATCGATGTCCGCCGCATTTGTCCGCTAATCATAATGTTCTCTTGATACTAATATTATTATAAATATTTTATTAATAATTACAATAATAACATTATAAAACAATTACAAAGTAATAATTCATAATTCTAAGTATAGTTATCAATATATTGATAAGTATATATACTCCATGAATTATTATAATTAGTAGATAACTAATAATAATAATGTATAATACTTATATAATTTAGTTAATTAGTTTTGTTATTAGTCATTCATTATATAGTTTTAATAAAAGTATTTATTAAATAAAACATTATATGTATTATAACAATTAAAGAAAGAATCATGAATAAAGTTAACGAACTGACAAGGAAACAACAACAAAATATGGTATGCTACACGAATGGTTGTTAATAAAGGAACTGAAAATGAAAAGAAAAAAGCGTATTACTATTTAAATGGTTTATATATACAATAATATCATGATATTCGCATATACCGCACGATGCTTGGTATAAAATATTAATATTATTATGTTTACTATTGTATGAAATAGTGAATTTTATTATTAGCAACAAATTACTAAATATTTTGATGTTGGTTATAAGGTTATATGTTATATAATTGTATTGGTTTTAAAGTGATGATATTATTAGAAAATGTCAAGGTAATTTATAAATATTTATCATTTGTTAGTGAAATTATAACGTTGATTATTAAATATTTTCAATTATATTTATTAATATATTGTTTGAAAATATAATAATAATATATATGTATAATCAGCTTTCTCGATTATTGCACTGAAAAGCTAGAATGCACTACCGTATGCTATTAGATGTATTAAATAACTTTCATTGTTTAAACGTAAATTAGATATCTATTTTAAATCATTATAATTCGTTCTATTCTGTTATTCGTTTATTATTTTATTTTTTTATTTTTCATAATATAATGAATATAATCACCTAGTAATTATACTATTTCATAATCATTAAGTATTTTTGTAGTCAATACAATATATCATAATAATATAAATATAATTTAAACTGTACTATTATAAAGGTGATATATTAATGTATAAAAAAATTGATGGGAAATCATTAATTGTGGTGACAAATCATGAAAAGGCTATGCGATTATTAAATGAATGTCATACAAGTGACATAGGAGGTCATACAGGAATGTTAGTATAAATATTGTGAATAATATGATTTCATAAAAATCTAACATTTAGAGAGAATACCACTAACAAAATTGCATTGAAATACTTTTGGAAAGGAATGGTTATGTCCATTTATACATACGTAAGTTACATATTTATATATTAATAATCTGGTTAATTAAATATAAACAATAATTATATATTTGTAATATATAATAATACAATAGATAAAACAAGGTGAAATTTGTCAGCGTTATGATAATATAAAAACAATTCCAAAAACCTTGACACCGATAGTCGTTTCCGAAATTGGTGAGCTTGTAGGTATGGATCTAATTGGACCTTTGCCAGAGATCAAAAAAGGATACAAGTTAATATTATATATTAATATGTTACTTATTACTTTATTAATATAAATCATTTCAATTTATATAGATATATATTAACTATGGTCGATTATTTTTCTAAATGGGTGCATGCATATAAATTACGTACAAAATGCTCTAAAGAAATATGCAAGAAAATTAAAAAATATATATTCCAATATGATCCACCTAAGAAATTATTAAGTGACCAGGGACGAGAATTTGTTAATGGAGTTTGTATTTATAATTATTTTATAATATTTACTAATATTTAATTAGGCTAATACAGATTTGTCCCGTCATTTTGGCATTAAAAGGCTAATAACATCAGCTTATCATCCGTCCCAAAATATCGGATTGTCCCATTATATTATACGACACCGGTGTCGTATTTGAAAATTACCCCCCATCCAAAAAATACTCCTTAAATATTCTAATATCTTTGTAAATTAATTTAAGTACAAGTATCAGAAGTTTTCAGAAGCAATATGAAATTAATAAAAAACACATAATTCTCATATTGTATTAATTTTTAAAATCAATCATATTTATAAATATGTAATCGAATATTATTATCAAATTGTTATCTATAAGTTATCCTTAAGTATTTAATTTGATATTATAATTATATTTCCGAATTATGATTACTTTAAAAACTATATCAATAATATAATATATTCTCATAATATATAACTGCAAATATATACAATTAAAGTTCATTACTATATCATATAGTATATGAATTAGATTTGACATGTATACAGATTTATTTATTAAATAAACACTATATTATATAGTATATAATAATCCGACTCGCCCGTCAATCACCCACTACACTATTTACATATGTGGACAAGTCTAAACATACTATTATTAAGCAGCCTAATTCGTGTATACTAAATAAATTATTCACTATCACAGCCTACACTGAGAAAAATAAATGCATCTGATGAGTTAAATATAATATAAAAAGTGCATCAAAGCTATAAAATGCATAAAAATTACTACATATGCATCACATTTTAACATAATTAACATTATTTTGTCATTTAAATCTACAGATGCATTTTTTTATAGTAAATAAATTCTGTGATGCATCTAATAAATTATAAATGCATCAGATTTATTATATACATCTATAGATGCATTTTTCACATATAAATGCATCAGATTTAATGTGATTAACATTATATTTACTTTTAAATCATTAGATTCACTTTAATAAATATAAATGCATCAGCATCATTATGTTAATATCGCCACCTATATATTACTTATTACTTTAATTATTATATATTTATATATATATATATATATATATATATATTACTGTGAGGATAAAGTTATTATTGATGCCGATACTTTCGAAAATCTTCAAAGAGCAATACAACGTAGATTTAAAATACATTAAATTGTATTGCAAGTATATAACAAAGATTGGGAATCATATGTCAACATTGAAAACAAAAGCTTTCCTGAAGATAAATCAAATTGGTACTACATAAGAATAACTATCAAGACTTAAGGTAATATAAACTTGAATATACAAATATAAAAATTCTCATATATTTATTTTATTTTTAGTATTGAAGAAAGTGTACAAAGCCCAGCATCACTATTGACTTCACTAATATAATCTGAAGCTGATAATAGGTTAATTTATTTGTACAGATACACATATGTATATATCATATATATATATATATATATATATATATATATATATGTATATATGTATTGCTGCTTAACACTAGTTATATTAACTATATAAACTAGATAGTATAGCATAATATGCTAACCATGAGTATACTATATAATACTACTTAATTCGATTAATATATACTCAATTAAATTTATCATTTATGGCTACAATATTATTTATATAATTTAATATGTGTATAGGCTAATGTGAATATATTGATATAAGTGTGTGTGTGTGTGTATGTGTGTGTGTGTGTTTATGTATGTATGTGTGTATTTGTGTGTGAGTATATCTAATATAATTTATATTATATAAATGATCATATTGTATTTCTATTGTTGTCAGACTTCAAATTATGTTTTAATAGTAAAAATACAATGTATAGAGAATAAATAACTACTTAACATTGTAATTTATATATATATATATATACAATAGGCTAAATATAATAAATATATGTCTATTCTGTTATACATTCAAATATTATAAATACAAAAAAAAACAGATTGATTAAATGAATATAATTCTGCCAGACTATTAATAGACCATATGTAGCCTATATATTTATATGATAAACTGTGAATTATGTGCACTGTGCCATTACCTTAAATGGCTCAACTTTAGACAAATAATGTATTATAAATTTAATACAAATATTATTCTATTTTATCAATCGGTGGCCTTTTCTGTTTTTAAAAATCCAATACTGGTGTTTAATATCTTCTACCAATTATATAATTAATATAGTCATTGCTTACAATTGTATCTATGATATGAAAACATATAGTCATATGTTGAATGTAGATTATAGTTCACATATAGTCTAGACTAAATATATAGTCTAGCATATATATATACTAAAGAAGGTACCATGAGTTATACATGATATACTTATTAATTTAATGTATATATTAAATATATTATTATATATTGTATATATTAAATAAATTATATAAAACATTTAAATTAAATTTATTTTAGTAAGTTTTATATTCCTATATATGACAATACAATTAATAAATAAAATTATATTTTTATATTTATCTAATATATATTAATATATATTTAATATTATAAATGAAGGTTTTTTCCATATCAATGTAGTATGGCAACTACATGTATAACTGTGTGTAGGTATTTATAAATATGTTGTGCATGAAGTATACATGTGTTGTGTAATTTAGATAAATGTTAATTTAATATATTTTATGATTTGTGTTTTTTATATAATTTGATTTCTGGTTTGTAAATTTCAATTAGTTGACGTGCCTTGAACGAATGTAAATGTTATGTAATTTGAATGAATGTTGATTAAATATATTTTGTTATTTGTTTTTTATATAATTTTATTTCTGTTTTGTAAATTGTAAATTTATTTCAATTTTATATTAACTATTATATAATAAATCTATGTACCTATACACCTGTTTCATAGGATAGGTTATTATTGGTTATTACCATGGGAGTTAATAACCTATAGATTAGTATAAGCATATATTCAACCCTTATATATATTATGTATATTCTAATATATATTAATAATATTCTTAATTATTATAGTTCCTGCGAAGTTCAATCTGATGATATGAACCACACCAGGTAAATACCATACAATATTATATATATATATATATATATATATATATATATATCATTATTTACTATTATAGGTCCCACCAAGTTCAATCAGATACCTCTGTTATGTCAAGTCGAAGTCAATCCAGGTAAATACTATTATATATATATATTATTACTACTCAAATATGTATTTATATTATTAACTATTTAGCTCCTGCGAAGTTCAATCTGATGCTATAAGCCTGAAACTAAGTCTGAAACTATACAACAATGTGGGCCTATGATATTTGCAAAGAGTATCAATTTAATAACATGTACAGATTTTAATATATATATATCGAGAATGAACATATTATTACATGTTCATCTTTCTTAATGCTTTTAAAAATTTATATTTTCTTTATTATATATTTAATATTTCATATCTTAGCAAATTATTTATCTTCATTATTTAAATTTATTGAATCATATTTTCATAAAAAAAAGATTAAAGATATTAAAGTATTAAAATTATTAAATATATTGTTATAATTATTATTATTTAAAATTATGATAAATATATGTTTATGATTGTTATTTTAATAAACTATATTTTAACTTAAATAACTTATTATTTATCTAAGTATTATATACATTTAAAAGTTATAGATTATTTTGTATATTTATTTTAAACAGGTAGTACTAATCTTATTTTTAAATCTCATAATAAATTAGAAATATTTTTATTTTTAAATTTATATATTATTTTTTGGAAATAATTAAAGACCACTATCATAATAAATGAACCATTGTTGGATAATTATAAATATTGTACATATTAAATAATTATGAATATAGTATATATTACATGTGCATAAACATGATGTAATCATTTATACTCTAGTTAATTTAATTAGAATAATTAAAATTAATAATGCGATTAAATTAAATAATGATATATTTATTCCTTGATGTCTTTTATAAATTATAACACAACATAATTTGTATGATACATTCATACAATATTAAATTAATTATATATGCATTTATTTTAATATAAATTAATGTTATGATTAGGGTTGTGAGTTAATAAAAAACACGTTTTAAACAGACGTTTTAAACGCGTTTTAAACATAGAATAAAAAACGAATAAAACAGAAAAAAACAAGAGATATACATTTATACATATATTTATTTAATTGTTAATATTTAAATTTAAATTTAAATTCAATTTGACAAATAATAATTTATCTGCTATTTTGTTTGATATAATAAATTGTATAATAATTGAAAAATGAATGATTATTTAATAAATGTATAAAATATGTGTATACAAATATAATATTATTATTATAATAAAGTTAAATTAGATTTCTTTTATGTTTTGATATAATAAATTGTATAATAATATATATTATGTTTAATATTATATAAAAAAATAGTATGAATTTTCATATTTTTTTAATAATAATATATTAATATATAAAATAAATATGAAAGTTCATAATATATATTATTATATAATTTATTATATCAGAACATAAAAGAAATCTAATTTTACTTTATTATTTATAATAATTTATTATAATATAAATATGAAAGTTCATACAGCTTTTATAATATTAATTATATAATGTACATATATCTATAGATTGTGATACAATCTCCATGTCTATAACATTAAATAATACAGAAATACTCAGTGTTATAGGGTGTTCACACGATGCGTGTTTTACTTGTCGTACGAACAAATGCTGGACCGACATTTTTTGGTCCAGCATTTAAAAAACACGAGCGTTCACACGACGCGGATTTAAATTGTCGTAGTTACTAATAACTGACAGCGGAAATAAAAAATAACGTAAATAAAAAAAATTTCAAATTCAAATACTATTTTAATTTATCTATTATAATTACATTTATTATAATTATGGATACTTATTTGGATACTTATTTAAATAATTTATTATGTTTAATAACTGATGAAATTGCACTGTATATTTCGTATGAAAATAGCAAAATGAGAACTATATGGGCGAATAATTATTTAAAACGATGCTCGATCTTTAAAGCATTTAAAGCATAATATGCATAACAAGAAAATAGATTATCCATATTAATATAATATGGTATAAATAAATATGAACTCTATTCATAAAATTTTGAAATAATACTTATTTATACCAAAATAATGTGTTTTAATCAAAAAACGAAATATAAAACTGTGACGTAGGATCCCAAATATAAATTCTAGGATATTTGAATTTTAAATTTTAAAAATATTTTATTCAATTTTTATTTTATATTATATATAGTTAAATAATTGATAATTATTTCGTAATTTTTGGATTCTATTTAAGTTATAAACAAACATTGAGAATTACAAAGGACAATAAAAATCGTAATATGTGGATAGGTTTAGTAATTTGAAATATAAATGACGTATAATAATCAAAATAAATGAGGCTGTGAATTGTTCATTTTAAAATAGTAAATTTAATGTGAATCCAAGTATATAAATGTTATTTATATATTATATAATGTACATATATATTAACTTAACATAATATTAATAAGAATAACATAATATATGTACATAATGTTTTTAATTAATCAAATTACTAAGTATGATCAAACTTGAAAATATCGTAATTTGTATGACCTAAATATATAGGTTTATATTTTAACTGCACGATATTGCTTGCGATATATATTTCAATTAAAATTAGTAACTATGATCTATATTTAGATGGGAGTGACATATCATATATAATATTGTAAATTACTAGAGATAAGATATATATCGATCATATTTACTGCTGGCAATATAGTTTGATAAAATTATATAGAATGATCAATTATATTTTAAGATAGTAATATACATGATTAAATATAATATATAATCACTGAATAATGATATGGAATTATAATAATGAAATATTATTTAAAAATTAATTAGTGTGTTAAAAATATTAAAATCCTTTGATGTGTTTATAAATTAATTATAATTCTATTTACATAATTATAATTTTGTTTATATATTTATATATTTCATATATATATATTATATGTGTATATTAAGATATTTATATATATATAGTGTATATTATAAACTCATGTGTATTATAAATTTTATATAATTAAACATTTTATATAAATATTATAATATAACTTTATATCATAATCATTTATTATTTAATATAAGAATTTTTACTATGGTATTGTATATATGCAAACATTATTTATATAAAAGAGTTGTACAGTTTTGTACAAAGTATTCTTCTCAAAGTAATTATCAATATTACATTATTTAAAGTAGATTAAATCTTTAGTTATATATGAACTATACAATAAATTAGTGCATAAGCAATGCCATAAGACATGGTTAAATAGTTTTTTAATCACAATTTATGGTTAGTAAGCTATATAATTTAAAGTAAACTTTGATATTTTAATGAAGGCGAACTTGATGAAATAGTATATGAATATATAGAGGATAGTGATAATGATACAGGATTAACTGGATACAAGTTTCAAACATAACAAAGCGTAATAGCGTATAACCAAGAAAATATAATATAAGAATAATAAAATTCAATTTAATCGTAGAAAATTTTCCAAGAACACAACAATTTTGCGAAGCATTTCATGAAGCAATATTTTGTGATTTATCCTTCAGAAAACCTCTGATATGAAGTTAAAGTAGTCATATTTAATTAGAGTAAATACAAACACCCATGGACAACTATAAAATACTGAATATTAAAGTGCAGTTATTATTTAAAATATGTATATAATATTGCCATGAATGCAATACCACTTATTATATGGATGATAGTGATGTGGAGAATATATATATATATATATATATATATATATATATATATATATATATATATATATAACATTTCATATGTAAATAGAAACACTATTATTATAATATTTAATAATATCTATTATTATGTACATTTAAAAAAAACCTAAGTAAGAAATATTCCTGATATGGTATTGGAAGTGTTGACAATGGGTATAAAGTATCTCACAGTCAATGAGATGATTGTGGTAAAATCATAGAAATTAGAGGTAGAATTACCCCATACCCCACTCTATAGCTATGGGTAAATTACTACTTACAATATCACACTTATGTGTGTTTTAACAATCAATTATTTGTATAAATAAATATTTTTTTATAAACTATATTTTATATTTAGGTGATATGTATCATTACAATAAATCATAGATAAACCAGGCTCTTAATTAATATATTATATAATACTTATTACACTAAATATACATTAGGAGAAGGGTTAGTCAGATAAATTGAAGAACCTGTTATTTATGGTATTTTTTTACTAATTTATATTTATTATATTATGCCGATATGAAATATGAAAAAATTTCTAAATCTATAAAACTGCTATTAGTTGATTAATATGAATAATTAATTAACAATCTCAATTTTATAGATATATTATAAGATTTGATTGAACTATAATTTAATTGAATTTATTATTAAAACATATAATATTAATATTTTATACCAAATTACAATTTTAAAGCATCCAGTATATTAATTATTATCAGAACGACATTTTTTCTATATATATATATAGTTTTAACATTAATATATATTATCCATAGGTTAATATTTAGTTTGAATCCAGAATTATCTATAATATACATTATTCTTCAAAGTTTAGCATCAAGTTTTCTTAAAGCGCTTAC